>JAWMAG010000046.1:2245000-2845000 GCA_037013455.1 Ceratitis rosa | reverse complement strand
ATTTATATTTATATTTATATTTATATTTATATTTATATTTATATTTATATTTATATTTATATTTATATTTATATTTATATTTATATTTATATTTATATTTATATTTATATTTATATTTATATTTATATTTATATTTATATTTATATTTATATTTATATTTATATTTATATTTATATTTATATTTATATTTATATTTATATTTATATTTATATTTATATTTATATTTATATTTATATTTATATTTATATTTATATTTATATTTATATTTATATTTATATTTATATTTATATTTATATTTATATTTATATTTATATTTATATTTATATTTATATTTATATTTATATTTATATTTATATTTATATTTATATTTATATTTATATTTATATTTATATTTACAGTTATACATGGCTTTACTTATAAAATATTACAGTATCACCTTCAATTGCCCAATTTAGCGCTACTTTTCTTCAAATAAATTAAATTCTTCTCAGCTCCCGTTTTTGCTGATCCTCTTTTACCTCGTAACCGATCTCAATAATAGCAAATCCATGTCCATTGCGTGTTTATCGCTACTGAAACGCATTTTCAATGGCAAAATTACCAATTCCATAATACATTTACACTTTACTTAATGGTTCCACATGCGACACGCATGCGTGGTGCTAAACGCACCTGAGCACCACTCTCCGACAACAACAGTAACACTACGCTTAAGCTGAAATATGCGTGCGCTAAACTCTTATCACATTAATGGATGCCAAAATGTTCTTACAACCAGTTAAATATGCAATCGGCCAATGCTTTTGCGTGTTATAATTTAACGGCGAAATATGCGTAGGTTCATACATATATATACATACATGCATACATATATGCATTCTTTCCATTGAGTTTTAAGGTCTCTTATGAAGTGACGAGACACGCTTCTGTGTTAGTTATCTTGTTCTTTATATGATTTATTTTATTGTTTTATTTTGCGCTTTTATTCAGTTAAATTTATATCATTTACCATTTAATCTCCGGCTTATCTTTGAAATATGCAAGTTCAGCTTACACGTGGCCAAGTGTGGTCTGTGCTGGAATATTAATATTTCGAGAAAAAATGGAGGAAGCTTTAAAAATTAAAAGAGTGGTATAAAGTGGGAGACAATGTTCCCTGTCTGAATACCATAACAGTTACGAACGCCTCATAAAATCCTTTAGGTAACTTCAATCAAATTTCCAAGCTATCGAACACCCCATACCTTCAACTTAGCGAAGATGAGCTTTAAATACGAATCAAAACATAAAGCTGAAAGGAAAATACATTTTCCGACCAAACTGAGATCAGGATGGCTATATGTATTTACTCGCATTGTAAAGGGAAACAATATATTTTATTTTAATTAGCTAACTTAATTTTATTTCATGTTTTTGAAGGGATCGAACCAATGATCAGGATCCGTTTATTGGCGACTGCGCCAACATCGGCCATGTAATCTGTTGTTGTATTACCCAATTCATTATAAACGAACAAGCATTAAGTATAATGACTATAAATTTTTCCGTCAGTTAAAGCCTGAAAGAATACAGAATTTCAAAGCAACTCCCTAACAACGCTAATGAGCGCCCTTATAAGTTATTTCATTTTTTTTCATTTTAATTCGTTCATTTTTTTTATTATTTAATTTGATGTGTATTTTATTTTATTATATCAATTTACTAAATTATATTTTTTTAATTCAATTTTAATGAATTTACCTTTTTTAATTTTGTTTTATTTTATTTTATTTTATTTTATTTCATTTTAATTTATTTCATTTTAATTTATTTTATTTTATTTTATTTTATTTTATTTTATTTTATTTTATTTTATTTTATTTTATTTTATTTTATTTTATTTTATTTTATTTTATTTTATTTTATTATATTTTATTTTATTTTATTTTATTTTATTTTATTTTATTTTATTTTATTTTATTTTATTTTATTTTATTTTATTTTATTTTATTTTATTTTATTTTATTTTATTTTATATAATTTTAATTTAATTTATTTTCATTTTTTATTTTAGTTTATTTTATCTTATTTTAAAATATTTATTTTTTTATTTTATTTTATATTACTTCATATTATTTTGTTTTATATTATTTTATTTTATTCTATTTTTTTATTTTATCTTAATTTTTAATTTAATATTATTTTATTTATAATATTTTATATTATTTTGTTTTAAATTATTATAAAATATATATTTTTTATTTTATTTTATATTATTTTATTTCATTTCCTTATTTTATCTTATTTTTTATTTTAATTTTACTTTATTTATAATTTTTTTATTATTTTGTTTATTATTATTTAAATTATTTCAATTTATTTTATTTTAATTAATTTTATTTTATTCTATATTACATTATTTCATTTTATTTTAGTTTTTCTTATTTTATTTAGATTATTATTTTTTATTATCTTATTTTTATTTATTATAAATAATGTACAATATTTTTGTTCTGTAAAATAATATTAATATGTGCTTAAGTGGAAATAATTATAGTTGAAAATTAAATTTCCATTCTTTTAGAAAATACTCGTGTGAGCCTAGGTACATATATAGATTCCACTCTGCACCCAAAGCAATAGGGGTTACAGTAATTAAGAACAACCCCACGCCATCATCTGTATAGCGCATGCGCTGTTGGAAGCTGCATTGCGTCACTTACACATTCGCTTATTTGTATGTATTTATTCCTTAAGTCTGGCCACTTGCTGTTTGGGAGCAAATTAAGCTACAAGAATGCGCAAACCAAATAACAAGATTAAATAAAAGGAAAACTGCAACAACAAAGTAAATAAATGCTCAAAAATTTTAAATTGAATAAAAATTGGTTAATTTTAGTTGTTAAACTCATTAAGAATTACAAATAACAACAAAAACAGTAAGTGTTAAACTAGAGTGACCAAAAACGTGGTGAATCAACTTGGAACTGCAAAACTGTAGTGAACCACTTCATGCGAACAGCAGGTTTACGCTTCTCCCAGCTGACTTACTTACTCGGCAATGTTGCAGACTTCACGCTAAGTAGGCAAAAACACAAAACAAAACAAAAAAAGAAGTTGTCAAGCGAAATGAAAACTTGTTTATTTTCTGTTTTGTTGCATTTTTGTCTTTTGTAATTTATTTGTTTGGTTAATTGGATTTAACAGCGTTAAGGTAAATAAAAAGTCAAAAGCAAAGTGTGGATGCTGTCGATCGTCTATATATTCGCTGATACACCCAGCGTGTGTGTTGTACACAGGCAAGAGGAGCGCCCACGCGGCGCATTAATGACATGCGACATTGCGGTGGGCTCAGTTTTGCAAACTGAATTAAGTAGACACAACAATAAAAAAAAATCGACAATCTACAAAACAGAGTTGGAAGAAGATATTTTTTACGACAAAATTTGCAAACTAATGTCTTCAATTTGTTTTGGAAGGAGACTTTCTCAGGTGAGAGGCAGTGAGTTCACTCTTGCATATCCACTAATGAGAAAGAAGTAATAGATTCAGAATTAACAGACTTCTGCCTTCCATTAGATGAATTGGAATGTATTCCCGCTAAAATTCAGTGGTGAGAAAACCTTTTCGGTGGGTGGGAATTTAAAGATTGAGCAACCATTTGGTCCTCTTGGTGGAACTTCTAACAAATATCCGATATTTTGTGGCTTACAGCCGTTCCATATTTAGTACCTGTATTAGGTCACATTTTTGAGAGATCCTTTCCTTTGACCTCCACTATATCTTTCTGCTTTAGTTCAGCATTATCTACTTCGTTAACCAACCGTTGGATTTGGGTTTTCATCTGCACTGAGCGACTGATTACTATTATTATCTCCGCTTCGGATTCATCAAGAGATGCGCCTGAATTGGCCCAACCGGTAGTTTTTCGTTACTGAAAATCTTCATATGGACGGGAATCTGCTTGCAAGATGCATCTGAGTATGACGTAGTTACTAAGATCTACGGGGAAGATAAAGCATATCGTTGATGATTAAGATATTTGCGCAGATTGAGGAGAGGACTACCCTTTTTTGTGCTTTGGGCCTATTACACTTAGATTCCAATCACAGCGAATATTTTGTACAACTATAATTTGCAAAGAATCTGCGTGCACCTTGTCAGTTCTTTACCGTCTTGCTTTAATAGATCAGTCGATAAGCTATTAGCTCCCGCCACTTTGTTGTTTTTTAAGCCGGCGATTGCTGTTCGAACTTCTTGATAGTCGGGTAACAAAACGTCTTTTTCATCGTCATCAATTGGAGTTTCGGGTTCACTATATTCTGGTGTTTCATTGCCACTGCCATTCAGCAGGCTGGAGAAGTGTTTCCTCCATAAATTCAATATACACTGGGCATCCGTTACTAGATCACCTCTTTGTGTCTTACAAGAGTCTGCTCCGATCTTGAAATCTTCCGTAAGTCGCCATATTTATTTGTAAATGTTTCGAGCATTTCCCTTGTCGGCCAGCTTCTCAAGCCCCTCATACTGACGCATCTCGGGCTCTTTCTTTTTTGTCTGCAGACACGTCTTGCTTCCCTCTTCAGTTCTCGATATCTATCCCAACCGCGCACGTGTTGTTGCCGATCGCAAGGTTGCGAGGTAGGCAGTCTGTTTTCTCTCTACTGCAACTCGGCAGTCCTCATTGTACCAGCTGTTTTTGCTACATTAGAGAAATTCATTAACATTGTTTGCAGCTTTAGGTAGGGAGTTTGAAATTCCGTCCCACAGTTCACTTATACCAAGTTGCCGATGAGTGCCCTCAGAGAGCAGGAGTGCATGTCGAGTAGAAAACCGTTCGGCAGTCTCTTGTGGTTGCAGCTTTTCGACGTCGAACTTTCCTTGTGTTTGTTGAGGGGCGTTCTTCGATACAGAGAAGCGAATACGTATGTTCGCTGCAACAAGATAGTGGTTCGAGTTGATTTTGGGTCCTCGGAGTGTACGCACGTCAAGAACTCTGGAGATATGTCTTCCGTCTATTACGTGATCGATCTGATTTCCGACACTTGTACCAAATATACTTTTTTGGCCACCCTGGCATTAAAATCGCCAAGCACGGTTTTCACATCGTGGCAGGGGCAGCACTAATGCTCCAGCCGCTAAAAGGCATCTTTGACCAAATCCTCTTTCTCTTCCGTCGGGGCGTGGACGCGAATCAACGATATGTTAAAGAAATTCGCTTTGATACGGATTGTGGAGAGACGTTCATCCACCTGGGTGAATGCCAGTACTCGACGACGTAGTCTCTCACCCACCACGAATCTGACACCAAATTGGCGTTCATACATTTTCTCAATTGAGAGACCGGACATTTCAGGAGCATGCCCTCATATCGTAATCCTTAGTTTATTTGCGGTGGTCGTCATCAAAAAAATGGGTATCTCATCCGAAGCATTGTTTTCCTTTTCATTAGAGTTGGTTTCTACTTGGCGGGTTCCAAACCCAGCACACAACCTCGCTAAGCGAGTAAGTTTAAAGTTTTTACACATTTATATAGCGAGCCGCTTGCTTCAAGACCGACGCCCGCTCGCAGCCGCACTTCTGGTGAACAGACACGGCAATTAGACACGGACACTTAAATCGAATAAGTCGGAGTGGTTCCACTGAAGCTTTCTCTCTTTTAGCTGCGACCCAAGGACCGTTTTTCTAGGAACGCAAATTCCTTGGCTGCCTGCGGAGAATGTAGCACTCCGAACCTTTCCTGTTTTCGTTAACGGTCCTTTTGTCGATAAGAGGACCTTAAAGAATGCGTTCGTATCAAATACGATATACGATATATATCATTTTCCTTTGATGTATAACAAAAATACTCATTTCATACAAACTAATAAGCCTTTTGCTCACTACTTTAAAAGATAAAGTCCCCAAAAGTTCTCGCTCCTTGTGACATCAACCTGCTCCTCCAAAGGAAGGTTTCAGGTTCCTCTTTTTCTTCTACAACTTCTGCAGAAGTCGTTAGATATCTCCTTTCTCTTTAGCTTGATAAGGTCACGTGACCTTATTTTATTCCATTCCTGGTGGCATTACACGCACTGAAACTTCTCTATTTTAAGTTAGCGTCTTTAATGAATAACTCTCCTAACGCGTTCTGGCTATCAGAAAAAATATGAATACGATTTCCTAAGGTCACCATTGAACTGAGACAATTGATAGCCTCATATTTAGCCACCGATTTCGCCTGTAAAATATTAAAGTGATCAGATAAGCGAAAGGATTCGTAAATACCAAGATCCATTGAGTAAACTCCGCCATCTAGTTTTGAACCATCCGCATAAAAACTAATCGAGTCAGTGCTTGCTGGTATGATTCTGTCCCATTAATTCCCAACCGGGATAACCACCTAGAAACTTGTCGTGAAGTCAGTGAGTGTTACGCAATAATCTATTTTATTCTGGTAGACGGAATCTTCTTTAGGTGTTAGTATGGCCGTGGTTTACTATTATCTATTCAGACATCTTTTGTAGTCTTATCGCGGCGCAAACAGCATTATCTAGCTCCAAACTGTCAACGGGGAGCAGACTTTAGAAAATATTCATAGCCTCAGTTGCTGTGGTACGATGTGCTCTACTAATACACAAGATCTCTGCATTTTATCGCACTATTATAGGTGGCATGTCTCATTTCCAACCCAACGCATCCTTGCAATGAACGCCTTGTGCATTAATTCTTTCGACTTCTGTGACCAGCTTAATTTTCTGTCCATGATGAGTTCCAGATATTTTGCAGACTCAGTAATGTGCAGTTCCTAAGGACATTTGTGTTGAAAGCTTTGGAATTTTATATTTCCTAGTGAAGAGAAAACAGTACCTTTCTGTGGATTGATGCCTAATCTAGCATCAATAACGCACTTTTCTATCAGCCTAAGTTTGGTCTTCATTCACTATAACCGTCAGATTATGCGCATACGCTATATTCTTGCAGTCCGCATTCTCGCCACGCATCTCAGCAGTTGGTTCACCATAGAAAAGGCGAGAAGTCTCCCCCTTATGGGATTCCTCCGTCTATATACCTAAATACCACTGTCACCGCGATCTCCGATCTTACGATAATGCATCCGAACAATTTGCGTATAAGAGAAATTACCCGGGAGTCGACGCTCACGTAAGTCAGGGCAGAAGTAACTACCCTCAATATCCAGAAAAGCTACTGACCTTTAACCGAGATAGATTTCTCAAAATTTGATACCATGTGTTGGTTGATAGATGTGTTGGTTTTTCGAGAGATTGTAATCCACAGTAAACTAATGTCAATCTCCATCAATCATTCCGCTACCTTAAGCAGGAAAGATATCAGACTTATTGGTCGGAAATTCTTAGGTTCACTATGAGACACCGTTCCACATTTGGGAATAAAAACAATTTTCGATTCTCTCCACAATTTGGGTATGTAGTTTAGACTGAGGACTCCTTTCAATATACAATACAACCAGTTGACGCTGATATCCAAGGACTTCAGTAATTGGACAGGTGCATTTAAGCCAGGTCTTGGACCTTTGTATGGTTTAAACGTACTAATTCCATATTCCATTTACATGGTTATCGAACAATTTTGGCATCGCATTACTTTTGAATGCAGCAACTTTCATTGTTCTTCACATACGGGCTTGCACCCGCCATAAATAGCATATGGAGGTAGACATACTAGTATGTACTTAGACGAGTACATTTAGTGAGTGTACGGTATGATAATGCCAAATTAAGAAGGAAAGCAGCAGTAATTTTTGAAATTTATTATTGCACATTTTCCTGTTGGAAAATAGTGAAATTAAATATGTCGAATTGAAATGAAAGAAATGCCGCACGGGATAAGCCTAAACTATTCAAGTGCCTTTCCGAAAGCAAATAAGCGTATAAAAATACATATACCATATATACATATGTTACAAGTATATGCCTGCACCGTTATAAAGACATATGTAAGTACTAGAAAAAAATGTGTAAGCCTATTCATTCGCCTATCCTTTGTATCCTCTATTATCCTTTATAAGTCAGTCATTCACTTTTCTCTCCCTCTTTCGCTTTTGCGCTGAATACAGTCAGTCAATCAGTCAGGCAGCGGAACAGCCTCCGCCACCTTTGAGTGTATTGTTCTTTTTATGCTTTTGTTGTAATTGCAGAAAATATTTAATTGTTGCCATTATCGGGCTTGTTAATCAGTTTTTCATCAGCTTCGTTGACTCCATACAATTGCTGCGAAATTTCTTGTATAAATAACAACAAAGAGTAATACGAAACCCTAAACGCATATATGTATGTATGTTTGTATGTCTCATGCCATAAATAATAACATATTTATTTACCCTGCAGAGAAAAAATCTAGTTGTTAACTACATATGTACATACAATCCAACTGGTCTTCCATCTACTTCTCATGTAAGTAACTGGTATTTTTAACGAGGACCGATGTCCTGCGAACTATCAATTGTCCAAATATAAATCAGATTCATACTAGTTGTATACCAGTTAATTTAGGCATGTCAAATTTCTACTTTACCAAATAAAAAAAAATTTTTTTGATAAAAATAAAAATGAATTTGGCTGCAGCGAGATACGAACCATGAACCTCATGCATGCTATCATGTAGAAAGCAACGAGATTTTCGCACTTCAACAGAGCTCATAAGTAAATAAAACTCAGGAGAGGCACACTAAAAACTAACAACAACATACGAAAGGAGTGGTAAAAATTTCTGATTTCCCTAAAGTAAAAAAGAACAGAAATTAATTTGTCTCTAGTGAGACTTAAGCTGGGAGCCCAATGCGCTACAGCCTTAGCCTCTAATAAGAATTTCGAATAGCCTGTTATTCCAGTAGACGTGAATTTTGAAGTCGTAATTTTTGGACATTTGACCAGTAAAAACTACGCCTGTAATAATTCGCTATAAAAATTAAATCGAAAAATCATCTTGACTGATGAGTCCCATTTTTATCTCGGTGGCTACGCCAATAAGCAAAGCTGCAGTATCTGGGATTCGGAAAACCCAAGATTTATTGTTGAAGAACGTCTCCATTCACAACGTGTAACTGTATGGTGTGGTTTATGGTCCGGTTTTCGAAAATAAATGGATTGCGTTATCGAAAGATGAATAATAATTTTTTATGGCCGGAATGGGATAGTATTGATCTGGACAACCTTTACTTTCAATAAGGCGGCACTAAGGGCCACACAGCCAACGAAACCATGGATCTTTTAAGGGAAAAGCTTCCGGACCGTGTTATCTCTCGACGAGCTGATCGCAATTGGCCACCGAGTTCTTGTGATCTACAAAATCTTGCTTTTTAAGCTTAGTTAGCAAGTTCAGCACTAAACGCATTAATTATATCCTCTTTGCTATTAAAGACCTTTCCTTTTAAATCTTCGATTCCAGAGATCGCAATAAAATTGTTCGGTGTACCATTTTGCAGTTACCGTCTGACACCTTTCCAGTGGAATAGTAGCTACGATTATAGATCGGGCAAAATAAACTGAAATCATTACTTTTGCTGCCGATTTTGGTCGCTTAGATTTTACGGGTGGGTTTGCTCCTGTTGGGCTCAACACCGCGGATTGCTGTTTGGTTTCTAGATCTAGATCTAGATCTAGATCGTTCTTATAAAACCAAGATTCGTCACCAGTAACGACTTTACTAAAGTTGCTAGACTGACCATTTTCGAATTTGTTTAGGAAAAATTGAGCAAAATGCACTCGAGCCTCTTTTTGGGATTCATTTAAAATTCGTGGTACCCATCGAGTAGAATTCTTCGTGTATCCCAGATTATTACTTAATATTCGCGATACAGCCATGACCTTCAAGCCCAATTCATTATCAATAATTTCTTGTGTCAATCGTGGGTCTTCGTCAATTTTAGACTTCATCAGAACTACAGTGACGTTATCAGTGGACCTTCTCGGTGATCGTCCTCTACGGAAAAATGTCTCGTCTGAAATTTTCGGAACCACTTAGAAATAGTCTTTAAAGACGGTGCAATCGTTCCATATGCAATTTGGCTTTCACTGAATATTTGTATTGGCTGTAAATTAGGCCGAAACCTGATATGATATGATATGATTTCATCTTCAAAATACTGGTATTTAACTAGAATTTTTGTACACAAGTCTACCTTCTCCCTGCAGGGTACATACCTATATACCATACATACAAGTATTGTACATACGTGCCATTTTTGGTGGTGGTTGAGCAGCACATAGGTAAATGTTTGTTAGAAGGAGTTTTTCACAAATTGCTTGTAAACAGACTCTGTGACTCCGTACATACATACATATATAAACAAGAATATGGCAAATAGTTTTTCTGCCCATGAATATTAACTTTCCCTCTATGTCCTTCACTTTTGCTCTGCTCTATGGGCTGCTGCTACTTTTTGTTTGTTTGCTTATCTTGATTTTGTTTTGGTTTTATATTTCCATCAAAATTTTGTCAAATATCTTTTATGATGAGATTTGACACGTTATTATTGGTGAAGGTGACATAATGCACGCAAATAATGTTGTTGACATTCCTTACTTTGAATTCACATATATACATATTTATGTTCATACATACATACATACATTTGAACATTTCCATAATTTATATGAGGATAAAGTCACTGCCAGTAGATATTTAGGCAGCAGCTGTAGGATTTATGTACATACGTACGAGTATATGTGGTAATAATGAATGGTGAAGAAAATAAGTAAAGAAATATTTTCCAAACTGATAATTTATAGTTAGTGTTTTTTTTATTATTTTTATATTATATTTAAAAAATATGTACACAACCAATACTGGATATCAAGAGTACTCGACTTAAAGGAGCGCACCTCCGCCCGTTTTATCACAACTCTCTTGCCTAACTTTGTCTTAAGTTATTTACTCTTTAATATGAAATTTTATGTTTTTCCATAAATTCCGCTTGATTGAGTTCTGTTAAAGCAACATTATATCGAGGGGGTGCATATACTCAGTTCTTATAATTCTTATAAGAAAGCAATCCGCGTGTAGTCTTCGGTCATGATCAATACAAAGTGAGTTTTGTATTAGATTTAAGGGTTCACTAGAGTTTTTTTTAGCAGTGTTTGCTCACCAGAAAAGCAGCCGGAAGTGGGCATTGGTATTGAGGCCAGCCGCTCACTATATAAATTTGTTCTCAACTTAACGCCAAATAAGCTTACGCCAAGTAGAAAATATACTGATATTTTAATGATGACTTGATGGGTTTCGGCGGCACCCGAAATATGATTGTCTGTAGACGCCAGCACTAATATAATCAAATTACATGATTGATGTGTCTCCGTGTGTGCTCTAAATATGGGAAAGCTTGGAGAACCTTATATCGACTTGGAATACTCTGTTGTTGTAATAAAGATACGGACCCACAAAGAACGCCCGTCAACAAACTCCCGACGTGGAAAGGCTGTAATCACAGCAGACATCTAAGTGAGACCACTTGTACTTTTGTGAGTATGAAGAGTTTGTGAAGCTGACCGACAGTGGTACTTCTCGAAATTTCTATGAAAAGATGCGGAGACTTATACAAGATTTTAAGACCGGAGCACGCGCTTGTACGACCCAAAGATGTAATCTAGCTACTGATGTCCCGGGTATATTACTCCAGCCTGCTAAATGGCAGTGGAAATGGAACATCAGGAGGAGGCGATCCGCTTTTGCATGATAGAATAGATCTTCCATTATCCGAATTCTCAAAGGAAATTTTCCGTCTAAAAAAGATCAAAGCTGCCGAAACTTCCGATGGCTAAGCTAATCAAATATGGCTGCGCAAAACATACTACAATGTGTGTATGCCTCAGTGTACTCTGTTTATTCCATAAAAGGGAAACTGCACCAATTATCGTGGGTCCTCAATACTACATATACGGTTTTGTCGAGCGTGCTGTGTGAAAAACTAAAACACACGTGGTGATCGGATCTCATCACCATGAGCCAAATCTTGGAAAATACCCTTGAGAAAAGTGGCTCGGTAGCATGTAATGGAGCTGCCTCTACCTCGCTATGTCTGAGTTTGTTATCTCTACAACACTTATATGGCTGTGTAAACGAGTTCTCCATTGCAGAATAAACGACATTTCAAACAAGGTTACTCTCTACATGTGATTTCTTTAATGTTGGAGCAAATAATTTTAGTTGCAAAATTAAATAGAGTCAAAAAGTCAGAGCACTCGTGTTCGGGCAACCATTAACTTTGAAGCTATAGATAATTTGGTCCGTCTTAGAACCAGCATAAGCATCACTCTTAATACCAACCGCAAAATCACTCTTACCAGGTGCTACTTAGGACTACAAGTCCCTCTTACTTTCCGTCCTATTTTAAGGTGTGGAGGCGCAGACAATGAAGCCACTCGAAAATCTGGCTTTTGTAGCTTTCCAGAGAAAGCTTTTCGCGATGTCGAATACCAAATACGATAGAAAAATGAACAGTACGAGGTATATACGACGACATTGACATCGTTCCTTTAATCAAAGAACAGCGGCTATTCCGGTTACAAAACTGGTCCTAATGGACGAAGACACTCCAGACTCGAATGTTCTCGTTGCAGTATCCGCTGGTGAAAGCAGATGGGGAGAAATAACAATACGCGGTTGGAAGTATAAAGTAGAGAATGACCTGGTTTAACTTGAAGACAGAAATGTCTGGAGTGTTCTCGTTGACACATCTAAAATTAGGAAACGGTATCTATACCAATTAAGATTAAGAATTCTTGATGTTTACTCATGAAATGGATCGAATTTTAGTTTTTTTCTAAGCCGCCTCAGTACAATGCCATATATATTCTGAAGGGTCGAAATTCCCGACCGATAGGCAACCGCAACTAAAAACACACAGCTCGATTCCTGAATTTCCCTTCTAAGTGAGGCTGGTGAGTCGCCACAACTACAACAGAAAAAAATTTCTACAATTTTGAATTCGAACCTCTGGCCCTCCGCTTGGAGTGGAACAGTGCGTGCTACTGCTAACAATTTGGCCACTGCGACAGCCATGTCAAGCAACTTTCAGTAATGGAGGCAGGACCTAAAAGAAAGTATCCCACTGTTAATCGTTTTTGGGATTCCACCAACAATTATAATGAATATTTTTTGTACTAGAGAATAGGCTAAAGAGTCTACTCACTACCAGTTCCTCCTCTCTTATATCCCATGAAGCATCTCATCTCTAAAGCCCATTCAAAATATCCAGGAAATCTTAGTAAGTGATAAGTTTAAGCAAAGCCTCTCATAAGCATCCTCGGAGCGGAAATAAACTCGCGCAAATTAAATTACCAAGTTTCATGAAAAAAATAAAATAAAAAAAGTCTCGAAAAAGATTCCCTTGTAATTACCTAATTACACAATTATAAAACGGTGCACCAATTTCCACATGTCGTCACTTCTACTTATTTGCAAGAATGTCCACTTCGGAAAAAATGCCACATTCCACTTGCTTAAAACTTTACGCACACTCTCCCGCCACCAACCCTAATTACGGTCGTGCACCGAGCGGGCTGTGTGCTTGCCTCTCCAGCTGCCAACACGAATAAAAATTCCCTCATTGCATTGTTGTGCAAAAATTTTAATTCGCGTTGAAATTTTCGTGCATCGCAGCTATTTTTGGCATTTCTGCTTTTTAAGTAAGCGTTGATAGTGTTGTTGCTGGTGCTGGTGCAGTACGAGGCAGTGAGAGTTGTGAAGTAGTCGTCTTTGGAGTAGAAGTACCAAAGCTTTTCTCTTTTCCTTTTCCTTTTCCTTTTCCTTGCTGCGAATAATCGAGAAACATGCTCATTCGTACGCCAAGTTATCGCTCAGTCAATTCGTTCGACACTAGACGTTCATCAATACACAGCCGACACATTCATCAGATTGTTGTCGAGCGACGAGGATTCGAGTTGTTTGAGTTGCTCAACTGACGCAGCTGCTGCTGATCGATGTCAATTGCGATACAGCTTCGACAGACTTCTGTTTCAGCGAGTTGATCTGTTACGCGGCCTCACCATGTTCGCCTGCCAACGATCAATTTGTTTGTGTGCGCATAATTATTTGAACAATTTACAGTCTACCAATTGCAGCGCATTCCTACTCCTTGCCAGCCTCTAAGACAATTTTAAATGTAAAGAGGAAAAAATCAATTGCAGCGCCCAGTGATCGTGGTGATCGCGCAAAGGTCGTGCGGAGAGTAGTTGACGAGTACTGAAGGCACATTTCCACACGTTTTCAGCAAGTCATGAATGTGCCATGTATTTTCCACACAAGTACGCTGATACAGTCCAACTTTGAGTTGAGTTACATATTTTTTGCTGCCACTGTCGGTTGGTTAATATGGCTTGGCCGATCTGATCTGTTCGTATCGCTTTTGCGCTTCATCTTCTGTGTATGTCGTTGCCAATTCTGACAGTTGCTCGTAAATTTTCATTCAAAGTGACGCTGACGTTGGCGCATGGGCGTTGCATAAACATACGTATCTACATACATACATACTTATATACATATAAATATATTTTTTTGAGCATTCCGTTCTCGACTGGCAGTGATCTTGCGGAGGCGATGCTGACATTTTCTTGTTGTCATTCCTGATTGCTGTCGTCGTCAGCTTAGTGCATTGCAATTGTAGCGGTAAATTAAAGTGGCAAATAATTATGTTAAGTTGCATGTAATTGGCGATTTTTATTGTTGAAATGTACAAATTTATTGCATTCAATTTGCTTGTCTTCCGTTTTTTCTTTGTTTTCTTCTTTGGCGCTACTTGTTTTTGCTGTCTTGTCAGTGCGGCATGTCAGAGGATCAGCTCAGTTGGTGAACTACGTTGGCGAATACTTCAAGAAGAAGAAGAAAATAAAGCAACGAATGAAAAAAATAGTGAAATTTCGGAAAATACTCAAATTTAAGCTTAAATTTCTCTTTTTATATTTCTGAAAAAGATTCCAGAATATTAAAACGATCCCTGAATTAATGCTCTCAGCATAATCTGACTTCCATCAAAGCCGAGTGAAGACTCTTCAAATGTTAATATAAAATTTGGCAGATACACCTCCTCCCATTAGAGGAGAACGACATAAGGAGATCTTCTGTGAAAGTCTACGCACCCCCAACTGGGGTGAGTTTTTGGCTGACATTTGCCTATGAGTAAGCAGAAGGAATTTTTTTCCATAAAGTTCAAACAGTTCACAACATCCAGCCTTAGATCAGGAATCCTCTTGGTGGCCAAAAAGCAATATGGAGGCATACTAAAGGTTTTGGACTCTGTTTTTCTTTCTCTCGAACACTCCTGGCGATTTTTACCAGCTATTTTCGGCTGAGCTCCTCCTACATTTAGTTGTGCGCGTCTTGATGTTTTTCGAACAAATGGTTAAACCTGCTATTTATTCAAAGCCGCCTCCAAACGACCGATAGATTTTTATGAGGAACCTTGAAAAAATTTATTTTATATTTATTTAATAATTTTGTTAGTTGGCACAACGGCTGTTTTTGGGCGACCTTCCCGGAATTCGTCTTTGAGCGAGCGTCGGCAGCGATTGAATTCGTTGTACCAGTTTTTCACAGTGCTATAGGATGGTGCTTCATAGCCATACAAAGATTTAAGTTCATCGATGCACTCTTGTCGTGATAATCCACGTCGAAAGTTGTGAAAAATGATCGAACGAAAATGTTCACGAGTTAATTCCATTTTTTGGCCGAGATAAATTTTTTAATTCCCTGTAAATAAAACAATTCACGATTAAATGACAAAACGTTCTGAGTGATGTTATGCTAAAAAATGTCAAACTTTCCAATGGAAATGTCAGATTGCCCCTGGCAACACTTAGTGTTGCCTAGGCCAGACCTATATATAGCAGCCTACGTTTCCAAGATACGATCTCACCTTTTCGCTAGAACTACTTATACTTGACGAAGAAAAAAGTGACTTGATAAATTAGCCGCACTACAGTCAAATGAAGAGCAAACTATGTGGGGTCAACAATAAAAGTTGAATGTTGAAATGAGATACGGCATATTTGGACTTTGACATCTCCAAAGAAATTCCCGATATGTAAAATATTCGTACAAGAGCTGTGATTTACGAAAGTTTGGGATCGAAAAAAAATTTGGAGCTTTTTTAACTTGCCTCCAAAATGGAGAGCCCTCAACTACAACTGCAATAAAATTACACAAATTCGGGCGAAATAAGTTGCAGCCGCAAAGGCGAGGAAGGTTAGGGTTCGAGTTCTGTTCCGACTATCACCCAAAATTATATAAAAAATTATGTTGATTTTAAAAAATGCAGCTTCCCCTCTTCCAAGAAATGTCAACGCCTCCAGTTGTATATCTGACATGAAATAAAAGCTCTTCATAAAAATCCATCAACCTTCCGAGGGAAACTTATAATAAAGTATAGAATCCGCCATCTGAAAATGTGCTCGGGCAACCATCAACATCAATTTGACACTGTTCGAAGGAACTCAGCATTTCACATATTTCTTAGCACAGCATTTTCCATAAGGACTTCGGTATGAAGGTTTATAAAGTCCAATTGGTCCAAAAACCATCTGATGCGATTTCGTTTCGCTCAATAGGCTGAAGATTCTCTTACCAAATGTAAGCAATTTTACCGAAAAAAATCACCAACAAGCAAAACTGTCTTATTTGAGTTTCAGAAAACATACACGTAGCTATAGAAAACAAATGAAACCTCAACGAATGACTGATTGGCGCGGAACCATTGGTACGTTTCAATAGCATGCTCGGTATATTTACTGAAAGTCTAGCTGCAGCGATATGACAACGCTGGTCTATTTTCTGTGGGGACCCATGAAGAAGAAGTGCCTGGCCAACCATCCGGATACGATTAATGTCTTGAAACATGAAATTGAAGTCGCCATTGCAGCCATAGAGAGACACACAAAGTCTGTGTACTTTGACGACGACGAAAAAGACCAACGTTACTCACCAACTGACCAACCCCGCGCACCTGAAGTATGATGGAAAAATCCTACAGACCGGTGACTGACAACCGGTGACAATCCGGACTGCCCTGTGCACTATACCGACCGCGGAAGGTCGCATTTGCTACAGATTTGCTTATCAACTGCTACAAATTACAATGGAAAAGGATATGGAAATTACTTACTTATTCAAAGCACTCAGTAATTAGGTTTTGATACAGAAAACCACTTCAGAGGTTCCTCTTTTACTCATGCTGGGGGAATGAGTATGAAATTCGTTGCATAAGCATCTAAAAGGGTCGCACATTTCAAAGTTTCTTCTGCATGAATCCAATGAACAATGAAATGGATCTAAAGTGTCTGGATGATCTTAAAGGGTTGGTAAAGTTAAGCTCACTAAGTAGAAATAGGCTATTGATCGAGTGCGCTAAAATCGAATGCTTAAATGAATTTATTGAGAACGCTTGATCATACTC
Source organism: Ceratitis rosa (assembly GCA_037013455.1). NCBI lineage: Eukaryota > Metazoa > Arthropoda > Insecta > Diptera > Tephritidae > Ceratitis > Ceratitis rosa. Next base: position 2,827,617 of record JAWMAG010000046.1, on the reverse strand, counting down.
AATGCATATATTAGTTATAGTGAGTTTCAAGCATCAGCCAAAAATACTAGCACGCGTCCGTAAACAAGCCTAACTACCTCTCATATAACTGGGCTTTAGTTCTTCTGTGATGGTCAGATAAGCCGCCTGACGCTTAAAATAAATATCAGCCGAGTTACATTCGAGCTTAGTTAGACTCACTTGTTTTTAATGAATTTTCTATATGTTTGAATGTCGGTCTGGCCCGAGTAACCTATGGTCCTCCGCACGGTTGTACACACTGCTAACCACAAATATGGTCACCCTTTAATTATGCTTTCGAGAGGGCGCAAATGGGCACAAAGAAGACGATTGGTCTGCCCTTGTCTATGTGAACCGTTTATTTCATTACAAAAACTAATTAATTGAGGCCAATTTTAGAAACTTTAAATTATTTAATTTTCGAAAAAAATATTTTTTTTTTCGTGTATAAACAAATTCGCAAAAATATGTATAAACAATTAATCACAATCGAAACTGAAAATTCAATTTAATAATAAAAATCATACACAACAATCGCCGCAGTCTACGCCGTTGAGCGCCGTTAAATGCCTCTTACAAAATCTATTGAATCAATATTACCGTCACTTATGTCAGTTCCAAAGTATCTAATAATTTTTCACAATCGCAACAAGAGACACGCGATGAGCAAACATTCGTACCTACACATTTAAGGGGATAAATATTAATTACGATATTTGAAGCAAAAAATAAAAAATAAAAAATAAAAATAAACAAATTATAATTAATTTCCCAGCGCATGCCAACAGCAGTAACCTCAAGCAATTGTCAAGCGAGAGAGAACCGTTCACCGCTCACCGTTCACCGCAGCATGGCAAACCATGACTTACCGCAGTGTTGACCTCATTAGATGGAGCCACAGAGGCAAAGCCAGAACAATTGTGGCTTAAACGATTAGACTTTAATTCTCAAGCCACACGCTGATGTGCTCGTTGCTATTGTTGTTGCACTTGCGGTCACTAGCTGCTGGTTGACTCCACGATAACAATTACAGAAGAACAAGAGGAAGAAGAAGAAGTAGAAGTAGAAGAAGTTCAAGTAAACACACAAGACAATTAATTGATTACTTGCAATACATCAAAGTAACACTTTGCACTTTGTGGCTTTGACTTTGGCTCTGGCTTAGGCTCAGCTGCTCCCTGTTTTTCGCTTGAGCTCTGTATGCATGTGTGAGTGTGTGTGTGTGCGCTTGTGTAAGTGTATGGCGAAACATTACAGTAGTAATTCATCAAAATCCACACGATCTACGTTGCGTCGGGGAGTCATCGACATGCGCACATACTCGTACCTAGGTATAAGCATTCATCACTTGAACGGCTGCTCGTTTGGTCACAACGAGAAATACAGGTAGCACCGTTGCGCACACGCCAACTGTGGCATCGATCACGACAACAGTTTTCATGACTTAAGTATTAACAGATAAATTTATGCCGTACGCGAAGGTGAAGGGTGCTCCAAAATGTTAGAAAAACTTTAATTTTTGGTCTCAACTTTTTATATTCGAAAATTTCTTCTAGTCGGAAATTCATCATGTGTGTTGTTTACCAATCTCTTGACAAAACTAGCTACTCTAGAGAGTGAGCAAGCAGCAGCATAGTATCCTTGTGGACTCCAGGAAGCAACTCAATTCATAACTGGAGGCGGTCTCGGCTACTGCAGCAGTACGTAAAACTGAGATAATCAGTTTTAAGTGCATTTCTCAATATCTACGGAGTAAGCTGAGTTCTCATTGTGTGTTGTATCAGAAATTTGCTCTTCAAGTCCAAATAATTGATTGTCGGCCGTGTTTCTTCTCCGATTTGTGCTGTAGGTCTCGCTATTTTCTTTTAAAGTGGGAAGAACTACATTTTTAAGCCACCTCAGCACACCTGATGGACTTTTATGGCAAGCTTTCATGTCAGAAAAACATTCGAAAGTATTGATGGCTTACAAAAAAAACACACTTTTTTAAGACCTTGGAGGAATGAATACTCCTTTGAGGCAAAATCGTTTTTTGTATTGCCAGCTCGAATCCGAAGCATTTTATTTTTCCAAATGTGAGAATGAGCTTTTATCCAACTTAAAAAGATTACTAAACGATAAAGCTGAGAAAAAGCTCATCCAAATTGAGCACTGAGATATCCTGAGATGAACGGATAGACATTTCATAAGACCATTTGAGTAGTTTAAATCCTCTAGCCTGCCTTTGAAACCTGCGATACGGATTAATGTTTGTTATTTTATAGTGTCTAGTTTGCTTGTATGAATTGAATATTTTTTTATGCAGCAAAGAAAAATGGTAGAAGTGACAGCTGTTTCGGAGATCACCACATCTCCTCATCAGACTATTGTGGCTCATCTGTCTATTCAATAGTATTTAACGTAAGGACCTAAGCACTTCATTTCATTCTCATCTTCATTTGTCCTTCTTACGTAAGAAAGACAGAGTAATAAACCAAAATCTTCGCTCTCAAACGATACACCCTGCACTGCACCGCATTTTGCCGTTATTGATTTCATGGTCATGCACCTACCGACTCGTCACTTTACCATTTTGTTATGGCTCATACGTCAAATAGGTATTTAAAATGAAAAACAAGAAACAAACAACAAACAACAACACCAAACCTGGTTTGGGTCAATGAGCGATCACCATGACACCGCAACCGCCAGTGATCAAGGCGCTGAGAAGAATGCATTAAGATAAACTATTTGCCAAATCGGTGTTAAAATTATTGGTTACGCCCACTTTTGCAGTGGAAAGGGTCACACCACACCTGTGTGTGTGTGAAGTGATGAAAGTGAAAAGAAAGAAAGAAGACAACCGTTATGTTGAAGAAGGCACACGAATTTTTGGCTCGCAAAATAAGCATAAATAAGTCGATCGTAAGTAGTTAATCGCTCACAATAGCAACAACAATAACAACGGCAACAGCAAGGTGAGACACACTTGAAGATTTGCGCAGTTTTTGTTATTTATTTATTTTCCGCTCAAAGTGGGATCTTAATAAGTGGTTTTATGATTTATGTTGGTATACAGATCATTCATGCAACCGCCTGTGGTGCGTAAACCAAAAACAAAACCAATAAAAATGAAAGTTGAAAATCAAACTAAAAAATCAATTGAGCTGCCTTGTTTTGGGGCGCCTAACCAAGGTTTTTGTATCGGCAGTTTAGATAATGAAGAACACACATTTTAATTACATTAATTAAATTTAATTTAGTTTAAGTTCGGTTAGGTTATGCTGGTTGACTCAACTCATTGGAGAGCCTCACATAGACAATGCTACGTCATTGGTGTTTGCAGATACACTTAATGCGACGAAAACGATGTACTTCTACACTTCCTGCTAGGTTTAAATTTGCAGCAGGCATTATGAACCTTTAGTCATTACAGACTGAAGATCCTACAGTAAATTCTTACCAAGTGAAACCATTCTCTGGCTACGAAACGTCGGGCACACACAGATTACATAGAGTATTATATTTATCTCTTCCCCGCATATAATTTCAACAAGCATATCCTGCTTAGAGTTCTACCAGCAACCTTGTATTGTATGTATTGTCATTACATTCACCATATTTTGCCTCTACTTAAGCCAGTTCATCGACTACCTTCGATACCCTTATGCCGTGGTACCCGATGAATGTGAACTACACATATGTATATGCATTCTCTTTCTGTGTGGGTCTACCACCTGCAATAGTTCTGTCTCGGTTGCAGCTGACAAAAGTTTCCGACTAATGTTCATCATTGATAATCTAAAGACTGTTTCCAGTCTTTTCAGGTAAGTTTTTACCCTGTATTCCTGTAGCTTTTCACCATACTATAACTGCTTAGAAAAGTATTAGCTTCGCAATAGCTACAAAGATTCAGTGCGTGAGCGTCGTTGAAAGCCCCAAGTGCAGTCCAACATCCTTTTGCATGGATTAGGGCCTACTGCAATTGCTTTTTCACATTGAGCATCCGCAATAATTTGGTAACCAGCACATTTTCCAAGAACTTAGCGCTTAGTTTCGGTCATAATGTTGTATCACCTAGCCTAGTTTAATATTAGCACTGCCACTGAGCCAAGTTTTAATTTACTATTTATTTATGTTATCCGTATAGGCCTTAAGCTCCTTCTCTCGCCTTTTCAGCGATCTGTTTACCATGAGTGTCCAAAGAAGAGGTTATGCAACAGTCGCGTTATCACGTTTTGACTCATTGCAAATGCATTTTCCTGTTGTTTAGTAAGGCTCTGTCGCCATTGTTGGTTTGACAGCTTGAAAGATTTTGTTATTTCTCGTTGGACCCAGTCAACTATAGACTTCACTCCTCCATTCAGTTTAGAACCATATGGAAAGTTATCTCTGCTCCATTTCTATTGTAGCTGTCAAAAGTTTTCCGGAGATGTTCATCGTTCATCATTGATAGTCTAAAGACTCTTTTTCAGTATTTTCAGGTAAGTTGTTGTATATGCCTGCAGGTTTTCACCATACTACTCGTATAGCTCCATAAAAAAGTATTGCGTTCTCAATAGCTACGGAAAGCCAGTGCGAGAGCGTTGGTAAAATCCCCAAGTGCAGTCCAACATCCTTTTGCATGAATTAGGGCCTACTGCAATTGCTTTTTCACATTGAGCATCCACGACACTACTCGACACAAACACATTTTCCAAGAACTTGGTGCTTAGTTTCGGTCATAAAGTTGTAGCACCTAGCTTATTTTAGTGTTGTCACACCCGTTGACTTAGCCAAGTTTTATTTTATTTATCTCAATTTTTTTTAAGTGCTGGATTCGCGGGGTAGCTAGTGAGTACCAGATATTCATCGCTTATGACAAACGAAATGTCAACCGCATAGACCGCACGCAAAACTGCTTCTCCTCTTGCCTCATCAGCGATCTGTTTACTAAAGGAGCACAAAGATGAGGAGACAAAATTCCTCCTTGTACTCCTTGTGATGTGTCTCTAGGCAACTATGCAACTTTTATGTTCAGCCTCTATTGCACATGGATTTCAGTGCTGTTTAGTAAGACATTTATCCAGTACCGTATATTGATGCTTGCTAAAAAAACATATCCTTTAATTGTAGTTGCCGTGTTCGACATTTTCCTTAGTCTTGCTGACTCCATCCAGTGTTCTTTAACAATGCAGAAATTCTGTCGTGAGCTTTCCTCGGCTTACCTTGTAGCCTTTTTAATAAGTTTATTAGTTCTTTGTATTCTGTCCAGCAAGAGATAGATTTTCTTGAGTTCCACCAGATGGGTTTTTTAGTAAATAGTAATCCATTATCAGTAGCGTTTGAGCGCATGTTTGAGGTGGACACCAGCAAAGCCAAATACGCTTTGTCTACAATTTCCCTTCGATAAAGACGAAAACGCAAGTCCGGCAGCTGAGAATGTAAATAGTGTTATGGTCCTGATATTATGACAGTCAATCATGGACAATTTCGATTTCATCGATTCCGTTCTTGGAATTTAGATGTAAAAGATGCTTCACGGAGTGGAAGGAAAATGTCGATAAAATAATGAAAATCGTCGAGTCTGACCATCACGCGAACACTGCATAGAAGCTAAGGCTGAATACACAAAGAAGCTCGATGTATTGGTGTTACATGAAGGGCAGTGAGCCGGCATAAACGGTCTCCAAGCCAGGGTTGACGACCATGAAGGTTTTGATGTGTAATTGGGGGATAGGCAAAGAACCATCCACTATGAGCTGCTCCTCTGCAGCCATACTCTTAATTCGAAGCTCTGTTGTCAGCAATTGGACAGTCTGAAGAAAGCAATCTCCCAGAAGGGTCCAGCTTTGACTAACAGGAAGGGAATTGTGTTTCATAAGGACAACGCCAGGCCACACACATCGACAGAGACTCGCCAGAGGCTCCGAGAAATTGGTTGAGAGGTACTTATGCATCCACCTTGTAGTACGGACCTCGCACCAACTATTTGCCAGCTGTTCTTTTTTATGCAAAATAATTTGGCTTGTGAAGAATTGACCTCAAGCCTTATGTAATATGTTAATATGTAATTGGCGTTGAAGCGATTTTGCGGTGAGCGTCTTGAGGCTTTGATTTTCATGTCGAAAACTTACTAGATTTTCCTTTAATTAAATTTCATTTTAGTCTATTTATTTTTATATTTTCTTTCATTTATTTTATTAATTTTATCTTAGTTTAATTCTTCATACTAGGTTTGGTGAAAAGTAACCTCCTTGGTAATGAAAAAAAAAATTGTTTAAACTGTTTTTTTATTTTATTCAAGATATTCCCTTTTAGCTCGTTACACCTTTTACTTTACTTTTTACTTTACTTTACTTTTTACTAACTTTTGATCCCGTCCGAAAAGTAATTTTCCGGAAGGTCTGCAAAATACTCTTCCGCGGCGTCGATGATATCCTCAAGTGAGCTGAATTTTTTATTGATGAGCCATCTTTTAAGGGAGGGAGCCTAATCGGGCGAATACGGTGGATTCGGAAGCAACTGGAGCCTTAAGTCATTGATTTTAGCCATGTATGCGATGCTCTTGTATGCCGGCGTATCAAACAGCAATCAGCTGTCAAAACAAAACTAAGCGCAGTATCGCACAGAAATTTGGCATGTTTGCCTAAATATGAACGGATTACAAGGCACTATAACCTTTTTTGCAGTGGCAGCGCATTTTGGCGCTCAAGGAGGTTACTTTTCACCCCACCTAGTAATTTTATTTTTGTAATGTTTGTTATTACTCTAATTTTTCAATACACTTTTCATATGCCGAAAATCACTTAACCAATTTGAAACAAGTTCCCTTCTGAACCATGAATTTTACATGATTTTTCTCTCTTCCATTGTAATGTTTATGGCTTTCTTTATCTCCCTAACGACCGTTTGTTCGAAGATAACAAGTAAAGACAATACGGTTACAAGCGTAGAGACTTATTAAGAGATCATTATGGTTTTGGTTGTTAACTTCAGTGAATAAAATTTGTACCGTGTAACATAAAAACCATAGTAAAAATTTAATTGTCGCCAGTGAAAAAAATGTTTAAAACGATTGGTGATCGTAAAATCGGTCATAAAATGTTGAAGCTGAAAATTCACACTGTGAAAATAATTGTTAGGTTATGGGCATTCGAAAAAGAGGCAAACGTGTTCAATTTCGTTGGTTACTCAGAGAATAGTTAAAATGAGTATAGATGTGTTTGGATGTATGTAGGAGTATGTATTTATGTGGAAAGGTAGGATGGTGTGTAATTTAGAAGAAATAAAATATGTTTTGTTTTGATTTCTTTGTGAAATAAAACATTTGAAAAAAAAACGTGTTGTTATTTTATTACTTTACAATTACCGTTGTTATTGTGGTCAAGTGAGAATAGTTTTATTGTGACATGATGGTCATTAAAAATGCAATAAAAAAGAATAGAAAATACATAAACTATACTAAATGAAATTTGGGAATTTGGAGAGATACCGCCCTGTAACTGCTGTATATATTCCCGTTAGATTTTTTTTATCTCTTTCAAATAATGCCTTTTAAAGTCAAGTTAAACTGCAATTGTAGAGAAGTGTTTATCAGATAAAATATAAAAACTTTTGTCTTATCATTGAGAAGAAGATTTCAACCACAGCAAGCCTTCTTCGAAAGACAATGTTCCGAGCTTTCTAAAAATCTTCTCAAGCTTCTTCTATGATGACTTACTTTTAGGTTAGGTCACTTCTGTTCACCATTTTGTATCTTTCCTCTAAAATTATTATCTAGGGTATTTAACGAAAATCATATATTACAAAATCGACTAAAGCTCTGATATAATTACTCATTATCAGTATGTGTTTCTAAAATGATTTATGCACATATTTATGTATGTATATGTGCCATGTATCAGCAACCACTAAAAAGTTCGATTTCCCATTGCCAAAGACTTAATCATGCGTAAATACCTACATAAGTACACTTCGAAAGAGTTCTAAAGAATTTCAACCACAAAAACCAAAAAAAAAAAAAAATGTGCAGGTGCCAATCTGCGGAATCACACAAAAAGAAACGGCGTAGGCAACTGTAAAACAAAAACCCCTTTCTTCAAACAAAAAAAAGAACAAAAAACTAAAATGAAGAGCCACTCACCGAGAAAGAAAACGAAATTAAGCCTTGTTATCATTTCAATTCACGAACAAAATAAAGGCATAAAACCAACAACAACGAGAGGAAAGAAATAAGTCCATGCGCCGTAATTCTTTTGAATGAAATTTAAAACCTTCAACAAAGAATACGGTATAGGTAAATATACATATGCACACATTTGGATATAATATACGAATATGTATGTACATACGTGTATGTACGAGTATGTTAACTTAGTTTGTAATGTGTGTATTTTTGGTAAGCTGAAGGTTTGTTTGGAATACACCAAGCGTGAAAATATCGCGAAACCCAATTTCAAGCAACAACAAAGCTGGGATTTTTCGTTTTTATCTCCACTTTTGTGATCTCTCATATCAGTTGGCCGCCCAGAAAATCCTTCTGTGGATACATACTCATTTACGAGTATAAATTCAAACATAGAGATCAGTTAAAGCAGATCCAGTGAGAGATTGAGCAAAGTAAAAAAGGAGCATATAGAAAACTAACACACACACACACACAGAAGATGAAGAAGAACGTTAAAGGTTTCGGCTCGAAAATCATTGAAATAAGTTAACATAAAAGTTAATAAAAAAATTAAAAATTTATAAGAAAACAAAAAAAATTTAATTAAATAAGAAGAATCAAAATGAAATAAAATTTAAAAAAATTTGCATTTAATTAAAATAAAGAATGGAAAAAATAAAATAAAATGTTACATAAAATAATATCGAATTATAAAATAAAATGGAGTAAAAATAAATTAAATTAAACAAACATATAAAAAGTAGAATAAAATAAAATATAATTAAATGATGGAATAATATATAAACATAAAAAGTAAAATGAAATAAAATAATATAAATTGGATTGAATTAAAAAAAATTAAATATTACACTAAAATTTAAAATAAAATATCACAAAATAAAATAAAAAATTTGTAAGGTTAAGTTACATATGCCGGCTGATGCGTCTTACCTTCATGCGTTAATCCTCTGTAGTGCCAGATGGAGGTCCATTTTATTTCCACCTTAAATAGTCGCCGTAAAAAGTAAAACAAAATGAAATTAAATAATATGTAAAATAAGATAAAAAAACATAAAACAAAACATAAATACAGAAGAATAAAGAACAAATAAAATGAAATAAAATAAAAATAATTTAATTTAAAAAATTAAAATACAAAATAAATAAATTTAATTCGGTCCGTTCTCGAAAGATGGTTCGACCTGCAGGTTGTGGCCGATCTTGGAAGCGATTATCTATTGTAAAGGTTTCACATCTGACAACAACATTGTTTTTTGCTTCTTCGAAAATGTCCGGATTTGTGTTAAATAAACAGCATTTTTGGAAAGTATTAATGTTCTAATTCGAAGAAAAGTGCAGCTGAGGCCGATCGAATGCTTCTGACATTCAACCTTCAAAAGTGGGGATTTTAGCGTCGAAGACAAAGAAACGACCAAAAGGCATGACAAAATAGTTTTGCAATATGACAACGCTGGGCCCACGTGACTTATACCCCACCCACCGTATTCTCCAGACCTTGTTCCTACCGACTATTGGCTTTTTCGACGGATGCAAAACGATTTGGTAGTTACCGGTTCGGGTCTTTTGAAAAAAACGAAGAATGGCTGATTGATTGGATCGAGAATAGATTTTTTAGAGAACTCATTTTTTGAAGATGGAATTCGAATTTAGCCGGGTAGATGGGAAAGGTAGTCGCTTCCAGCTGGCAATGCCTTGAATGAGGTATTTTTTATTTCTTTTCCAATAAAAAACCCATTTTAAATTAAAATTAAAGAATTAAATTGAAAAAGAAAAAAAATTATGTCCTTCCAGAATATCCTCAAAAAGTTGAACTAAAACAAAACACCCCACTCTGTATTCAACTAAAGTGTTTTAGTATAACCTTTCCAAATTTGTGTGACCATACCAGTATGTATGTACATATGTAAGTATATATTTGTGTCACAATGTACCATAAACAAAAAATAAGCGTTAACATGGTAACAATGACATCCCGCTGTGACATTGAAATATTGTTATTATAAATTTTTATGACATTGTCATATGGCAGGCGAACGACAAACTAACCAACCGAAAGAGCGTTCTTACGAAATGGTCTGCAGTCATGGGTCTCTGCATACACGTATGTATTTATGTTATCTTATAAATGTTGGTAGTTTTGAATGTGTGTAAATGCATTAAGTAAATAAATATTTATATAAATGTTTAATGCATAATACTTACCTACATATATATACATACATATATTATATGGTAGTATCTGCATGTAAATATGCAAATGACTTTGTGTGTATACATGTATGTGTGTTCGTCGAGAGCGGAAAGTGTTGTTAAGTGCGTACAAGAACATAAAACAATGGCAGTAAATTTTTTGGTAACAAGCATAATTTTTATTTTACTTGTTTTTATTTTTATAGAATTTGTTTTATAGGGGTAATGTGAGTAGAGCTCGAGGAAACTGCGAGTGGACACGAAAGAAAAGGAAAGGACTCTTTAAAAATATGTAGTAGATTCTTGTGTTGTAAATAGTACTGAAGGTAAGGCATCAACATCTGCTCGTTAAGTGTAGAAGACCAATATTTTGACAAAAAAAATTAAAAGCAAATTGTTCAATGAACAAATATTTGGATGCAGGAGAAAGGGTGTTTCGTATTTAATATTTTATTATTCGATATTAATATTTTTACCTTGTCAAAGGTTTGCAATCAAATAATTCTAAATAAGCAACCGAAATATTCAGCGATATACCAAGCCCTAGTATTAGTATGTATTATTATATACTTTAACTAATTTCATTTTAATTTAATTTTATTTTATTGCATGTTTTATTTTTGTTTGTCTTATTTATTTATTTATTTGAATTTTGTAGCGATTTTCGGCCGAGCTCCTCCATCAGCTTGTGGTTTGCATCTTTATGTTTTTCCAACAAATAGAGCGATCTACATTTTATACTAAACCGCCTCCGAAGGGCCGTTGATTTTTTCAGGAGGAGCTTTTATTTCATGTCATAGATACACTCGAAGTGGTGGACATTCCCTGCCGAGGGGCGACCGCAATTAGAAAATTTAACTTAATTATTTATTTAAATAAATTTTTTACAACTTTTTGATGTTGGTCATACCAGGACTCGAATCCTGGCTGTATGCAATACTAACAACTCGGCCATATTTAATTTAATTTTATTTTATTTTATTTTACTACAAGACATATAAAACTATTGCTAAATTATACACCGATATTTACATTTCAATATTCCAAAACGAACGAACAATACTCAAATACTTTTCACTTAAGGAGCTCATCTAACATCTTCAACAATATTTTGGGAACCATTCCTGTCGACGAGATAATAATTGGAACAACTGTAACCTTTTTCAGGTGTGACATTTGCTTCACTTCTATTGCCAACTGATGATATATCAGCATCATTAGGAAGAGCTCGCTTTTCTTTCTTCCCCATGAGAACAATGCTCTTTTATGTTAGACCCTACTATCCGGCAGAACCATGAGATACCAATAGTTCTTATATTCTCCATTCTCTAGAACTTCAGCAGGCTTATATTTGTTGAAAGGCATCTGATCCCTTAATAATTTAGTACGTATAGCAAGGCAATTTTTGTTGCGAGGTTGTTGTTCCAGGTCAAATCCTCAGTCACAAACAAATTGAGCTATACATTTTACATCGTTTTTTGTTGCAATTATTTGGTCTTGAATTGCAAACGTTGGTCCATCTGTTTCTCATAGAATGTCCGCATGTTGCAACCATAAGTTTGAGGTACAAGCGTCGATATCAGGTTGCCTCAGTATATATGGATGCCTACCATGTAATGTATTTATCTGCCAGTAATTTAGCAACTTTTATGTTTCCATTACGTCTGTTATTTCCTCAAGTTGCATGTTTCTGGGATCCAAGGTTGTATATCTATCATCAGCTTTGCATATTGTTATATCGAGGGGCGTGTTCTGTTGTAGAAAGTAGCGGCGCAAATTAGAGACTTGTTTTTTGCAGAGATGAATTACAGCAATAAGCCCACGTCCGTCTGAGCTTTTAGGCAAGTTTATTCGATCGATTGCTTATTTAGGGTGATGGGCACCTTATTTGGTTAGCAATGTTCGTGTTGCTTTTTTCACGTTTTCCAGTTCCGTATCGGACCTTTTTACTAGACCAAAACTATACGTTAGTACAGGCACCGCAAAGACAAAATTTTAGAACACTTCTGGTTCTGTGCAGTTAGTATGTGATCAACGCTTCTGTATTCACTTTCTGTTATTGGGAAATTTCGTGATCTCACTTTGTCAGTTTCCAGACTATGTATATATCTTTGGAAAATTCTTCCATTATTTGCAACATCTCATTAATATTGCGTTCAGATCCTGCTTTCAGCATACACGTATATCGTCCGTTTAGAGAAGATGCGAGAGCTTCAAGGGCATTGCGTCCGCGTTTTCTATTTTGAATCCAGCTTTGGATGATATAAGGGCGGAGGAGATCGGATTAAGTGCAAGGCAAAACCACAAAGGACTTAAGCTGTCCCCTTGCAAAATACCTCTTCTAAAAGGTATTGCAGTTGACTTTGATAGATCCTTGCTGGTATTAATATTAAGCCTTCCAACTATTCATGAAATATTTAGAAATATTTATTATATTTTTGGCTATTTTATATATGCGCAATTCTTCTAAATTCAATGAATGAGATACGCTAATATAAGGTTTTTTGGTAATCAATACTTGCTGCTTTGTTTGTGGTATACTTGCTCCATTATAATGGCTATACTAGTTGCTCCTTGCATCAGTGTTATTTTTTTCTTTCGGCAAATGGTATGTTCACTCTTTAGTTAAAAGCTTTCATATCTGCCTGTTGACTTCTAGTTATGAGTTTGTTATATATTTTTCTATTTTATTGATATTGTCTATTTCTTTAATTCGTTCAGTGTTTTCATGTTCTCTCCTTATCCATAGTGCATTTAGTTTTATCACGTGTCCATATTGCTGACCAGACCTTTGCAAAGTGACTGATTTCGGGCACTTCATTTGAGGTTGTTGTATCTTCTTTTTCATAATTTCGTTGAAAAGTTGAGTTTGTTTTTTATTTGCGTTTTTTTTGATAATGTTATCTACGCAGACGATTTGTTTTTAACGTAAGTTTTTGACGCAGTGCATCAGACAAGAGCTCAGTTGTACTGTTTAACTGATCATGTTTTGAATAGACTTTTTCTGAAACGATTTCAATATTTTTGCACTTCTGTTTCCTTTTATATATTGAGCCATATAACCAAGTTGTGCTCGAAGAACATTAGCCTGATGTACAAGAAGTTCTTTTCGGGCTGGATCAAATTTTCGTTCAGAAGGATTAAAGATATTCCTTCAATTAATTCTTGCATCAAGTGAGCACTCAACAGTTAACTGCAATCACTAATTTTCTAGTGGAGTTATGATTCTGTTATTGCTATTTGAATTTCAAAATTTAGGTTTATGTATAGCTCATCGGCGTTACACTGGTCACTTAGCGTTGGCGGATTATTCGGTACTTGTAGGTTCATTTGTTATATATGTCACAATTATCATTTCCTTGTCGATTTTCATGTATGACCTCTTAATTCCCTAGCTATGTACATCTTATTTTCTAATAGCTATTAATTTTTATTTAATTATTTTCTGTTATTTTATTTTGTTTTATTTTATTGTATTTTATTTTATTCTATGTTATTTTATTTTCTTTTTTTACTTTATTTTATGTTATTTTATTTTATTTTATTTTGTTTAATTTTATTTTAATTTAATTTTATTTCATTTTAATTTATTTTACTCCTGTTTGTTAACTAAATTTATTTTCCTCATTTTAAACAATTTTAATTTATTTTATTTAATATAATTTAATTTATGTTTGTTTTAAGTTTATTTTATTATATTTAATTTTATTTTTTATTTATTTTACTTTGTATTATATTTATTTAATTTTATTTTTTTATGTTATTTTATTTAATTTTATTTTTATGTATTTTTTTATTATGTTCTCCATTTATAATTGAATTTTGTTTCAATACATTTTTTTGCTTTCTTTTGTTTTCTCTATGTATTAAATTTAACTTAATGTTATTATATTTTATTTTGTATAGTTTTTCATCTCATTAATTTTTTTTTTGGATTTTATTTTATTTGTTTAAGTTATAATTACTGATTAAGTTTCAAATTTTTTTAATTTGCGGAATATCTTTTCTTACATCAATTACCATTCGTCATATTTTAATTTTGTAAAATTCGAAAATCTTAAAAGTAATCACTACAAAAGTTCCAAACACAAATTACTCAGTAGGGAGCTGAGTTGCCTTAAAGTATATACATATGTTCATAAATTAATACCAGCAGCATCCTTCTTCCTTTCAAACAACATTCCCGAGGGTGTTTTGTTTTGGCTGACTGTTGTCAAACAAGCAACATCCTGTACCAATTACTAAATGACACCCCCATGGCGATACTGATTCACACACAGACATACACATATGCATACTCCCAATTATGTTCATACAAAAAGGACATTCACTTGTGGCAAATAAATACTCGACATCAACGACGATATTTTTATCATTAACTTGTTACTTTGTTTCTTGCTGCTCTCAAGTATGCACAACATTATTGCAATTTTTGTTGTTCTTGTCCTGATTGCAAAAAAAAAAATCGAAAGAAAAAATCGGCAATCGAAAATTGAAAACATAAATAAAGTAATCAAATGGCAGGATTTGGTTGAAGTTTTATGAAGTGGAAAAGAATTTCGGAAACTTGTTTTTGGTGCTTTAGTTGATAGTTAATGGTGTTGTTGTGATGGTGGTGGTGGTGGTGCTCATGAAGGTATCTACTGGTGGAGGAATGTTGGTTATGGTAGCTGTTTGGGTTGGTTTGGGATTCACCAGTTGATTAGATTAAAATAGAGATGTCATTTTTGCTGGTTGTTAGTGTCAGGAAATTGAAAATTTTCGTGAGTAATCGGTTTTGCTGCGAGTACACGTTACTGAGAGAAACGTCTGAATTGAAACGAGTGCTGTTATAAAGGGGCAAAGGCATACTCTGTGAAGTTCCCACCTCTTTTCTCTCACAGTGTGTTGGTTAGAAATTTTATTCGAGCTTATCTCAGGACAGGGAATTGACAAGATAACCTTGACTTTTCAATATTTCTTTTCAAAATGATGAACTCTAGAAATGCACACATTTGCTGAACTCGGCAGTGAGTTTTCGATGGAAAATTTAAAATAATGAATTTCTGGGAGGCCTCGCACTCATGTAGAAGACTGAAAATACCTTCTTACAATAAAGAAAGTATGAGCCTGCTGGCAGCTTATGGGGTCCTTCATCTTAGTTATAAATTGGAAGTTTCTAATCGTCGGGCATGCTCTCGTCGTTTTATGCATTCTAAGCGCTCTTAGGAATCATTTGAGGATGGGACGATGTGTGGAAGTTCGCGCGAGTGGTGAAATTTTTTGACTGTCATTCACCTGGGATTGGCCAGAAATGATTCTTTTGCATTTGATTCAAGTAGCCCATGACTTCCGATCCTAGACCAAGAATCCTCTGGGAATCCAACAAGCATCAGTTTTTAGAGCTAACGTCAAAATAAACTCCAATGAAAAAACCAGCAATGATGAGAAACCCACTTTTGATGTTTTAATGATCACGAATGTCGCTGCCTAGCTGGTTGATGTAAGATTAAAAGCTGACAATACATCCGTCCAAAAAGTGTGATGAACGGAACAAGGCTGAAGAGTGTGGGTCCTTCTGACATTTTTGCCGAAGATCCCTTCTTTGTCCACCTTGGCGTGAAAATCGCCAAGCACAATTTTGGGTCATCGTGATGGGGGCAGCGCTCATAAGTTTATTCTAAGGCCTCTTAAAAGGCATCATAGGTCACATCGTCTTCTCTTCCGTAAGTGCTTGGGCGAAAAAAAAACTTTGTGGCGAGACGTTCATCCACTGCAAAAAGTGCTCGTGCTCGGCGATGGAGTCTCTTATTGTTCCGTCCATCGCACTTTTTGAACGCCAGTGATGTCAGCCTTTAATCTTATTAGGACATAAACCTGCTGGGCAGCGGCATCTTCCTTATTAACAGACCAGAGATTACAGGTGCATCCCCTCGGGCCACCCATAGATACTGGAAAACAGGTCTATAGTAAAGAAGTTAGCTTGTGATTAATACCGGATTTCTCGGTTTTAAAAAGTAATCGGTTATCCATTATCCATCGCCTTAACTCTTTAGTTACCCAACAAATGTCACAACACCGCCACTGGCACACCAATTGCTATCAAACAAAGAGGCATTGAGTCGAAAAGCACTTAACCCATAAAGTGAACATAATTTTGTAAAATAACAAATGCACTTAACAAATTACAGATGTGAAAATTTCATTTGCGCTGCCCTTACATTTCCGTCACATAATACACACAGACAAATATGTATACACACCCACATTTAAGACACCAGTAGCAACCAGCATCGGCAGTACGGCACTCGAGAACCAGCCAAACGCCAAAACATCAAGTCGCAATCCACAAATTAGAAAATGATTAATGGACTCAACCAGTCGTACACCCAAATATATACTTACATGCACAGTCAGTAGCGCGTAGGCAGCACTGACGGCGACGGCGTTGTACCCAAAAGGTCACATACCAACCCCATTATGCAAGTAGTCTTGGTCTGGTTAGTCGCCGGCACGCTTCGCTGCGAAATGATGCTCTGGAGAATATCGCCGCTGGTGCTGGCATCCCCCCTCTCGCTCTGGGTACTACTCCTGCTGCGGATGTTATCCTACCACATCGGAAAATCACTCTTCCGTTTCGGTAGTTCGCCGCTGATCTCCCGCCCTTAAATACTTCTTTCCTCATCTTTCAACTACCAGTTGAAGGGGTGTGTTTGTTTGTGTCATAATTACATGCAATGCTTTTGTAGATGTGGTGGCATCAACACATCCTTTCATTCCGCCATCCATCCTTCCTACCTTCCTTTCTTCCTTCCTTCCTTATTTAAGTACTTCCATCCATGCACTGCGGGGAGTTATTGTTTTGCTGGGGCGTTGTAGCAATTGTCATTGTTGTTGCTCTTTTCCAGTTTGTCTACATCTACTCCATACTCATCCACTCGAGTCGAGTGTTTGTTCACTTATGAATCAAATTACACTTTAAATCCTTGATTTTAATCTGAAGGGGCTGACAAATGGATTTTTATGTCAATTTTTTGAAAATTACTGCAACCCTGTGGCGTTGGGAGTGTTGGGTTGGGTGTTGTGTCGCAATTGAATTTCGCACTGTGCGATTATTTGACAGCAGGATTATACGTTCCCCATCCCTCGGTTGATGTTATCTTTCAAAAATTAGTAAAGGGCTGCAGCGAGCGGTAGCGAGTTTATTATCAGTGATTTTTGAGTTTTGATTGCGAGCTGTTACTGTTGATGTTGACAAGTTTTTAATCGGTATAATGAGGCGAGCTTTTTTATCCTTAAGATTTCCAGTCGGAAATAATTCCTTTGCATACGTTTCGAACTGTCTAGTCAAGAGCTTCCGATTTATACAAATTGGTAGCCAAAAATAGTATGATTCAGGCCTATATGGGGCGACCGCGGTGGCCGAGTGGTTAGCATTGCGTACTACCATGGGTGATGATTAAAATGCTGTTCACACAGGCAACTAATTTAGCTAATTAACAGCATTTCGATTAAATTAAATTTTAGTTAGGCGGCTATATTGGAAATATGATAGATTGTCTAACTCAGTAACCCAATTGAAGGCATAATTATGTTAGCCTCTCTTTTCCGCCCGTTTCCTTTCAACTTCGTTTTCATTAACTTGGGCAAAACTAACGCGATCGTAGCCGAATCAACAAATAGCGCTACACTCGTTTCTTTGTCTTCACTTCAGCACCATACAGCAGGACGGAAATAGTGAGCGACTTGTAGAGTTTGGTTTTTGTTCGGCGAGGTATAGCGTGTCGCTTCTTTTCTCGCTCATCGTAAATATCTGGCCGACGGTAAATTTATTAAATCTTAAGCAACAAAGAGTTCGTTGACGGGAATCGATTTCTGTCAATACGCCCGGGCAGAGCACACCTAGATTCCAATCTTCGGGCATGCTTTCATCCGACCATATTTTGCAAAGAAGCTGATGCATGCACCTTAACAGTTCTTCGCCGCCTTAGTTGAATATCTTAGCCGGGAATTCATCTGCAACATCTGTTCCAACTTCATTGCTTGGGGAATAGAGTTCACCATCTACTGGTGTTCAACATACCAGCCGTGCGACTTTTCCGAAACCAATATATTGCAGCTGTACGTAGGGATTTTGAAATGCCGTCCCGCAGTTTAGTTGTGCCGAGTTACTTATGAGTGCTCACAGAGGGAAAGAGTGCAAGTCGAGTAGAAAACCTTTCGGTTGTCTATTGTAATTGCGGGTTTTCAACTTCCTTGTTTTTGTAGAGGGCTTTTTTGTGATGCACAGAGGCGGTTGCCTATCATTGCTGCTACAAGATAGTGGTCCGAGTCGATATTAGAAGAACACTAGAGACATGTCGCCTGACAATCCCAACGGAATCCATCTGGTTATAAGCTTTCTATCCTGAGACTGCCAAGTAATTTGATGAATTTTCTTACCATGTACTATGGGCAATCATATTTCGGGACCCGTTTCGTCGTGAACAGTTGTGCCGAAGATACCTTCTTTGCCCACCCTGGCATTAAATTCGCAAACATAATTTTGGCCTTATCGGGGGAGCAGCGCTAATGACGCTGCATGTGAACAAAAAAAGCATCCTTGGTCACATTATCTTTCTCTTCAGTAGGGGCGTGGGCGCAAGTCTGCGATATGTTCATAAATTTCGCTTTGAGGCGGATTGTGGCGAGACGCTCATACACTGGGGTGAATATCAGTACTCACTGACGAAATCTCTCTCTCACCACGAACCCGACACCAAAATTGCCCTTTTTCATATGGCCCCCGTAAATATCGCAAGAAGTTCTCTCTGTCCTTTTCGCGTCCATCGCTTTTCTTGGTCGGCGTTGATGCCAGCCTTTAGTCTTACGAGGACATAAGCCAGCTGGGGAGTGGCCTCATAGTTCTTAATCCGTTTGCAGTGATCATTATCAAATCTATCTATCCCTACAATTAGACTTCAGTGCACCCTTAAACCGATTATGTCGGAGTGGCTCCACTGAAGCTTCCTCTCAGCAGCTTGACTAGTCCGTATTTATTAAACTTATTTTTCTACAATTTTGGAGTTTGGTCGGACCAGGATTCGAATCCTGGCCTTCCGCATGGTAATACGTAATGCTAACCTCTCTATTTTTCTTAGTATTTTGATTAGATTGGTTGTCGTTTATTTGTTTCTGAAATTCATTATGAGGCCCATGCGAAAAGCTCTACTTTTTCAAATAGGAAGATGGTCCGTTTACACTTTTCAAACATTTTGGGAGTAAAAAAATCCAATAAAAGATTTATTTTGAATTAATCTGCTTAACAACACCATAAATTTCTTCAAAAATATTTGGAAATTCATTTCAGGGCAAAAAAAATAAATAAATTATAAATCCTAACAAAAATAAATTCTGTGACTCCAAGTCAATAATAATCATAAATAGATATTTTAATATCCACACATGAAAATTACATACATACATACATGTGTTCTGATAGATTTACACAGCCGACTGAATGTAAAAGTTTCACCCGAAAATGCACTTTTTCGTTTTTCTGCTCGAAAAGTTTCTATTCTACGGTGGATTTATCTATACCGCCTATTCACTTATGATTTCAAATACCTACATACATGTACGAGTAAGTATGTTTCAAGTACATTCATAAATATTCCTGCATTCATTTCGATGATCCCCGACTTAAGTAACAAATCCATGAGCTTAAAAGTGTTAGTCGGTGCCTTTATCATTTTGCTGGTTCCTTTTGCTCGCAGCAGAAAACTTCACAAAAGACAAATCACCCATTTTGGGGTCGATCAAATGGTGAGGGAGAGTGAATAAAAATAATTTTTCATTTCGAAAAGCATCAAATACGAAAAGTGAGTGTGTATATGTGTGTGTGAGTTTTTCCTTTTTTGCTTCGCTGGCAAGCTTAAGCAGGATATTAGAGGAAAAATCGTTAAATAAGTGAAGTGTGACATGGCGAAATAACATCATCATTATCATTTACTCAATGTGCATGTGCAAGCGATTATGTGTGTGCGTATGTATGTGTACATAAAATGACTTCTGTTACATTTGCTGCGGCTCCTTATTGGGCTATACTGTGCTCTGGACCTTGAAATTAAATTCCTACATTTCGAAATAATAGACAACAGGCAAGTAGCAAAACGGATGCGTCTGAGAGCTTAGTTGAGCACGTGCAGAACGAAAGCTTCACTTTATGTATGCTTTGTAAGCAAGTTTAAAATTACATTTATTTTACCAAGAGGATATAAATATACTGAAGTGTAGGAATTTTATTTATTAAATAATAAAAAAATAGCTTTTATCTTCTGTTAAGTTTTTTTTATTCAAATTAAAATTCTTTATTTTATTTTGCTTTAAATTATTTTAATTTTTGAGCTTTATTTTATTCGATTATATTTATTTAATTTTTTTTTTTAATCTATTTTATTTCACATTACGTTATTTTTATTTTTACTGCACACTTATTTATTTTTTTCATTTAATAATAAGAAAGCATTAGTACAATAAGATTTCGATGTCTTATTTAGTACAACAGAAATAGTGTGAAGAATAAATAGTTATTAGATTACAGATACATTAACAAAAATAATAATAATAATATGTAATGAACAGAATATGAGAGAAATTGAAGCAATTAATTTCTTAATTTGTTTTCATATTTTATGTTATTTATATATATATATATTACATAATTTTATTTTATTTAACTTAACTTTTTTATTAAATTTGCTTGACTTTAATTTACTTTTTATCTTATTCCATTTTATTTATTTCATCAATTTAATTATATTTCATTTTATTAATTTTATTTCATTTTTGTGTATTTCTTTTGGATTTTTAATACTTTTTTATTTCACTTAATTGTTTTATTTATTATTTCATTTATTTCTTTTATTTTTTTTTTGTTAACTTTATTTTATTTTATTTGATTATATAATATTATTTATTTTGTTTTTATTTAATTTGTTTATTTTGTTCCATTTTTATTTATTTTATTTTGTTTATTTTTATTTTATTTAATTATATTTTTATTTTTTATTTTTGTATTTTTTTGGGTTATTTTCATTTATTTTGATTTTATTTTAATTTGTTTTATTTTATTCTTCTTTATAATTTATTTTATATATGGTATTTATATTTTTTAATTTGCTTTTATTTTATTTTTTTTTGTTTCTTTTATTTTTTTTTATTGTTATTTTTAATATATACTTTTAATTTATTTTATATTAATTAATTTTATTTCATCTCATTGTATTTGATTTTATTTTGTTCTATTTCATTTTAATTTATGTTATATTTTTATATTTTTTATTTTATTTTATTTTATTTTTTTATTTTCTTTTTATTTAATTTTATATTATTTTATTTTATTTCATTTCTTTTATTTTATTTTATTTTATTTAATTTTATTTTGTTTTATATTATTTTTATTATATTTTATTTAATTAATTTTATTTTGCTTGTTTCTTTTATTTTATTTTGTTTTATTTTATTTTTATTTAACCTTTTTATATTTTATTTATTTAATTTTATTTTGCTTGTTTCTTTTATTTTATTTTGTTTTATTTTATTTTTATTTAACTTTTTTATTTAATATACTAATATTTTTTATTTCACTTTTATTTTTATTTTTATTTATTTTGTTATTAATTTATTTGATTTTGTTTTAATTAATTTCTGAATATATTTAATAATATTTTTCATTATATTCTGTTTTATTTTATTTTTTAATTTTATTTTTATTTTAGGTTATTTTAGTTTATTTTGCTATTTACATTTGTTTCTTTTACTTTCTTTTATTTTTATTTTATTTTATTTCTTTTTTATTATTTTATTTAATTTTATTATATTTTAATATATTTTTTTCTTTTTTTCTCTTTATTTGTTTATATTTTTTAACTCTATTATTTTTTATTTGTTTATTATAAGTTATTTAATCATTTTCTAATTTAAATTAATTTATTTCATTCGATTTTACTTTATTTGACATAATTTAGCTTAATTTAGTTCAATTCATTTTAAATTAATGTTATTTTAATTTAATTTAATTTCATTTCTTTGTATGATATTTTATTTTGTTTTCATGTGTCATTCTTTTTTATTTTTGTACTTTAAATAACTTATGCTTTCTTATTTTTTATGATAGAAATTTTATTATTTTATTTAGCTTTAATTCATTTAACTCTTTTATTTTATTTAGTTCAATTTGAAATATATTTTTTTTTTTACAAAAATTCGGCAAATGGAGTTTTTATTAAGTATATGTATGTATGTAATTCACTTTATTATACATTTCTTTTTATGAATGTAACTCAAATTCTTCGCTTCTTATTTTTGCTTTTATTTGAATGCTTTAAACAAATTAATCTTCAGCCTCATTAAACTCGCATACATAATCCACCTAAGCTCCTTTTAATCTGCTCATAAACATTTGATTTCTTAATTGCCATGACTATTTTTAACTTACGCCCTTCACATGAGTGATTCAAATTTATGTTTATGTTAGTGTGTATATAAAGGCTAATTAATATTTGGAAGGCGCTTTGTATCGTTCAAAACTATACATATTTAGGCCAACATTCTTCTTAAGAAATAGATGAATTTTCTTCAGAAGCCTTCCAATGTACTCAAATTAACTTTGGCCGAGACTTTATTTGCCAGACCATGAAGAGAGTGAATTTTGAATTAGGTGTAAGCGAGTTTCATTGTCTACACATGCATAAAAGTCGGTATCCTACCCAAGAACACGAACTTTTATAATTCTCAGATGCTCGTCCACCCAATGAAAGAATTATCAAACACTATTTGAATCGTTTCATATACTGATCCACTCCTGTACTGTTGGTATCATCTATGTATAACAATGTGTACAAAAATCTAATATGCACATTCTCTGCCTGCCAATGGTGCACATTGAAGATCATAAATCGGTTGAATAAAGAAAAAACGGCAAAAGGGGAGTTGGAATGGAAAGTGAAAGTATATCAAAGATTTGCAGACAAGCAAAGACGTCTGCCGCATTTTAAAATGACAGAGTGCATGCCAATGACTTATGCTGCCACAAGTCTCCAATAATGTGGAGGCAAATGATTGCCATAAATTTTATTGGAATGGAAAAAATGGTCAAATTATTTAAGCTAATAGAATAGAATACAATAAAATAATAACATTAAATAAAATGCAAAAAAAATAAAATAATTTAAAATAAAATAAATAATAGTATAAATATAATTTAAACAAAGTAAAATAAAATAAAAGAAAATAAAATAAAACAAATTAAAATAAAATAAACTTAAACAAAAATAAATGAATAAAATAAAAGAGTTTTATTGAAAAAAATGCATTATAGTAAAATTAAATTAAATTAAATAATTTTAAATAAATAAAATAAAAAAATAACATATTGTAAAATTTTATAGAGAATATTAAAATAAAATAAATTAAAGTAAGACATATTAATAAAAATGAAATAAATTAAAACAAAATAAAAAAGTGAAGATAACAAAAAAGGAAAAAATAAAATTAAAATAAAATAATACAAAAAAGTAGAATAACATAAAATAATACAAAAATAGTAAAATAAAATAAAATGAAATAAATTGGAATTAAATGAAAATAAAATAATATTTACAAGATCAAATAAAACAGAAAAAAAACAACAAAAAATTAATTGAAATATAATAAAATTAAATAAAGCAAAATAAAGTAAAATAAAAAAATAAAAATAATAAAAAACAAAACAAAATAAAATAAAATTAAATAAAATAAAATAAATTGATATAAAATAAAGTTAAATAAAAGAAAATAAAATAGTGGAATGAAATTAAGATAAAATAGAGAAGTATTTATTACATTTTATATGTTTTTTACATTTTACAAATTTGTCTCCTTCGCATTTAAGTAGCTGCATTTAAGCGGCCCACCCACAATACAGCATTAATTCCGAAAAAAAACATATGCATATACTACTTGCAAATATGCCTACACGCTTAGCATATATATATATATATATATATATAAGTATGCATGAGTATGTAGAGAAGAAATTGATATGAGTACCATTGACACATGAAGTTGCGCTGTCAACACTATCGACCGCCCAACAGACGGCTCAGCATTCCAGCACCACAGAAATGGCTGCGGCTGGTATTCTTCTTCTTTTGAATCTTCCCCAGCTGCTTCCACGCGATTGCCAGCTCAATTACGTCGTTTTGCTTTTAGGCCTTTTGGGAAAAATTGTCACAGCATTCACACACATACCATACATACATACGTTGTAGATGTCGTTGTTGCCTAATTTATGGATATCAATTTCGGAGCCATTAAAAGTTTTTGAAAAACGAAAAACAATGGCAAAATGTATTTGGAGTGACAGTGGCGGAGGGATACTTCTGTATATATAGAATGTAAGTTTGTTTGTATGGGAGTGTGCGTCCGTTGTATGTCTTCAATTAGTTGGCAACACATCAAATGAGCATAGACAAACATACCTACATACTTACCCACGACCATATGAATATTCGGCACAAAAGTGCCCCAAAGTAGCTGCAACATATTTACATTTTATTAATTCCTTTTTTCTTTCATAAATACAAACACACACAAACATATTTAATAGTAAATATATTCATTCCAGTCCAACGTTTACTGCCATCGTTTGCCCCTGGGAGCTTCTGTATTTAATTTCAGTTGCTTGCTTCGGTCTCACATTGCACTTTACCGCTTTGCATCTTCCACTCGTACTGCTGCATGATGCTGCTGCTGCTGCTGCCTCTCTTCACTTGCAACGACAATTTTATTTTAATTTCATTTTAAATTCCCGCTCGATGTGTCTCCATTACAGAGTCATATTTTGTATTTTTATTTATTTGCCTGTCAGCGGCGTTCAGCTGTTTTGTTGCTTCTTTGTCAGAAATTTTGAAAAAAAAGAGAGTCGCGTGTTTGATGGCGGAGGGCGGCTTCATAGACTCGTTGTGATCAAAAATGAATTCGAACCTGTTGTCAATTAAGAATTGCTGAGATGCCACGCGAATGTGGACAAGTGACACTTGAAGATGTTTACATAACATAAAGTATTTTTCAAAAATCGAAGGCGGACTAAATGGTTGCGAAGGAAATAAGAGAACTACAGAAGTTAGTTGTAGAAAACTCAGTACTCAGTACTCAGGAGCTCATCGATTTGAGGAAACTCAGCAAAGGCGGGGTGAAGAAACCACTTTCTCCCTTTTCCCTAGTTTCTACAATTTACTTCTAGTCATTTACATTTATTACATCGATATTCCACACTTGGTTCGGGCCAATCGTACTCCTTCCATTGTCATGCACCCACTGCAAAAGTTTCATCCAGATTTACGATTAATGGTGCCATTATTTGTGATTATTGTCAAAAAATTTATTCCTTGCTACCTTTCCGTTCGCCATGAAATACAAATCTACTATGTCAAGTGATAGTCTAAGTATTTCAAATATTTTCGCACAATTTTTTAAATCAAATTATTCACCTAACTCTCAAAGTGGCTTGTCCGTCTGTCAGCATTACTTACGTTCAACCACAATAATTAACTCACCAACTATTTCTGAGGAAGATGTATAATATTATTTGATGAATCTAAAACATTATTTCAGTTATGGTCCAGATATGATTCCTACATGCTTTCTGAAAAGTTCTTCTGAAATTTCTATTTGCCTTTAACTCAACTTTTTAATACCTCTCTCAAACAAGAGAAATTTGCTTGAATTTGTGACACATATCTCTAAAGCCTTCAGAGATAAGAGGCAAACTGACTGACCGACTTTAGTAAAGCATTCGATAGGGTTAATCACTCAATTCTCATCCATAAACTAGATCTTCTGGGCTTTCAACCAAAATTTTTTCAATGGGTTTCCTCGTGTCTCCGTATCTCGGCAATAGAACACAACGTGTAACATTTAAAGACACTTTATCACAATTAATTAATGTCTCTTCAGAAGTTCCTCAAGGTAGCCATCTCGGCCCGATTCTGTTTCTGTTATTTATAAACGATATATCTTTGGTAATAAAAAATTCAAATATCTTACTATATGTCGATGATGTAAGACTTTTTATGTCATATAACTCATTCGACGAAAGGCTTTTGTTACAAAACGATCTAGACAATTTAACTATTTGGTGTGATAACAATGACATATGTACCTTTGGACCTTAATAAGTGTAAGAAGAAGACTTTTTCAACCTGTAGTCTAAATCAAGTCTTCAACCTTGTTGATTTGGGGGTTATGATGAACAACTTCCACCTTCATATCAATACCACTGTCTTAAAAGCTAAAAATGCTTTTGCTTTTGCCAAAAGATGGTCAAAAGAATTTAAAGACCCTTTTGTAACTAAATCACTTTATACTCGTACGACTTTGGGGAGGCCAATATTAGAATATGGTTCACTGATATGGAACCCCAATTATCAGGTTAATTCCGATAGGTTAGAGTTTGTTCAAAAACAATTTTTTGTTTTGCATTAAGACATTTGCGATGGAGCTCTACGATAAATCTTCCTCCCTATACCAACCGTTTAAAGCTTCTAAATCTACGTACTCCCACAAGTCGAAGAGAAATGTTAGGCGCATTGTTCGTAGTGAAACTGCTTAACGGATCAATTTGTAGTTCATGGCTCTTGCCTGAGATAAACTTTAATGTTCCAACTCGTGTATCTAGGCAGTTTAGACCTTTACTATTAAAGTCATGTAAGAGAAATTATGAACTGAATGAACCTTTTAACCGATTGTGTAACCATTTTATTTTCATTCCAGCACCTTCGAGCTCTTATACTCACTTTTTAGCATCAAAAACATCTATTCTTGCTTCTCTCCACAATTAAATTTTAAAATTCTTTAATTACAATACTAAATTTCAGCTGTTGAATTATATTTTTTTTCTGTAACTGAACAGTTTTAAATCTCGACTCTTAACAAACGCTTCCCAATCATGAATCTGCATATTTCATACGTTATGTGGATGACGCTTCTCGTGACGGTTAGTCTAATGGAGGGTATTCGTTGGGCTCATAGTATTATTTCCTAACAAATATGTCTTAGAAGGTCGGGTGAAAATTTTAAGCCGATCGACTCTGAAAACGCTTTTAAAGTTTTTCAAATCATTTACAAGCCAAACGAGACGTCCTTGAGACTGTTTGTCGGATCAACTTCAGATATTCGGAAAATATTCTCAAATATTAACAAAAGTTTGGTAATTTGACCAGAAAAAAGAATTTTGGATTTTTTTCGTAATCTTTGACCTTTTCCATCTGCTCTACACAATCGGCTTTGATTTCAATGCGTTATGTAAGCCTATAGATCCACTTCTTAAAACAGTCTTCAAAGTCTTGTTTTTTAAGTTCAGCATCAACCGCATTATTTATCTCTTCGGTGTTATTAAAGACCTTTCCTTTTAAATATTTTTTTAATTTTTGGAAATAATCAGAAATCACAAGGTGCTATGTATATCCGGGGAATATGGGGCTGAACGTATTTCTTCGTTCCCAGAGATCGCAATAAAATTACTGTTTTCCAACAAATCTTTGAAAACTTTTGGTGAGCACTCTTCGGTGTACCATTTTGCAGTTACCGTCTGACCCTTTGCTCCTGTTGGGCTCCATACCGTGGACTGCTGTTTGGTTTCTGGATCGTACTTATAGAACCAAGGTTCGTCACCAGTAACGACTTTACTAAATTTGCTAGACTGACCATTTTCGAATTTGTTCGAGCCTCTTTTTGGACCGCATTTAAAATTCGGGGTATCCATCCTACCATCGAGTAGATTTTTTCGTGTATCCCAGATAATTACTTAATATTCGCGATACAGCCATGGCATTCAAGCCCAATTCATTAGCAATCATTTCTTGTGTCAATCGTGGGTCTTCGTCAATTTTGGACTTCACCAGAGCTACAGTGACGTCGGCAGTGGAAGATTGTGGTCGACCTCCTCAAGGCTCGTCCTCTACGGAAAAATATTCGGTTTGGAATCTTCGAAACCACTTAGAAATAGTCTTTAAACATGTGCAATCGTTCCATATGCAATTTGGCATTCACTGTATATTTGTATTGGCTGTAAATTACGCCAAAACACGAAGAGAATCACATGTCAAATTTCTCTTTGCGTTGGTGGTGGAATTTCGTCTGAACTATCCTCAGCTATCTTGCGTTTCCTCGTTTCCATTTTAATCGACCGTTCTAAAATTTGAAGGGAAGGCTAATGAAGTAATTGCAAAGGATTTGGTATTTTTAGATTTAACAAAAACAAATTGAAAGTCACCAACTGACCGAACTTTTGTTAATCCCCTCGTAGTTAACAACAACGTGAAATTAACATTTTACTTTCGTTTCCACACAACTATGTGGGAGGTATGTGAATGTCGAAGTGATATCCTAAAAGTTGAGTTACCTCAGATACATAGGAATCTTTGGAAGGATATCAGTTTTTCTTTTAGTGCTTTATTCAGCCATACCCCCGACGAAGCACCCTATTGATTATGTAGCCAAAGGGTAATAACCCCATTCATATATAAATGGCTTAAGCTGGCACGTCGACCAGATATCCGAATGGTTAGCTTTGAGTACTGCCATTCTAAAAACCAGAGTTCGAGTCCTGGTTCGATCAACTTCCAAAATTATGGAAAATTAATTTTTCTAATTGAGCTAGAAACCCCTTAAACTGAGATATATTCGGTTTTAGCCGTGATCCAAGGCCCCATACGGGTCGGATATCGCATCTCGCACAAGAATTGCTCACAATCTGCATGTCTGAGGTAGGACAACACCCCATTACACCACTGTTGCTAACCAGTTATAGAAAAGATACGATTACCATTGAGATTCCGAAATCAATTGATCTCGATTAACCTCTTAATATTTATGGACTCCCTCTGAATGATTGCCCATCAAGGACTCTCCTAGAGCTTTGAATCCAATCTTTTTCTGTTAATAATGTACACTTATTCTGAAATTTTTCAAGCTACATACTTATAAGTTTACGAAGCAGTACACGCCAGTGGAAGCAGGGAAAGAGGAGACCTCCACTTCATTGGAAAGACTGTATGGCTAAGGATCTAGTACGTGATATTTCCAACTGGCTGCAAACAACGAAATAAGGAAGGAATGGTGCGCTTTTGTTAGCTCGACTAGAATCGTGTAAACGGTGTCAACGCCGGTATATGTGGAAGAAGAAGAGAATTTGACTAATGCGACAGCCCTTGGCCAGATAAAATCCGGGTGTACTCCGGGGTATGGAAACAGCTGTCGTAAGACGCCCTCAAGAAAGCCTCTGAAGTCGCCAGGGCACCACTTACACAGCGAGGAGCATAATGCTATGTTGTGCAAGCAATTCCAGCTGGGATGCTACCGTGGAGAACACCCCAACATACACTTACTAGAAACTGAACCACCACCCAGGCACATCAAAAAGGAGTACTCGACCTTAAGGACTACATTCAACAACACCTAGGCAGGCATTAAACGCCATTCGCCAAGTGTCCGTCATCACTTTCTTTAGTTCTCTTCCAGTGAGTGACGTTCTCCATGTCAAACCACCACCTATCGCAGACGAAGTGCTCGAGCTGCCTCGAGAGTCCCGCGTAATACTGGGGCAACTTGGATCTGGTTATTGTAGTAGATTTAACTTATACCTATCCAGACTTGACTCCGACATACCAAAGGTATATATGTCCCCGCACGACACTAGCCACCCCCCTGGGCACAGCTCATTTCCTGGACCTCCCCTTAAATGATTTGAATGACTTAGACTAATCTAGTCTGCTACTAGGCGGGGTTAGCAAACCTCTACAACTACAACAACAACAAGGGATTTAGGGGGTGCTTACCATATTCATACGAGTTTTTAACAAAAGGCTATAGGGTCTCGACTTCTCAGCTTCATCGTTAGTACCGTTGGCCTATCTAACTCTAAGGCCTCTAAGAATGTTGGACATTGAGTTTAGTGTTCCTCAGACAGTTAAGCTCTTCTCCTGAATGTCCAAATGTACTCTTAACAATCTTTCTGCGGAAAAAAATCTTTGCAAACAAAAACAAAAATTCTAAGTAACACATATGTATTTTCTTAACTATTTTATTAGCTTTAATTTTAAATACATTTATTTATGTACATATATATTATACTTGTATTTATAAATTAGGTACAAAATAAGTTTTAATAAATTATTTAATAAATATATGTGTATGTGTTTATGTATGTATGTATGTGTGTATGAATTAAGTAGTAACAGTTATGCTTATAGTAGGTAATGTAGATTGATTTATGGTTTTCATGTTTCTATGTAAGTAAGTATGTATGTAAGTATGTATGTATGCATGTGTGACTTTATTTACAAATGATTCAGTGTAGAGTTCCTGCAGGTAAAACTGTTCTCCATTGATGAGCGCTGAATACGTATGGGCGACTCTTCCCATTTGAATGAGATGAGATTTTCTGCAAATTCTTCTCAGAGAATAGAGAATAATATCAAATCTCTACAACGAGAAGTGTGTAGGTATGGTTTGAGTAGTTGCTGAGTTAAGTGTTCTCAGAAGAGATATGTGAACAGCTTGTGTACTTCATTTAAACAGTGGTTCGTGTCTTAACTAACACACTGCACTGGCGACATCTACGAAAAGTGACAGCGCCTAGGAAATGCATAGTTCAAAAGCCAGATGTAGCGCGCGGCGTGTCAAAAACATTTCTGTTATCACGGAAATAGCAGCAATTGTGTTTCTTCTTCTTGTTTTCCCCACTTCCGCAGTTTTTCTTGTGAATTTTCGTGCGTCGTAGCCCGCGTTATAAATGGCATTTCAATGTGAAATTCTTTACAACAAGCGTGTTCTACAATAAATTAGTGTTTTTACTCCTCCATCCAGCAATCACTTGCAATACTTTTCCTGCAGTATATTTTCTGTGCCCGATATCACAGCACTTTCTTCAAGCGGACACAATTTCAGCAGCATATCCGGATGTTCCAACGATTCAATTTGTATGTAATCGAGATAAATGCGCGGCGAAGAGAGTATACGCCATGTCAGTGGGTTGAGGAAATTCGTTTGATATTCCCAATACACCGAGGCATATGACGCCGGATCGGGCACTGGCTTGCCTATGACCAAAGCGCTATACTCGAAGCCCGGCTCAAAGTACATGGGCTTTTCGGAGAAACGTATATGATCTGCAGGCTTTCTACTATGCTGGCTCGAGTGCAAGCCCACAGAGATGGTGCCAATCTCACCGCCATGCAGTGTGCTCTCGTGGTGACCCGATACGCGTACGGTGATTTTGTAGTGTATGCCTGAAGAGAATATGAAAATAATTAATTAATAATTTATTCAAAATTAATTTCATAAAAAACTACTTACGGCAGAAGGGTTTCTTATCGCCTGTCATCAGATACAGCACCGGCGGCTTTTCCGTGCTACGTAATTCGCCCACCGCTTTCAATTCCTTGTAATCCGTATAACTGTGATAGCCCATACGCATACAAAGTAAGCCGTTTTCATCGCAACGCGAGCAGAGACCCTCCTTGAATGCCTCATACGATTCGCAGGTGATGCCCATGAACGGACACTTATTGGGTATGCTCTCGGTGAAATATTGATAGCTGCGTATGTGGTTGCAGCTGAGGAACTCTTGCATGCTGGAAAGTACAGAACTTTTGCGCCCCTTCATATAGTCCTGCAAACGCACATCACAACCCGGATTATCCGAACCGCCATTGGGAAAGAAGTCGACATGTCCCACACGCTGATATATACCCAAACCGCCTTTCATTAGCGGATTCGCATCTGTGTGTATGGCATCGACAAACTCTGCATCGGAACGATCCAAACGGACAATTGGTTCGGTTTCGGAAAATAGTGGCGCTGCTGGATCCAAACCCGTTATGCGACCGAGCTTTAAGTCGAAGTCCTGTTGCAAGTGATAACCGGCGTAGCCAGCCAAATGTGAGCCCAACGAGTGGCCGATAATGTGTACATTGCGCAGGTCGGTTAAATGGAGCTCCTCCTGAGGAAAAATCAAAATAAAATGTTTAATAAAATTATTTTCTTATTAAAAATTAAAATAAAAAAATTTTACTCACATAAATCATATGTATCACATGCGCAGTAATGGCGCCCACAAGCCGTATATTGGCAACCGCCTGCACATAAGGTGGATTTGAGCCGCCACCCCAATCGATCAATACAACCGCCGCATTGCCCTCAGCCTCGCTGTGCAGCAATGTTTTCGCCAGCTCCTTCATCTGGAATATATTTTAAAGAACAAAAGTAAGTAAAAACCAGAAATCTTTTATAATTTTCTTGCAACTCACCCAGTCGATGTTGCCATTTTCCAAATAACCATGAGAGATTAGAAAAATTTTCCCCGCTGGATTTATGCCCAAATGCGCCACGGCCTCTGGATCATTGAGATCTATGAATTTTGGATTTTTCATATTTCGTTTTGTGTATAGCGTGAAGTGTGGCTCGATTTGTGATGGTTTCTGTGGATGTACATTGATCTGTCGCGTCTCTGTCGTCCATGGACCATCCAAGGGAAAGCAGCCGTAGACACCATAGCATTTAACGTCATTCGTAGCTGCAAAATTAAAGAAAAGTCTATTTAATATTTGTGGGTTTGTTGGTTTGTGTTGAGACAGAGGTGAGTTAAATTAAGTCAACTAATGTGGAACACAAATAATTTTTTTTAATTCTCTTTTAACAGTCTGCAGCCGGAGTATAGGGAAGCAAATGGTAGATAGCCACTTAATTACCGGCCTTACTGTCGCAAGCTTTCAATTTAGGCCTCATTGTAGGCAACAAGGGCAGTGGAAGGGAGAAAGAGAGAGAGAGAGAGAGAGAGAGAAAGAGATAGAGACAGTTCGGCACTTAAGCCCGATGTTCTACAGTCAGAGGATGATTTCACTGCAGGATCTTCAGTTTGCAATGGATAAAACTCCAGAACGCATGTTTCAGTTTACTAAGAGTGTACTTTAAACTGGAAGCGACACAAAGGAATGTAGTCCGTTTAGAACTAGTTCGGGTCTAGTTGTTGAAAGATGAGTACTTTTAATTTTTTTAATTTTATTTGCGTTTTTATTAAAATTTTCTTCGTGAATTTATAATTACAGTTCATAACAATAAGGCAAACAACCATTTTTTAAGGCGAACTTATATGCATATATGGGTGCGCTGAGTGAAAGCAGAGGAAAATGTGTTTTTTAACTAAACAACAAAAGGAAATTACTATTTCTTTTTTTATATCTTAAAAATGCTTCTCAAATTTGTTTTATTTAAAAAATATATATATTTTATGCTGACGAGTATTGATAATTATTGCCCACCTTTGACTAATAAGCAATTAATAAAATTATTGTAGACTACTGAATGGCATTTTTATTATCATCTTTATAATTCACACCTAAAATAGAAAAAAATTATAATTCACAAAACAAGACTTTGAACCATTCAATAAAAGCGGGTAGTGTAGAAAGAGCGAAAGAACGAGCGAGAAATGCGAAATGCGGTTCAAACAAAATAAACCAAAGTTTAATGCATACACATTATACATACATTTTGTTTTAGGCATATACTTATACGCTTTTATAATATATATATATATATATCTAATAAAATTTATAAACAAATTCGATTTTGTATTCCTTCACCAGATTTCGTTTCGAAAACGCAATTCGCAAAACTAACTTGCAAATTTGTCTATAAACATATATACATACCTATATATATATATATTTATGTATATTATGTAACTATACATACACTCGTATGTCATTATAATACTTGCATGTATTAATTTAAATATTGTATAAGTATGTATGAATATGCAATTCAGTTTTAATCACTTAACACTATTCTACTTCTACTCACTATCAGTTGAATGATTTTCATACTCTTTGACACACGTTTAGTATTTTAAAAAACTCCTCTATATATGGTACATCCATGTGTACATTAGTAAATTTGCGCGCAAGTAATTTCAAAAAGTAAGGGAATTTTTGTATGTGACAATATTGCTTATCAATAGGTTTTTGCACTCTTTGAACTCCATCGACTGTTTGTTTCAGTGGAACTGCCACTGACAGCAATATGCTGTAACTACTACACACATTTATACATACATATTTATATATAAATTATTATTTATAAATTTATTTCATACGACATCCACCGGTAATTGCAATGTTTTATTGAGTAAATTTTCGCTTTTTTATAATTTTATTATTATTATTTGCTTTTGTTATTAAATCAATCATTGGATTAAGGCGGCTGGCAACAATAGTATTTAGTATTTTTATTCAATTGACTTTAGAGATAGAGCAATGATTAAATTTCTTTTTTTTTTTTGGGTTAAAAGGTTTCAACTGAAAAGCTTCCCTTTGATTTCTATTTAAATTCTCATAGTAATACTAAGTGTTTTTACATCATACAATTGTTTCTATTTTTTGCCTAGTAGTATTGAGTTTTCTTGGTAGTACAAATATTAATCAATTTGAAAAGCTACATTGAAGAGAAACTAAATAAAGTAAAACAAAATAAATTAAATAAAGTAAAACAAACAAAATAAATAAAAAATAAAAAAATATATAAAATAAATCAATAAAAATAAATTTCAAATGAAATAAAACCAAAAAAGATATATATGAAAGTAAAATAAAATATTAAAAAAAAATAAAATAAAGAACTTCATTTAAAAATGAAATTAAATTTAATAAATAAAATAATATAAAACAAAGTCAAATAAAATAAAGCAGAAATATTTAAAATAAGAATGTTAAATAAAATAACATAAACTAAATAAATATACCATGAAATAAATAAAAAATAAATTAAATAAAACAAATTCAAATACCATCAAATAAAATAAAACGAAGGAATTAATATAAAAAAAGATAATCTAAAATAAATTAAAAAAACAAATAAAATAAAACATTATGAATAAAAGAAAATTAAATAAAATAAATATATTTTATTTATTTTATCTTAAAAAAAAGAAAATAAAATAAATTAAAAAAGGGAAATTAAATGAAATAAATTAAACTAAATAATAATAATAATAAATAATATTAAATATATAAAATAAAATAATGTAAATAATTATATTAAGTAAAACAAATTAAAATAATAAAAGAGTAAACAAAAATAAAATAAAAAATATAGATAACATACAATAATTTATTTTAAATAAAAATAAAATAAGAGAAACTAAATGAAAATAAAGTAAAATAACGAAGAATAAAATAAATTAAATGAAAATAAAAAATAAATTTAAAAAAATGGAATAAAAAATAAAACACTAAAAATAAAATGAACTAAAATAAAACAAAAGAAAATGAAATTAAATAAAACTAAATAAATTAAAATAAATTGAAACAAAAGACAGTACCAAAAACTAAAATAAAGCAAAATAAAATAAAATTAAATTATATTAAATAAAACAAATTAAAATACCAATTAAAGTAAAATAAAATAAATAAAATAAAAAAAATTAAATAAAATAAAATAAATTAAAATCAATAAAAAATAAAGTAAGAGAAACTAAAATAAAATAAAAGAAAATAAAATAAAAGAAAATAAAAACATAAATTAAAACAAAATGAATTGAAATGAATTAAAATAAAGTAAAATAACGAAAAATAAAATATATTAAATTAAAATAAAAAAAATTAAAATAAAACAAAATAAAATGAACTACAAAATAAAACATTAACAATAAAAAAGAAAATGAAATAATATTAATAAAAAATAAATAAAATAAAACAAAACAAAAAAATATTAAATAAAAACAAAATAAATAATATAAATTAAATTAAAACAAAACAGAATACAATAAAATAAAATAAAACTAAATTATATTACTAAAATAAAATAAAAAAAATGAAAGAAACTAAAACAAAATAACAAAATAAAATAAATTAAATTACAATAAAAAAATAGCTTAAGATAAACCAAAATAAATTAAAATAAAATTAAAGTAAGCTAAATTATATTATACAAAATTTAAATAAACAAAAAACTCAATTACATCAAATAAAACTTAATAACATAAATAACTAAATAGGAATAAATTAAACAAAACATAAATTAAATAGAATAAAATATTTTTAACAAATTGTAAAACTAAATTATTTAAACAAATCATAATTAAACCAAATTAAAAAAATTACACTAAGTTATAGAAAATAAAATACTCGTATATGATTGACCTTATGGAATGTTTACTTCAAATAAAAATGCTTCTCTCCAGTATCTTTAAAAACTTCATAATAAGCCAAACTAAATTAATGCATCAAAGTGAAAACCTTGCTTAAATATCATTTTCTATATGATAATTTCAAGTAAATATTTAAATAAGAAAACCTCCAAATTTAAGCGGTTGATTGAACAGAGCGTCTTTACCAATATACTTGTACAAATATACATTATGTTTACATATATAAATACCTTTAAATATTGCCCACCAAAACTCTAAAAGTTGTCTAATGAGGCTACAGACATACGTGTACATATGTATATTAAATAAATGTGCACCAAAGCACAAATATTAAAAACAAAACTAATAAATAAAAAATCAACCGAAAACCTGTACGCGTATATCATTTAGTAAATATATTAATATGTACATATATGTATGTGCGCGAATATGTAAAGCCAACCATTAACTAGTTTACATATTACCAAATATTTGATTGAACCTTCTAAAGCCATTGCAGCTTGACCACCATGCCTGCACTAACAAGGCACCGCCGAGCACCGTTGGCAAGCGGAAGGCACATAGGAAATAAGAGAATTAAAAAATTAAATAAAAGTAAAAAAAAAAACAATTAAATTAATGGCAAGAGAACCAAACCCATAATGGGCGACTAGTTAGACGGACAGGTATATTGCATTTTTTGACTGCATTTTTAGACTAGTTTTTCCACTATTTTGCTTCTAGAAGTTACACAGTTACTATATTGCGACATAGCATACATATCATTTCCGAATCGCTTCAACGCATTGAGATTGCATTGATTAGTTATTGCTTTCATTTGGTTAGTTCTTAAGAAACGCGTTTAAGCACAAGATTTTATTTTGGCGTTTATGTATTACATAATTTTTTATGAAAGTGTAAATATCTGTAGTCACTAGTTACAGCATTAGTTATTTTTAGAACTAGGGAGGGGCTGGTAATAGTCATATTTTATTGGGAACTCTTATTATGATTTTTAGAAATGAAATTTGTATTTTCGAGTTTATCAATATTTCGGACTAGTTACGGACTGGTTTAGAAATTAATTAGGGTAAGAAAAAATTATTTTAATATTATATTTTTCTGAAACGAGTTTAATCGAAAATAAAATATTAGTGTTTATTTCATTGAAGAGTAGTTCACGAGTCAAGTTAAAGTGCTCAGCAAGTTTATAAAAAAATTAATATATGTATATATATATATGTACGAGTATATAATTACAAAAAATTGTTAACAATTATAAAAAATAAGAAGATAGCTTTTTAAAAAACATTTTTCATATTTTAACTAATAAAAACTGGTAACACTTGGAAGTGGTCTTAGGGCTATGGGTACTAAATACATGAAACGAATTATAACTGCACATAGACATTTTAGGGGATTAATAGGTGGAAAATGTGATTAGTATTAAATTTTGAGGACAATTTACCTTTAGTCTTAGAAAAAACATTTGACAACTCTGTTCATAGCATAGAACAAGTAGGTTACAAGTTAAATGCAGAAAATATTACAATTATATAAGAAATCTATGCAGAAAATGCCTAAATTGAATACTCATCCATTTTAAACTAGTTCGGAACTAGTTATTAGCATGTGTCTGTATCTTTATTATTTAAATATTACAAAAATGCATTTACCGATGAAAATGCATATCTATATATAGCCTAAAAAACTATAAAATTGCTTTTTTTGTCAGATAATGCCGAGTTATCACTAGTTTATAACTAGTTTGCTTATGATGAAATTATAAAACATGTTCAAAATTTATTTCCTATCTTTCGATTCTCCAAAAGTCGTTTATATGCCAGCTATGTCCCAACTGTAGCTAGTTTGTAACTAGTTTTGTAAACAATTAAACGCATAAAAAAATTAAAATTTAATTATTTAAAAAAAGAAAATTTAAATTACAACTACTTTAGAGCTTTATCTGACTGTGTTTGAAAAAAAAATTAAAATAAATAATTAAATTAATAAATTAATTGCTATGAGCAGTTTTCTAGAATTTCTTTGAAATTAAATTAAAAGTGCAATAAAATTTTATTGATTTATTCGTCACTTCAATACATTATTCATTGCAAAAATATTGCACCATTAGCTTATTTTCTCTACATGGCATTAAAAGAATTTTCACTCAACACGCCACCTGTCGATCGCGCCACTTGCCACCAACACTCTTACACACAGACAAACAGACAGACAGACAGACACATTAGTCTTGAATCATGTTTACACACTTACCACTCTTCTGCGCTGGTGGCAGATCGACCAATGTATTCACTGCCGCTCTACTCGTCTGATTCGCCAAATAGAGCATCGTCTGTAACATCAGACCACCGGTGGAATTTGAAATATACATTTTTGATGGAAATTATTGCAATAACAATTAGATTTGCAATTACTGCTACTTTTCCTTCACAGAATACAAAGTATCTCTTTACAACCGTAAATATATTGAATTTTTTTTAATTGTACTTTGAGATTTTAACAATATTTTTTAATGATTATTATTATTATGAAAGTGACACACAATGAACACTTTTCAAAAATAGTCAACGAATTATTATTATTGCAGAAGTAGCATCAAATTTTTATTTTCACTTTAGACATTGGAATTTTTTAATTGTATTTAGTCACTTTGTAATGTTTTCTAGCGAAGTTCACACTTTTTACGTTTCTTCTGTCTTAATTATTCTCGTTCTTTAATTGTTCTTTACACTCTTCCACTTTCTTCTACACTTTTCACTTTTGATCGACGTGTGTACAGATCGTTTTCTCGGCGTTTACTCTGTAGCTCTCAAAAATTCATCTGTTTAGTTTGAAAAACGCTGCAATACTGAAACGAGTCCGCAACGTTGCGGCACTTTTATTGATATTTGCCGGCGTGCGTACCGTGACGCGCTTAATCTTCCGCAGCGAAATCAAGTCGAGCCGATCGATTGCTAACGATCATGAGCTCGCTAACGAGCGAGTTAGCCAAGCAGTCGCTCTGTCAAAGACGGCCACTGGGTATGAGTGGGGCCGAGAGAAATAAAAAAAAATCAAAAACAAAATAGAAGTAAAAATAATGTGTGGTAATCAATCGTCTATTCTTTGCTTAATCGGATTTATTCTTCGGTGGGGGCTTTTAGAGCGGAGGAGGAGGGTTGAGTGTTCATAGCATTTTTAATTTCTCAGTGCAATACTTTACATTGCAATGATACAGTTTATAGGTATATATTTTTATATACATACATACATATATACCTATGTATATATGTACTTAGTTGCGCTATCGACTGATCTTGATTCTAGCAGCGACGAAGAGATCTCCTCTCAAGTAGTGGCAGGCATTGCGTACGAAGTCTTACGCATAAATGAATTTAAATATAAAATTAATATTTGCATATGTACACATATAATATGTACATATATACACTTGTTTACACGTTGTGCTCACATAAATATTTGCACGCATTAAATTTGTAATTACTTTGTCCATATGAGGAAGCTTCGAGAATAACGAATGTAAGTCTCGAAATGAATAAAGGAAAATGTAAAAATATGATTACATTTACATATGTACGAGTATATCTGTCAATAATTGGTATATATGTATGTATGTAAATGAATATTTCTTGATTTACTGGCGCTCAGGTGGGGGCAAAAAATGCATTGATTCTGAAATTATTTCTAGTGTGGGCCTTGAATTGAGTTTTTACGGGTTATTTTTGAGAATTTATATTTTTATCATTCTTTTATTGTCTATCTAATTCTTCTTGTCAAACTTAGATTTCATCCCGACCACATGAGAGCTTGACTTTGTCGTAAAATTCTCTTCTATGAGAATCGATCGTGTGTTAACCAAGTTTTGATTTTATGATCTATGCGAAACCTCACAAAACTCAATGAAAATATCCCAATTTGCTGACAGGGAGTTTTAAACATCAGGCGAAAATTTTTTAGCACATCGAAACAGAACTGAACGTTCTCAAAATGTTCTTTTAATACAGACCATCAAAAATTAAATACCCATGAACACCTCTTTAGATGAGTTGTTATTCTTAAAGCGGCTCCATAAAGACAAGTCGAATTTAGTAAATGAAACGAACTATTATGACGAATTCAAACCACAGGAAGAAAGGTATTGAAAAAATAGGTTTTAGGTGACATGCAAAGAGGTATTTAATGTAGAGTGTAGGCTGAATGCACGCCAGAAATGCGTTGAGTCTTTATCGAGATCGAGTCTTAATAGGTAGAAGTTAAGTTTGATATATAGTCAAGAGCTATATAAATTTTCCGGTGACCTAAACCTCTTTAGATCAGTATGTAAAACTTCTATGGATGAGTCTCTGCGTTTAGTTAATAGCGATTTACTCAGGACAATAAGATAGCTCAATTCAGAAAGCCTTCGTTCGGTTATTACAAACATAAGTCTTATGTACAACAAAGAAAAGATTGCTTGATCTTATTAAGACCCACGCAATTTGATGGAACTCAGTCCAACCAATTTTGGAATAACAATAAGCAAAGCATCTCTATAAAATATAGCCGAATGTATGAACGGGAATCACATATCTCTTTCTTTAAAAGATAGCTCAATAACTATATAGTAAAATTCAAAATATCTGTAAAGCAGCCTAGGACACCTGGGTAGAGTCTTCTCTATATTTAGTTGGCAAAGACGTAATCAGAAGTAGCAGATAGCTCCTCCCAAAGTCTTATACAGAAAAAAATATATCTTAGTGCTTTTTAAGTCTTCTGCTGATCTGAGTGCGAACCACTTCGAAATAATATTAGGAAAAATATCTTACTGAAGGTATTTATATCTATACAGATGGGTCTAAATGCGAGGCAAGATTTCTCTGCGATCACACCAATAACCAGGGCACTTTAACCTAAATGACTTTGCCTCCGAAGCAGAAATTTTGGACAGAACTGAAGGTGCAGGCGTTTTAGGGGAAAATCTATTATGTTTCTGTTAGACAGTCAAGCAGCAATTAAGGTAATTAAGTGTGTAAACGCAAAACCCATTTATGTGAGAACAAGTAAAAAGGCAACTTACTATCTATGGACCATAGAGAAACACCGTAAAGCACGGATCGTGGACAGATCAGTCTGGGGCATGCCTTTAGCTAAAGAAAATTTAGTATTCTTGGGGATGTATTGACGGGCCATCTAGTACTGAGGTATCATCTCCACAGGCAAAGTGGAATCGGCAGAGAGCGAAGCATACCCAAAAGATGACGAAACGCTGGCTTGCAAATATTCGGCTTACAGCCGATTGGGACGTCATATGTTTATTGATATTACAGCTCCACTCTTTCGTAGGTGGGTGAGCATGGTTAGAAGAAATTTAAATAGTCCATAAAATCGAGGGAACTCATAGTTGAAATACGAAAGATAGCACAATGAACCTTAGATACAGCCGCCGGCGATCAGGTCCTCAACCTCTCTGTTTCAAGATTTATCGTTAACACTACCCTATAAAATATGAATAAATTCATTATTCAGATTTGAAGGATAACTACTAAGAAGGTTTGCCTATTTTTCCAGACTTTGATGGAATCCAACCATTTCTTCATTTGTAGTGATATGTAAATCTATCTAAGCTAGTCCGGCATCGTAAGCCTACTAGATGTTTGGTGCTTAATGAGTGAATAGAGGAGGTTTTGCTTTTGCTTCAACATTAAATTAGAAATATCCTCGGTGTCTTACCCATCACAAGAAAAGTTATTATAGCTGATTTAAACTCTCCTTCCGAGATCTTTACTATGTACTTTCGAATAATGTGAGCAAAGATTCCGAAATTAATCTCAGCTTAACAAGGGGAATACGAATACTTGATCAGGCCAAGCATTTTAAATAAATTATCGAATAATAACTCAACATTAGGTCTTTTTTCATTCTTAGAAACTCTTGACAAAAGCCACCGCTCAGCCACCAACTTTTAACTCCGAGTCACCCTCTTAAAAATTCGTACTTATTCTTCGTACAATAATATTCATTACCCCAGCAGTTCGCAGCTAACACCCCAAAATACTTGTTGTTGCCACCTTATCAACGCCATGGCGTACGACGACGTACGCTATTGCAGCTCATTTGCCAACGAGCAGATCAAAGTCCAATGTGGAGGACCTTGCTTGATCTATAATAACTTTGTAGTTGTTATGTTTACTTTGAAATGCACATACATACATATGTACGAGTATATGTATATGTATATATATACATAGTAGTAAACAGGTATGTATCTTTGTATGTATGTATAATTACATATTTTAACAGGATTATAATGACAATTGACGTCAATAGATTCGTAATCAGCGAACGAGACACATTCTTGAGTTGTTGGCGGCGTGGCAGAGCTTACACAGCCTCCGTTGTGGCTTATCAGTAGGTAAACAACTCAGCGCTGCAACTGCCGCATGTCTTCGTGTTTTTGGACTTTCAGACTGGACAGAGACGAAAACAAATAAATCTGGACAACAAATTAGTATATATTTATTATTATTATTTATTTTTAATGATTTTGAGTTATTTAATACCTCACTGGGGGGGCGCTTGGCCCCACTCAAGCACAATATTTATTTATTTATTGCTCAACGCAGTTCTTGTTTATTTCACACTATTTGCGTACTTGACTTGGAGGTTGATTGGGGTAAATATTATTGACTTTTGTATGCGCTTTGAGTGCATAATATATACATATGTATGTACACATGTATTTGAAGAATGTCTTAATCTACATATTATCCTTTTATGGTTTCCTCTTTTAATTGAATTATGCACCCCCACTGTCTATCATCTAAGTACTGTTGTATGT
Organism: Ceratitis rosa; assembly: GCA_037013455.1. Taxonomy (NCBI): domain Eukaryota; kingdom Metazoa; phylum Arthropoda; class Insecta; order Diptera; family Tephritidae; genus Ceratitis; species Ceratitis rosa. Next base: position 2,784,249 of record JAWMAG010000046.1, on the reverse strand, counting down.
AAGAACGTAGGAACAGTTGAAAAAGATGCGGCAGTTATAATTAATTCAGTTTATATTTAAGCTACATACATATAATCCGGGTCAAACGGTCGTTCAACAAAACCAAAGTACGAAGATTTTCAGATTTTATTACCGTCTTCCAAAGTACATAATTGACGTGCTGACGTACATAAATATGTATATATGTATGTACATATACATACATAGGTATGTGTAAGGAAACATTCTTTGCGGGTGTTGTAACAATCAACATTTTATATATTTTTTTATTTTAAAATTTAATCAATTTCTGAAATTAATTGTAAACAGCTTGTTTACACGTTTTGCTAATTGGTTTGATGTCAGAATTAAATACATATTTACACGTTAATGTATATTTCCACGAAAATAATCTACGCAAATATGCTCCTTTAAACATTCCACTTTTTTCTTTTCCGAAAAAAACTGGAAATTACTATATGGGTCGAGTTTTTGTATTAACCTCTGGCTAATTTTATCCCTTTCTATCGAATAAAGCACTGATAAAATAATATATTGTTATACAAAACTCAGTCATAGTTATTTTTTTTTTACTTCCTTTCTTCTCAGAAGATTTGTGCGTCTTTGGTTATTATCAAGAATTTTCCATGCACATATATTTAATACTTGTAAAAACGGCTTACAGTGTAAATTTTAATTATTTAGAATTTATAAGACAGCTTTTTCATTGTAAAGAACTCATAGAAACAAATTAGTTCACTTTTTCATATTTATAAATATTTTCCACTTCCGAATTCTTGTACTTTCGTCATCTCATTTTTGTTTACATCTATAAAACAGCTGTGTGAGAATTATTGTTGCATTTTCTAGGCGTTACGCTATAGTGAAACTCAAACTGTTCGTTTCATAGGCTCACAAACTGTCTTTCAAACTGCTGCAGATTATTGCTCTCAAAGTGATTTTAGAAACTTATATTTATATCTACATATTTCATGCTAATAAATAAATAAATAATAATGATTTTTATTATTTTAAAATTAATGAAAATTATTTGGAAGTTTTTGGTATAAACCAAATCGGTTTGACTCTGGCCTTCAAACTATTTGTCAATTTCATGAAAAACGTTTTTGGCCATTCGCTAAATTTCCAAAAAAAAAAAAAATAGCAAAGTTATATTTAGATTTATAATTTTTTTAAATTTTTATTTTCAATACAATTTCTTTTAACCTAAATATCTTAAATTTAGTAGTTTTTTTTTCGGTCGCAATAGCAACGCAATTTGGAAGGTCAGGGTCCGAGTCCAGGTTCGATCCAATTTCAAAATTATAGAAAATTAATTTTTCGAACAAAAATATCTTAAAATGCCTTAGAATCCAAATCAAAACCAGAATCACTCTTGCCAACAGCTGCTGCTTTGAACTGAGTAGGCAATTGAAAAGTAAAGCCCTCTCTCGACAAACAAAGACCAAAGCGACTTGTAAGTCGCTCATCATTCCCGTCCTGATAAATGCTGCGGAGGCATGGACGATGACAAAATCTGATGAATTGGCGTTAAGAGTTTGAGATAGAAAGGTTTTGCGTAAGATTTATGATCATCTACGAGTTAGGAACGGCGAATACCACAGACGATGGAACGATGGGCTGCACGATATATACGGATATATACGGTGGCATTGACATAGTTCAGCATATCAAGAGACAGCGGCTAGGCTCCCTAGGTCATATGGTCACGCAAGTGCGCAAAGTTTTTGACTGTCATTCCCCTGGGAGTGGCCAGAAGCAATTATTTTGCATATGATTCAAGCAGCTCACGACTTGCAGTCTTAGACCAAATACATATCCTCTGCGTAACCAACAAATATAGGGTTTGGGACTCACCACATTAAAAGTAAACTCCAATGAAAAATTTTATCATGCCTCGGATGAGAGACCCCTTCTGATGATGACCCTCGTAACCACATATAGGATCATGTTTTGAGGGCATGCACCAGGAATGTCCGGTCTGTTGATGGGAAGGTGCTACAGCGGCCATATAAAGAAGCGAATTTGTTGTCGGATTTGTGGTGGGAGAGAGACTCCGTCGCCAAGTACTGGCATTTACCACGGTGGATGAATGTCTCGCCACAATTGTCATCATGGCGAAATTTTTTAACATATCGCTGATACGCGCCCATGCCCCGACGGAAGAGAAGGACGATGTGGCCAAGGATGCCTTTTCTGACCGCCTGGAGCACACTTAAGCGTGCTGCCTTTGCCAAAATATCGAATTGTGTTTGGCGAGGTTATTGAAAAAGCTGAGGACGATTTTAAAAAAGCTAGTGATGTGGCGAAACTAAACACACGTTCTCTGTAATTGAAGATGAAAATGGTGCCGACGGCAAATCGAGTTTTGAATATGCATTAAAATGGTGATACTCCTTTCGTTTGCGCTTTATAAGTTTCAATTCCATTCAGTCATTCCGTACACCTCAACTTAAAATTGGTTCTTTGTCATAAAATTGCAAAATAAAATATGAAGACCCAGGTTGGAAAATGTAAGGTATTGGGGATGTTACCGGGACTGAACTAACCGAATTTCCTTACTTTTGCGTCTAATAATATAATAGTAATAGTAATAGTAGAGGCTGAATAAATCACTGTCCTCTAAAGGAGCTTAAAGTATAGCGAAAGAACGTCCTGCATGAAGCCGTGGTGGTTCCTCATAAAGGTGGAATTTGTTTCAAATACTATGAGTTTCCAGGCTCCTTTGAAGAAAATATTGATTGAAGATGTTTAGCTTTTAAGTACATAGATCATGTTGAAGTTTTTAAGCTAAGTACAAGGTAAATCGTCAAAATAATGTTAAAAGATTTTCAAGCATTAGCTCGCCCAATAAGTTTAGAAGAAAACTGTCAACATTTCCTTCTGACTGAAGATCAAAGTGAAGGATTTCTCTAAGATATTAGGTCAAGTAAACAGTTCAGTCGGTTTTCATCTAAGAGATGGCGTTATTGTCCATAGTACTAGTGTTACGTGTCGCATCATGTCATACTATACGGCGCTGAAAACGTGTTTATTCGCGCTAAAAGTTTGTCTTTGACAGTTTTCGATTGATTGACTTAGTACGTTGTGAGTGCTCGTCAAAGATGGACACCAGCAAAGAGAAAATTAGCGATATTTTACAATTTTCCTTCGATCAAGGCGAAAAAGCAGCCAAAGCGGCTGAAAAAATTAATTTAGTTTATGGGCCCGATACTGTAAACGAACGTGTAGCACAAAAGTGGTTTGCTAGGTTCCGTTCCGGTAATTTCGATGTCAAAGATGCACCACGCATCGGGAGGCCTGTCGTAGAATATTGCGATAAAATCATGGAAATAGTGGAAACAGACCGTCACGTGGGCACGTATTTAATTGCTGAGGAACTAAAGATAAGCCAGAAAACCGTTTGGAACAAAACACCTCTAATTTGTTTTTTTTTCGCACTTGGATTATTCAGTAACTGAAGAGTTGTTGACTAATATTCGGTGAGGTAAGGCTTAATTTGTAAAAACATGAGGCCGCTTCCTTTTGTCTGTTTGGCGCCAGTTGAAAATAGCAAATAAAACCAGGTACTTCTCCACCTGATCCTTCCAATGAAGTGGAGGTCTTCCTCTTCCTCTGCTTCCACCAGTGGGTTTCTACGTCGAATACTTTCAAAGCTGGAGCGCTTTCATTCATTCGGACGTCATTACCTAGCCCCCGTAGCCGTCATCGTATAGCTGGTACCACTCAACGTTCAATCGTCTACGTTATTCGCCGAGGATAATGCGCAAAGGACCTTAAATCATTCACAGAACTTTTCTCTCGAGGACTCCCAAGGCTGACAAATTGGATTTAGGAAGTTGTTGAATGTCAACAGTAAGGTTGGAGCCGAGTGGTGAAGGCGATGATGTTCATTTGATGACAGGTGATATTTCATATTGCCCTCGTTCACTACCAGACCCATTCCATTCGCTTCTTTATCAAGTCTTTTCTTTCTTTATCAAGTCATGAAATCCGATGTTATCGGTTTTACGTTCGAATCGGAATTAGTGTCGGTTTTAGGTGTCACATAAACCAAAATTATCGGTTTTGTTATCGGAAGCAATCTAAGCAACTTACCGCTATTGGATTTGATTTGTGTAAACGTTTTTTTTCCACTTGCAGTTACAAATTAAGTCGAAATGTGAGTAAATGGTGGTTTTGAATAATAATAAATATTAATTATCTTATATTCTTATTCGTAATAGGGGAATACATAAAAATACAACACAAAATACAATTCTAATTGAATTTATGGAAAAATATCCTGATATGGCGTTAATAAAAAGAGGTTCTATGCCATATCCGCAATCTCCCAATAACCTAGATGTCCGTCTCCAGACTCATACATCTAAATATAGGTAAACATACATAAATCAATACTTGTAGGTATATAAGTCCGTTTTCACGACTACTTACAATCATGGCATTCATACTGAATTATTCCTTTCGGTTATAAAATAGATGTTCATCAAGACTCGGCTTGATGATTTTGATGTGTGTTCCGTCGATGCAACCAATTATTAATTAAATATTGTAAGCACATCATCCAAAATCGTTGACACCGTGCTTCTACCTACACTTATGCTAGAATCATACCCCACAATGAAGTTGCTAGCTGAAGTACTGGTGGAACCTTCGACCGTCTTAAGTGCCCGTCAATGGTATCAAGTACCATTCGGAAAGACTCTTTATTAAGTCGATAATACGCTGAAATGAAAAGCCCTAAAATTAAAAGAAAAATGTACTAACGCTGTATTGGGCAGCCCAAGTGGGTTGCTGCAATCTCGCAAAATTCTTATTTTAACTTTCTCAATATTGCTTTCTTCCAGAAACATAAAAGCCACAACTACAGATGCCATATTTCATTCATTTATTTATTTTTCTTTATTAAAAAGCAATTAAATCAATTAATTTTATAAAATTTTGTCAAACAAATTTGCATTGAAATTGTCGATACACATACAAGCACGCAAAACAGCTGATTCGAACATCGGTTTTGTTTCATTTCGAAAAGAGCAAAACCGACACGGCTTCATGACACCAAATGCAATCAATATCGGTTTGCAATTCCGATAAAAAGCAAAACCGACTTGGATTCCATGACAGCCCTAGCTGATCCCACACTAATTGGCGTAAACCCTAATTTTTATGGATTGGGCGAATACACTTAAATTTCATCTGTCGGACAAGCATATTCTGTTAAGAAACTGATGCATGCACTTTATCAGCACTTCATCGCCTGATTTGAATAGTTCTGCCGGTAGGCCTTCAGCTCCAGCCGTTTTTTTTGTTCTTTAAAGGGGCAATCGCTATTCGAACCTCGTCTTAGTCAGTTAAGGGAATGTTTTATGTCCTCACCGATTGCGGTCTCGTTTTCGCCATCTCCCGTTGGTCCATTTTCGCTGCCATTCAGCGGGCTGGAGAAGTGTTTCCGCCATAAATTCAGTATACACTGGGCATCAGTCTCTAAATCACCACTCTGAATTCTAAATAAATTAATAAATTGTTTGTATGTTTATAAATTTATTTACATGTCATGCTCAAACAAAAAAATAAAATAAATAAAGAAATAATTTAATTAAATTTTGTTCGTATAATCAGTTTGCAGGTCGTTGATGTGGCATTTACTGCAGTGTAGGGAAATGGGACACTCACAAACTGGAGGCCTTCTCAAAGCTTGGTTTGAAGACGGAAAACCACTAGCACATCACTTTTTCTTTCCAGTTTTTGCATTTTTCCATGTGGCTCGATTAAATATCTTCAGACTTCAAAAAACTTTAATAACAATTTATCATACATACATATGTACATATTTACTCGTATTTTAACATTGTATACATTTATTGCATTCAAATGACATATAAACATTATTACAATATAATATAGTGTTTCTTAAAATTACAAACAAATGGAAAAATTTACAAAATACAAATTTATTGCAAGAAAATCGTATGAAAGACAAACATACAAAGACTTCATTCACTACGAAGGAAATCGTATATGTATGAAGTATGTATGAGTGTACTTGAGTGGAAGTTGAACTACCAAAATGTATACATATGAGACATATGATTTTTTAATTCTTTTCTTTATTTTAGCTCTACATATATTTATTTTACTACAATTGTTAGCAGTATTCTGAGTACTCTCACAGTTTCCATAACCTCACTTTTGTGAGCGACCAAAAGCGTCACTTCAGCAAAATCTCTTAAAGTGTGCTTTTCATGAGCTTTATGTGCCGCTTTTTTCACAAGCGTGAAGTCTCCCACTTTGTGAGCAACATCAGAATAGGGTCTTACATTATTGTCGGCTCGTTATTTGCAGTATTTAAAGCTGGCAGTAGATACATTTTGTAAATATTAAAAAGGAAAAGTTTCATGTATCAAAAGCTTTATTATTATTTTTAATACATTTATTTTATTTTATTTTACTTTTTTATTTTGCTTGTCAATGGCACTGTGGTCTATTGCTAACTATTATGAAAAAATTTGTTTAGTACATTTAAACAAAAAATAATAATAATTTTTCCAAAACATTCTTTTCCGATTTCTTTTTAATTATTATCTCGCACTTATAACTAAAGCTTAATATATTTTTTTAAATTAATTTATATTAGTTTTTGGCATGGATTTTGCTGTTTTCTTTTGTGCAACTTTATTTATCTCTTTGTGCCATTTTCTCTTAATAATTATTTTTCTATTTTTTATTTGGTTACTCAAAATAAAAATAAAAAAAATACAAAAGAATTCGTGCAAAAGCATATTAAGAAAGGCACTCCCATTGTCAGTATTTATATTTGTATACCAGCTGCTCTGGCAGATACCACGATCATTCAGTACGTTGTATGATCAACTCGATTTTGTCGCCGGCGGCCGCAATCAAAGGCACTGTAAGGCAGCAGTCAAAGTCCTGGGTCTTCATCTCATTCACCTAGCAGACATAATTTTTATTGTTTTTAATTTCACATAAATTCAATTTCAACGAAAATCTGCCTTCCTCACCTGCATAATCCTATCGAAGGGCTTTAAAACACCACTCAAATCCGCCGGTCCGCCCGATCGTATACGATTGATGAATACGCCACGCTCGTACAAACCATCCGACACCGAAAAACCGTAATCATCGTAAACTTTATCCTTTTTCAATGTCACATGGAATACACGATGTTTGGCATCTTTGCCACCAGCCGTCGAAGTGGCGTCAGTATTCGAGGAGGGACTACGTGGACGCCGTTGTACTTTGGCATAAATCGCTTGTGGTTGTGGCATATTAACACCCTCCAAATTTCCACCGCCCATTATGCTTGATATCTCGTGTGTGCGTAGTATTTTCAGGTCGACTGTTTCGCCGAGATTCTGTAAGATGTTTGTGGCCAAGGAGAGTGGTATGCCTTGCACTGAGTCGTCATTGATCGCGAGTAGTTGATCTCCCACTTGTATTTGTCCATGTTTGTATGCAATCCCACCTTTGGGAGGAAATTTTATGTGTAATTTATTAACTCACTAGAACTTGAATTCTTCGATACTCACCCTCTACAATTCCACTTATTGTTATGGGCTTACTGACGTCCTCGCTGCCCGCAAGTGTGATGCCCAACAAGCCACCTTTCGGTTCAAGACGTACGGTGAAGATGATTTGGTGTAGACTGCTGCCGCTACTTTTACTGCTCGAGCTCGCTGCGGAGCCGTAAACTTTGCTCTCCATCGGTGGTGGTAGGGCGCTGCAGTCGGCGCTGTGAAGGATGGAAAATTCTAAATTTGGAAGTCTTCATAGTGGATAGAGTTAGTCGTAAAATATACATTAAAAAAAAAAACATTTTAAAGGAGAGGAGGAAGCAGATAAACTTGCTTAGGACAACTTAAACTCGGAAAGATAGCTTTAATGAAGCCCAGAAGAAGTACAAAACTATGGCTCGCTCTTCTTCAGATAAATTTCTACCAAAAAGAAGTCACATGAGACAGAAGTAGACACTTATTCCGGGTGCCTCGACCTGTGAAGACACATTGCCGTAGAAGAAAGACAATTAACCGGAATGTCTACACTGAATTAAAATGAAAATGGCGATTGTTCAGGGGGCCAGGGAACTGGAACTCCTTGAGTATACTACCGCCAGACCAGACGGCAAACCCTATTGCTTCCAAAAAGACCTATCCTAAAGAAATATCTTAAGTCACATAGAAACCTCGGTTTTATTACTGAGAGGAGCGTAGTAAGGGATGAAGATTTGTAACCGTGATCCATAAAAATTTTGTCTGGACCAGCTACCTTTTTTTTGAGTTATCAGGCAAATAGAAATAACATTCAAACATCTTACCTCGCATACCGATCCAAGTCATAGCCGGTAAAATCCTGATAATTGCTGTCCTCATTGTCCGGCAACTCTGTGGTCAGACTCTGTGTATTCTGCGCAGCAAAAGAACGACCCATTGCCGAAGTGTTGGCACTCCAGGTGTTGCAGGGATGTGGATGATGACGCATTTGCACCGACTGCAGGCTACAGCCGTCGTCCATACCGGAGGTGTTGTGGTAGAAATCCGACTGTGGCGTGGTAGACTTTAGTGATAAACAATCGTTGAATTTAGACGTGACATAAGCGGCTGAGCTGTACAAGTCATGATCGCTCGGACTGCCCGGGCAATTGCTATAAATGGGATTTGGCATCTTCTGTTGGGCATCAAAGAGGAAATCCGGCAACATGACACGTTTCACTGTGAGCGTGGTAAAATCAATTGCCGCCGGACTATCCTTCAGCAATGAGTCGACATTGTAATGTTGTACAGGATGATTATCCACGGCCAGCAGAATATCGCCGCCACGCAGCGAACCCGTACGATGTGCCGGACTGCCGGGTTTCACATCGGAAATAACGAAACCACCATGACTAGAACCATTGACCGTTATGCCAAGTCCCGATTTGCCAGCACGCAACAATTTTACATTATACACACCACTCGACGGCACCACCGAGTCCGCCATATCGATTTCGATCTCCAATTCCAACCAATTTGCAGCTGGCGTCTGCTGTTGTGCCTTCTGCGACTGCAGCGTACGATTCTCACCCAACAACTGACGCATGGTCTGCACGTCCAAATTATACATTTTATTAATGGCCACAATGCGATCGCCCTTCTGTATCGAACCGCTGCGATCGGCGACCGAATCGGGCAATACCTGCGCTATTGCAACGGCACGTCCACAAGCAGTCGCCAGACCGAGCACTATGCCCGAACCTTGACTGCAGTCCAACAGCACGGGAAATGTTTCAGAGCGACAAATGCCAATGGCGCTGGGATGATGATGCAGTGTGCCCACTCCACCCACATTCAAACTGCCGCCGCCAACTCCAGTTGAAGAGGCACTGCTGTTAACACCATTGCTGCTGCCACTAGCGCTACTGCCGCCACTCGCGTTGCTTGCTGTGCCACTATTACTGCCCGTACTGCCGCCCCCGCCGCCGCCACCACCGCCGTTGCAACTGCTGCCAGCGCCACAGCCACCGCCACCGCCATCTAGTGGCAGCGAACTTTTCCGTACGAAACGCTGACGTTGCCGGGACTTGCGTGACTCCAGCGTGCTGAAACCATACTTCGGACTGCCGAGCGTTGTGTGACCTAAAAGCGCAAAAGTGTGGAAAATATATGGAAAATGAATTAAAAAATTGAATATTCTTAATACGAATACTGTGTATGTGTGCGTGCGTGTGTGTGTGTATGTGTGTTTATCAGCAGACATTTGATTGTGCCGGACGAGGGAACCAGGCTAGTTGCGTTGTGTCTGTGTGTTCTTTGTGGCAGTTGAGTGAAAGTTCTTTTCAGTTCATCGCCAAACGAACTCGCGCGCTCCCCCTTAGCTATTTTTAGCGACCCCATCAATATTATCTTTAATGGAAATTAAGTGCTTACGCGCTTCGCGGCAGTCAGTCGCACGCGTTCACATCCACATTTATGAGATTTTAAAGATTTGCAGCGCTTTTAGCTTTTTACGCATTTTCTTTTTGAAATGTTGTAAAAAAAAACAACAAAAACAAAAAGACTTTCAAAATACAATTCGAAACCAAGTGATGGCCCATCAATAGGCGAGAACTACTCGCGTGAAAGAAACATTTCATGCAAACAAACATCTCAATACACACATACTCGTATGTATGTATGTATGTATGAAACTGAATATGCAGATGTGATGGTGAAAGTTGCTTTAAAGCATTTTCCAAATTCGTTTACCAATAAATATTTCAATAACATTGGAAAAACATATTTTCTTTATGTTTTGTCGAATATGCATATATACATATACATATATATATATGTTGTTGCATACACGTATGTCAAAAATATGTATGTAATTCGCGTGAGGAATGATTCTGTTACTAGAAATCCCTACAAATTAAAGGGTTATTCTCAAATAGACCTTCATTTACATATATGTAAATATGTATGTATATATGTACATATGTATGTATGTATCTATTTCCCCATGCATGATTGTCTGGAAGTAATCAGAAGAAGCAACAGGCAGGAAAGCTCATTTTATCCCTTTGACACCTCATAATGTTTCTACAATCTCTCCCTTCCTCTCTCTCTCTCTCTTCCTCTCTCTCTCTCTCCCTCTCTCTCTCTCTATGTCTCGATTTGTATTATGTGACCTTTCAGTAAGATTTCAAATTAGTTGTTTCTCAATGTCTGTCTACCAAGAACTTTTATGTTTTAGTTAATTTATGACCTTTTTCTTGAATTTTCATTCTTTAAAAGGCGATAAATTTGTTAGGTCAGTCATTATGATGATCTCTAGCATATTTGGAATGTTCGCTTTATAGATTTTCATAAATTTTAGGTGGAGAAATTATTTTTAGAAAATATACTTTATAGACTGACTTGACAATGTAAAGAGCATACTGAGTTTAGGGAGAGAGCACATATCCGCCCTGCTAAATTGCAGTGAAAGTGAAACATCAGAAGATGACGAGCCCGAATTCTCAATAGATGATAATATCCCAATAGAAATTAACCGCCTGAAAATCAGCAAAGTGGCGGGAGCCGAATGCTTACCAGTTGAGCTATACACAAATATATGACGGCGAATAACTGAGAAGGCGCATGGATCAGCTTCTTTGCAAATTTTAACGGACGATTGGTACCTAAGTGTGCTCCGCCCACTCCACCATTTGCGTCAAGTACCGTGGAAAAACCTTCTCCATATCGCATATAAGACCCTATAAAACGTACTGTGTGAAAGTTTAAAGCCCAACGTCAACAAACTGATTGAATTATAAGTGTGGCCCTGTGGAAAAGATCCGGGAAAAGAGGTTCGACACAAGTCTTCTTTTCAATGATGGTAAAGGTGTGCCTTCGGCAGCACGAAAAGAACTGCTGCTATGCCTTAATATAATATACCTGTAAAATCATCAAGCCATTCGGCCTAATATCAAGGAACTGTTACTATTTTTTTAATACAACTACTACACTAATATGCCTATGTAGCTTATTTATATAATTGACGCTTTGTAACCGCTGAAGCGATTTTCGGCCGAGCTCCTCTTTCAATTTGTGGTCTTCATCTTGATGATGGATTTTTATGGGGAGCTTTGATTTTCATATCAGAAATACATGCGACTGCAAGTAGAAAAATTAATTTTTGTTGTTGGTAGAACCAGGACTCGAACACTGGCCATCCGAATGGCAGTACTAAGTATATTAGTGAAAAGTTCTAGATTCGTCCATGTGCCGGAACTTAAATTCAGTGTTAAACCATGGGAAGAAAATAAATCCAATTCTTTTTTAATTGAGGATGAATTTAGACTACTGAATATTTCAAGCGTTTTTATTAATTTCTCTCCTGATTTTGCAAATATTGAGTCGAAAGAAGACAGTATTGCAATGAGTTAAGTATAAAGTGTCTATCGATAAAGTAGTGTAATATTTTTTAACCCTTCAACGCCCTTTTAAGAGGCTGAGCAAGCTGATTCCTTAAGAGACATTGATTTGAGAAAATGAACCAGGATATCGCTTATCAGTTGCTTGTTGTCTTTAGTAAAGAAGGTTGATGCCATCACCACTAAATAAAGAGGTTTCCAATAGCGATGATATGATTTCTAAGTGTCGTTTTGGCCATTTTTAATATGTCATGATTTGTCAGACCTTTTTTCATTGTATTCAGTAATGTTTACAATTTCATCATGGCAATGTATACCCATATACAAACAACAACTTTAAAACGATAAAAAAATTTTTAAGAAAATCATCTTTTCCGTTGAGGCCCACTTTCATCTGAGTGGTGCGGTAAGTAGACAATACTGTCAATTCTGATGCGAAGAAAATCCACAAACTATTCATGAACAACCATTACATTCACCTAAATTGACAGTTTGGTGTGGTTTTTGGTCTGGTGGAATCATCGGTCCTACTTCTCTCGAAATGAAGCTGGTAGCACCGTTACTGTCAATATAGAGCGGTATAGATCGATGATAACCAACTTTTTATGGCCACAGTTGGAAGAAGTTGATATTAACATCATTGATCATTGGTTCCAACAAGACGGGGCGCTACGTGTCACACAGGACGTGCAACAACCGAATTATTGTGACAAAGATTTGGAGATTCGATTATTTCAAGAAATTGTGACATTGAATGGCCTCCACAAAGTTGTGATTTAACACCATTAGACTACTTCTTGTGGGGTTATTTGAAGTCATTGGTCTTAAGCAATAATCCAGACTATCTTCAAGTCAATATTGAACATGCTATTCGTGACATACGACTTGATTTAGTGGAAAAAGTGGTCGAAAATTAGTTAATGGAATTCATTCCTGCAAAAGAAGTCGTGGACGCCATTTGAATGATGTTATATTCAGAACTTAATTGTATCGATTTTACTTCACATTAATTAAAAACCATTTGAATTTCCTTAACAATTAATGTGTTTTTTTTTTAAGAAATCATATCACTCTTATTGGAAAACCCTATATATAGAACGGCCGTGTCAGAGACACAAAGAGGTAAATATCTGTAACTATCATTCGTGCAAGCGCTCGAACGTCTATATACCACATTATAGCGAGAATTTTAAATTATCTCCGATTTGTGCGCAACCTCGATGAAGCAGAAAGACGAGCTGGTCTTAAAGGTATCCAGTGCACCTATGAGCCAATAAATATATTATTTGCCTTAGTAAATTGTAAATGTTGTTTTAAGCAGAAGTGTTCAGAGGATGATCAGATCCAAGTCATAGATTAAAACACAATTAAATTCATCAAATAAACTAGGCCACGTTAAGGTAGCTGGAATACAATCTCACATTTCCAGATTTTGAGGCTGTAAAGAACGCAGCTTCCCCGCAAACAAAGAGTGAGACGGTTCCTATAATACGGTAAAGAGCTCCAATGACAATGGTTGTTATGAGATGACCCTAGAAAGGAAAATTTCGCTGAAAATCATTAGCTCTTGGCTATCAAAGGATGAATCGAACAATTGCATTTATATAAATATATATATATATTAGTAATATCGCATCGACTTGAGCCCTTTACTTACGACGTTTTCGAGGCAGCTACTAGTGTTAGAGAAATGGAAATTTCTCTACAATTAAGGGAGGATTAAAAAATCTGAATGAAGAAGGACTAGCTTTACTATATGTCTTCAAGTCGCGTCAAACCGCGCAGGAAAAATAAATGATTAATTTGCTATTGTGGACTAGGCAATGGGTGCCTTCGATAAATCGGCCGAGCTCCTCCTTCAACTTGTGATTTTCATCTTGATGTTTTCCCAAACAAATGGAGTAATAGAGAAATGGAGGGACCTAGAGTTTATACTAAGCCGCCTCCGAACGGCTAATGGGTTTTTATGAGGAGCTTTTATTTCATGTCAGAAATACGCTCGGAGGGGTTGACATTCCCTGTCGATGTATGTATGTACACACATATTTATATATATGAACATATAATAATAACTAATTCAGTATCCAGCGAATTCGAATATTTACTTTCGAATATAAAAATTTTCTTTAGAAGTTTTCGCTACTAACTGGACACTGTTTATTGAAAGTTATTTTTAAAATGAAAAAAAAAAATAAAATAAAAATATATCCACAAAACCTAAGTGTCTCCATCCAAGCGGGCGTCTGACTTCGAAAATGTTAAAACAGATTATCAACGTAATAATTACTTGAATTTATGTATTTGATTCTTAAATAGCACACGGAAATGTAATAAAATTTTAATAAAGTGCCTTCTTATTCCAGCAACAACAATCCCAACAACAACAACGACAACTCCCTACTCAATTTGATCAAAAGAAAATGTATTTTGAAATAATAAAAAAAATTAAAAATAGCAAATTACTTTATGCCACACTGCAACTTGCCACACACACACAGATACATGTACACATACATATCTATTTGAAGTGTGTCTCCTCGATTTAAGCAACAATTTTGAAAACTTAATCTTTTGGGCTTTAGCTTGCATTTATGAGGATCTCAAAAAATGTACATACATACAACCATACATACATACGAGTATATAGTGTACATTTATATCAGCTGTACAAGCAAGTATGTTTCTTGGCTTTCGTCACGGGCCATTTTCTTATTTATGCATTTGCATACATACGTGTATGTATGAACGAATGTGTGGGTGTTTGTATATTTGTATTATTTTATGATCAGCAAATGTCACAAATTCATATTGACATAAGTCAAATTGCGGCTGACAGAGTCTCCACGCAAAAACATTTAAGTTTACAAGCGTTGAACGTTTCGATGTGGGCGCCCAGCGGTGTTTACTTTTCTATTATTTTTCTAAATTTTTGGATTTTTATACATACGAGTGTACTCGTACATATCTCATTTATGTTTTTAGTGACCACCCGTCTTTTAATTGAAGTTGCGCCAAAACCATAAACAATTTTCTCAATCTATGGAAAACTTTTTGGGATTTTAACAATAAAAAAAACAGAAAACAAACACGAAAAAATAAAGTAAAATAAAAAATAAAAAACCATAAAATATAGAAGAAAATAAATTTAAATAAACTGAAAAAATTCAAATAAAAATTTGAATGATATAAAATTAATTTAAAAAAATAAAATAAAAGTAATTTTTATAAAATAAACTAACTTTAATTAAAACATAATAAAGCAAATAAAATGAAACAAAATAAAAGTTTAAATAATATAAAATAACTTAAGAAAAAAATTACTTCATGTAAATTAAAACCAAAAAATTCAAATCAAATAAAATTAAAAAAAATATATATTTACGTAAATTAAATAATAAAATAAAATGAAGAAAAATTAAACGCAATAAAATAAATTTAAATAAAATAATTTAATGAAAATTATCATAAAATAAAATGAAGAGCACTAAAATTAAGCAAAACAAAGTAAATTTAAATAAAAAAATATATACTAAAAGGAAACATATAAAAAAATTAAATAGGATAAAATTAATAGGATAAAAATAATATAATCAAATAAATTTTTGTAAAATAAACTAATTTTAATTAAAACATAAAAAACAAAATGAAATCTAATAAAACAAATAAAAGAACTAAATTAAATAAAATTAAACAAATTAAATTTATACAAACAACTAGCGTAAATTAAAATGCAATAAAAATAAATGAAGTAAAATAAACGAGAATTCACTAAATGTACATATAATACATACAATAATTTAATAAAATAATAGCCTAAATTGAAACATAATAAAATAAAATGAAATAAAATAAAATAAAATGATGCGACATAAAAAATTAAAATAACATAAATTGAAATTGTATAAAAGAAAATAAAATTCAAAATAAATTTAAATGAAATAAAATAAAATAGCTTAAAATAAATAAAATGAAATTAAGTAAATTTAAATAAAGTAAAATTAAAACTATGGTAAATAAAATGAAAAAACAATTGTAAATAAAACAGATTAAATTAAAAAATGAGGTAAAATAAAATAACTTAATATTAATAAGAATAATAGATAAAATAAATAAAATAAAATGAAGTAAGCTTAAAATTATATAAAATAAAATATTTTAATTAAAATAAAATAAAATTAAGTAAAATGATTATAAATAAAATAAATAAGAATAAAAGAAAAAATAAATAAATTTAAATAAAATAACATAAAATAAAATAAACTTAAACAGAGTAAAATAAAAATTATATAAAAAGATATAAAATAAAATAAATTTAAAAAACTAAATTTCAAATTAAATAAAGTTAAACAAATTTAATATATAAAAAATAAGATACGATAAAAAATAAAGTAACTTTAAACAAAAACAAAAATTTTCAATAATACAATCTTATACTCAAAGTTTCAGCCAGCAAAGATTGAGTTACTTTTGATATGAAGGCGAAGTAATACATTCAGAAAAAATTCTTGAATGAACCCTTTCCCCAAAAATATCAGGGAAGTTCCGAGTTTTTCTTTTGACCATTGGATGGCGTGTAGCTCCATACCGTGTCTATAAGAAAGAGCTCTTTAGTTTTTTGTAATAACATAAAAAAAAAATTTATCGCCAACAAGTCCGTAACAAAAAGGGGATGGGATGCACATATTGCTTCAAAATTTCTTGCATGAAAATGTTTCTCAAGTCATACTTGTAGTCAGAATTTGACGCTGATATTTAGAGCTCCTCTCAAACTCTCATCTGTAAATATAATAATAGCCTAAGATCTAAGACCCTTAAGGCTAAGTAGCGAATAGTATCTGGCATGCAGTTTCAATTCTCTGAAGATTAAAATAGTTTTTAGTCACAAAGTCTGCATTAGTAGGGCGAATCCCGCTACCAAAGAAGAAAATGAGGTGATGCGCATAGCTCAAATCAAAAGCTTTTCAAAATGTCAACATCTTTTAAGCGTATCCTCCAAATCAGAAAATTATTACGCTCTTAGGGTCGCGAACTAGAAATTTGTCGCGATGGGTACATACGGTCAACACTTGAGCCCACAATCCTGCCCAAACTGACAATGTTATCATGAGAATATACATACATAAATTAAGACCAGAAAGTTTCCGGAAATTGTTTTTTTTTTTTTGATATTCGCGGTCAATAAAAAGTCTTATCTGAGCATTTTGAGGCGTTTGCGCAAGAACATCCGTCGTAAACTGCCAGAATTGTGGGCCAACAATTTCCGGAAAACATTCATGACGATAATGCGCCATCGCACCGAGCTATAGCTGTGAACGATTTTAAGACCAAAAGCTCGTTCAATACCATCGTTCAACCGGATTCGGCCCTATGCGACCAAACTCAAGTTACCACACTGTGGAACCCATTTCGACTCGAATGAGGCTGTAAAAGAAAATTCACAGAGGGAACTGAGGTCGACTGATTTCTACAGTTGCTGCAAGCAAATTGGTTGACATATCGCGCTCATTTTTGGCATAGTTATTAAGGACAGTGCTACCAAGTTTACAAAAAAAGTGCTGAAAAATATTCAGCGCGGGCAGCTTAAATGACAATTTCCGGAAACTTACTGGTCTTAATGTATATTTATTGCCAGAACAGATCCCACAGTATTTATCTAACCGATAAGATTCGAAAATTTTAAATCATTTCATAGGCTTACGCGAAGCTAAGCTAATGGAGATTCTACCGATTATTAAGATGTTGTCGTTGGTGTTGCACCCGTTCCTAGCTACACTTAGGACCAGTCAAGATCAGTCTAAATCATCGAGGTCATTTAATTAGAGGTCCGGGAAACCAGCTGTTTTGACGGACGCGGACCAGAGTGAAAGGGGAGTAAGATAAGTTGGATTTAGGGGGCATGTAAAGTGGTGGTATTTTATCCAGTCAAGGGCTGCCATCCTTACGGCGATCTAACCCCATTAGGTCAACAGGTAACACTATTAAGATGTAAAGTACTTCGTTTGGAAGGACGCACCACTAATCATTCGTTTGCTTCTAAGAGGTCTGACTATTTCGGAGGTACTCCTAATGTCTGTTCAAGTGAAGGAAAATAGCTACAGAGGTTTTTCTAGTGAAGAGAAGAAGTTAGCTTCAGAGCCAACTGCTTATCATATGTTCCTTTCCCACTTGGCGTTTGTTCTATATCCCTTTGGTCAGTTCGGAGGCGATGGAGCAGTAAAACTATTACTAGATGCTCAATGGAACCATTTGAACAATCTCAGGCGTGGGGTGGAGATGTTTTGGCAAATACGTTTCTGTGTATAAATATAAAATTTAATCCTTTTATCACCCTTCATACATGTACATATATATGAGTACATTTGTACATACATATGTATATATTTAGGCGCCAACCAACATTTGCAACCACAAAATGTTGTCAACAGACGTGCCGTGCGACGCGTCAGTAACATGACAATGCCATTGTTCTCTGTCACATGACATATAAATAACGCATAAATCAAAAAGTTGCAAGCATTTTTGTTTTTGTAATTTTTGGTATAAAAATCTAAGCGAAAATTACTCATTTCAGTTTATAAATTTTGATTTCTGGAAGTAATTCCAGTCAAGAAACTAATTTAAATTGTAGAAAATTATGGAGCAACAAAAAAGTAACAACAACTACAACATCATATGTCAACAAATCGTCTGCACGCAGCTGTCAACGCATGTTGCTGTAAGTCAAAATGAAAAAACAAAAAAAGTAGAGAGAAATTATAAGTAACGCAACGAGATTCAGCCTCTTCTCGTCCCCTCGCACACTTGCTTTGCTTCTACATACACATACACATATATATGTTCCTTTCCCCATACACTCGTACATACCTCTTCGCGTCAACGCGTGCGCCGGCATTATTTGCATTTGCGTGTAGCCGCGGCCTGTGTTCGCATCCAACATTGTCATCACCTCGTCCGGACTGTAGGCTGAATTCTCGATTATGGTGTCGTCAATGGAGAGCACTTGATCACCCACAGACAAGGCGCCACATCTACAATGGGAAATAGAACATTGAAATTTGATTTAATTTGTGTATATATGTATGTCTGTATGTAATGAAGGAATTTCTTATATCCTTCAAAATTGAAGTTAAAGGAATGCTGCAGTTGTTGTTGCTATTATTTGCTCAAGCCCACCTAGGGGCAGGCAATTAGATCAACTAACGGGAGTTCCAGGAAACGAGCTTTTTCGACCGGTTTGGATCAGCCGGAGAGGGACGTTGGATGAGCTGATTTTAGAAGGAAGGAAAGCGGTGGTGTTGCATGCAGAACATATTTAGCATAAGTATGTCGGTATGAAGTCTGGATAAGAAGGAGTTGAGTCTGCTACAGTATCCAGAACTTAATTGCGCCAGTAGTCTCGGGTATCGGCGGACAGTTTGAGCTCTTCGTACTCTATATCACAACTGAGAACTGAATACCTATTATTACTTTGAAAATGTTTGCCGATATATCTCCCTGCTTCTATCGTATCAAACTCACTGAAAGGTCAGGAATTGCATGGATCCGGAAGCACTTCAGTAGTGACACAGACGGACAGTTAGGAGTCCTGATGTAGGATGATCAATGATGGCGATTGGTCTTCACCAAGATTTACCGATCCTTTTAGGCAACCTCAAGCTCATTCCCCATGCAATTAATATCAATCTCCCCTTTAATACTTTATTGTTTCCCAAAAATCGTTTTCTCACCTGTCTGCAATACTCGCTGGCATTATACTCGCTATGTAAATACCCGCCGCACTGACCTCATCGATCTTCGTATGATCCATATGACTAGCAGCCGGATAGTTGCACAATACCAAACCCAATTTATCATTCATCGGACGTTCGATTTCAATCAAAAGGGGACCCATTGAGAATTCAACACTCTGCACCACCGACACATCATATTCGACTGTGAGATTTGTATAACCGGAAACGTGACCGCCACACTTGATTATCTGTTGGGCCTCTGCCAAAGTTTTGCCAATGAGCGATAGCTAAAAGTAAATGAAACACAAAAAGTAGAGACAAAAAGATAAATTATTATGAGACTTTCATGCAGGCAGGTGCGATTTGTCAAATGCTTTTGAGCACACATACACACGATCACACTCGACAATCGCGCCTTCCGAGTATGTAATTCACAAAATACTCACATTATCCAAACGCAATAGCCGATCGCCCGGTTTGATGCGTCCGGTCTTGTAGACAGGTCCATGCGGCCGTACATGCGTAACGATCAATGGAAAATCACCGCCACCACGTAATGTTAGGCCCAAGCAGCCACTCTCACGCTCCACAGTGATCTGCGCTAATTTCGATGTGACGCATAAACTATTCTGGGAGACTGCAGTGTAGTGAGATGAAATGATGTAGAGGCGCATTTGCAATGTGTTCAATTTAAATCCATATAAACAATAGCCACAGCAGCAACAAGCATTTTGTTGGCTCGCACGCGTCCGTGCAGTCCAAGGGATCGCATTGGAATTCGATTTAAATCCATACACAAATGTTGGCACATCGTGCATCGGAGGTTTTGTTGTTGGTTATTTTGGTGTTGATTGATATAAATCGACAGTTGATAAGATGCATCGGAAATTCCATTAGCGACAAGTGATGACAGATCGGATCGAGTTGGTAAAGTATTGCGGAAATTTAAAGAAAAGAAAAATGGAAGAGTGAGAAAGTGGCACTTTTATTCTGATTTGTGTGGAAGTAGGTATATATTTGTATATGTATATATACGGCGGAGGAGCTTTTATTTCTTGTCAGAAATATATTCGAGAAATGACATTAATAATCCATGTAAGAAGAAATGCTCATCTCCATCAATAAAGATAGTCAGATATATTAAACCTAACTTCTTGAGGACAAACTCCAGGTTCTCCTTCATGTCTTTCAACTTCTGCAGAAATCGTTAGATGGTATGTCCAACCTCTCTGTGTGCCTGCCGAATAGAATATGCCACATAAGAATACCTATAAGGCGGCCGCAGTAGCCGAGTGGTTAGCATCGGTTAGTACCATTTGGAAGACACGGGTTCAAATCCTGGTGCGACCAACATCCATAAGTTATAGAAAATAAAGTTAAATTTTTTAATTGCTGACATGAAATAAAAGTTCCTCATAAAAAAATCATCAGCCGTTCGTAGGCGGCCTAGTAAAACTGTAGGTCACCCCATTTGTTGAAAAAACATGAAGACGCAAAACCACAAACTGGAGCAGGAGTTCGGCCGAAGACTTATAACTGTAGTTGTCTCCTTTCTTTTTAGCTCGATAAGGTCACGTGACCTTCTACTATTCCAATATGGCCATATTGTCTTGGCGACATTACATACATTGAAACCTCTCCATCTCAAGTTAGAATCCTTAGTGATCCTTATATTGAGATAGTTAGACATAGAGCTTCAGTATTCTTTGGGGTCTATGCAACGTTATTCATGATTGTTTACCAAACCTAACAGGCTAGTACTGTAATAGGGTAAGGCCCGACGTTTATTGAAAACCATTATTTTCAGTTAAAAGGAATAACATTCTCTTTCTCTCTCTCTCTCTCTCATATTCAAATTTGTATTAATATTCCTCACTTTATTTTATTTCAATATTTTAATATGATATAACATTTTAAATTAATTATTTTAAATTTATTTATTTATTATTTTATTTCTTAATGTATTATAATCATGTTTTATTTTAATTGTTTATTTTAATTTTTTCTTTTTAATTTTTTAATTTAACTTTATATTTTTATTTTATATTATTATTTTAGTTTTAATTTAATTCATTTTATTTTATTCTATTTTATTTTCCCTTATTTGTTTTTTTTAATTGTATTTAATTTTATTATGTTTTACATTATGTTTTATTTTCTTTTATTTATTCTTAAATTTTATTTCAGTTTATTTCACTTACCGATTTCCTTTTGCTTTTATTTTTATATTTAATCTTATTTGGTTTGACATTTCTTTTTTAATTTTATTCTTCTTCACTCTTACTATTTCATTTAATTTTTTTCTCTTTTCGTTTTAATTTTTTTATAGAATAATTTTATATAGAAAATTAATTTAAATATAAAATTATTTGTAGTTTTTTATTTAATTTTATTCGGTTTTAATTATAATTCAATGTTTATTTTATTTTTTTCACTTTATTTGTTTTTACTTTAGTTTATTTTAATGTTGTTTTATTTTATTATCTATATATTTTTTATTTATTTTTTCTTTTCTTTTATATTTCTATTTTATTCTTAATTTCATACGTTTCTTTTCATTTAATTTCATTTCACTTAATTTTGTGCTTTTTATTTTATTTTATCAAATTTTTAAATATTTAAAATAATTTATTTTAGTTATATTTTATATCATTTATTTTATTATTTTATTTCACTAAATTTTAATATTTAGAATAAATTGCACTTTCATTTTTATAGTTATTTTTGCTTTTGCTGCATCCATTTAACCTCTTTTAATTTTTAATTTTAATTTTAACTTTTATTTTTTATTTTTTATTTCTTATTTTTAATTTTTTTATTTCGTTTGACATTTTTATTTTGAATTAATTTTATTTCATTGCTCTTTTACATTTTATTTAATTTTATTTTCCTTCCGAGTATATTTTTATTTAATTTTTAATTTTTTTTTTTTAATTTAATTTATATTTTTATTTTACTCATTTATTATTATTTCATTTAATTTAATTTATTTTACTCATTTATTATTATTTCATTTAATGTAATTTATTTTAATTAAACTTAATTTAATTTATATTTTTCTAACTTATTTTAGTTTCCTTTATTTTACTTTTTTTAAATTTGTTTTATTTAATTTTACTTTATTGTTTATATTTGATTTGCTTTTTACCTTATTTTTTTATTATTTTTTTTTTTTTTTTTTCAAATAGAAAACATCATCATTTTTGTATTCTTCTGATTCTAAATGATTCAGTCACTTAACTCATATTAAGAAAAATAATTAATTTTAAGTATAAGTGATACAATGTAAAATAAACAAAATATTTAATTAAAAATCTGGCTCATACTCACTATATTCCGGCAGAGAATATTCAAT
Source organism: Ceratitis rosa (assembly GCA_037013455.1). Classification (NCBI taxonomy): domain Eukaryota; kingdom Metazoa; phylum Arthropoda; class Insecta; order Diptera; family Tephritidae; genus Ceratitis; species Ceratitis rosa. Next base: position 2,761,274 of record JAWMAG010000046.1, on the reverse strand, counting down.
TTCCACAACAGCAGGCACACCGCGTGCCTCACCAGAGCCGTCAGCACCGGCCGAGCCGTTACCAGTGCCATCACAAGCGCCACACAGCATACTCATGACGTGTTGATTACTCAACCCAATTGTTGAGATGCCATCAATTTGATGAATACGATCGCCGGGCGCTAGAAAATCCGCAGCATGACCCAGTGGACTAAGCGAGCCAATAACAGGTGGATACGAGAGGTCGTTGCGTTCTATCGATCCCGCAAGCGCAATGTGTAAATGCAATATATGTCGAGGATATTGTTGTCGTTGTTATCGAACGTGCAATGAGAAAAGAAGAAAGAGAGAAGAAGAATTGTTAAATAAATAAATAAACACAAATTGCCAATTAGATGTGGAAGCCGTAAAGAATCGTTTGTAATTTGTGGTAGAATCATTAGAAGAGCACTGTGGGCTGTACGGTGTACTGAGATGTGTTGGGTGTGAGTGTGGGTGTGTACGTGCTGCAGTGCGTCGGTGCGTGTGCGTGTGCGTGTGCGTGAGTGCACTTGTGAGGCTGTTGCAAGCCAAGTTGCCTTGCAATATCTCGTGCGTACTGATTTGTTTATTTATTTGGCAGACAAGTGTTTGTTGCTTTTGTTTTTATTGCTTATTTATGCATGCATTTGTATGTTTGTATGTATAAATGTATGTTAGTTTGAATGAATGCAACCGAATATATAAGCAAACCGCGGCAACTCTCTCGTCGATCTCGTTCGTCTTTTCGGCTATAATTATTATTATTTTTATTGCTGTTTTTGCTGCTTCTGCCGTTACTATTTTAGCCCCTTTTAATGAATGCAATGAAGTGTTCAATAGATGCATAAAACTCTATACATACACGTACACCTTTATTGCCTGCAATCAAAGGGGAATACGCATACATATGTATATACATATGTATTCGTTTGTGTGTTTTTATGCATGTTTGTTTGTCTTTTTATTTGTGTGTTTATTTCTTGTCCATATAACTCAACTACCTGGGCCGGTATGAAAGTCTATTATGTGTGACACCTTTCGCTGCGTAACTGTGAAATTTGATTATTTGACTTTTATGCGTAGCCAAAATAAATTCTCATTTCCTCCTGCCACAAATCAAGTCATTCATGCGACCGAAACGACTCGATGCGACGTAGCCAAATGGCCGAGTGCCAAAATGTTGAGAAGAAAAAAAATTTGAAATTTCGGCATATACTATGTATTGCATGTGTTTATATACTTATGTACAGTACAGTACATATGTACACATGAAAGTTTATATATATAAATTACAATCGATGAAACCCCTTTTGAAGGAAAATAAATAAACATAATATTTGGCGGTTGCTCACATTGCCTACTAACATTCGAGGAGTCAGGGTTCAAGTACCGGTTCGTTCAATTTTCATAATTATAAAAAATTTTTCTATTTGTTTCCACCCCTCGGGAAAGAATGTCAATCTCTCCGAGTGCCCATCATGGTCGAAGGGCAGTGAGGCGACAGAAACAATCTCTAATCAACAATTGACAACCAGTAAGGTCTTGTTGTGTGTTTGGTGAGATTGGACCTTGCCATCCACTATGAGCGGCTCCCCTACTCTTAATTCGTCTCTCTGAAGGAAGCAATCATCCAGAAGCGCTCAACTTTTATCAACAGGAAGGGAATTGTGTTTCATCAGGACAACACCAGAAACTACGAGAGCTTGGTTGGGAGGCTCTTATGCATCCACCCTATAGTCCGCACCTCGCACCAAGTGATTACTTTCTGCCTCTGTCTATGGCGAATGATTTGGCTGGTAAAGAGTTAGCCTCACGAGAAGCCTGTGAAAATCGACTGTCCACATTTTTTCCTATAGGGATAAGGGAACCCTTGTAGGACACAAAGAGGTGATCTAGGAACCGATGTCCAGACTGAACACTTCTCCAGTCAGCTGAAAGGCAGTGAAAATGGAACACCCGGAGATGGTGAACTCGAGACCCCAATCGAGGATGATAGAAAAGACGTTCCATTACCTGACCATGAAGAAGTTCGAATAGCAATCGCCCGCTTAAAGAACAACAAAGTGGCTAAAACTGACGGCCTACCGGCAGAGTTATTCAAACATGGCGGTGAAGACCTGACGTAGTTCAGCGAATCAAGAAGCAGCGGCTACGCTGGCTAGGCCATGTGGTCCGGATGGATACGAATACTCCAGTTTTGAAAGTTTTCGATGCAGTACCCGCCGGGGGAGGCAGAGGAAGAGAAAGACCTTCACTCTGTTGGAAAGACCTGGCTCTACTTGGTATCTCCAATTGCCGCCAAACAGCGAAAAAAAGAGAAATTAATGTTTTAAATTCTGCTATAAACGCGTAAGCGGTGTCTACGCCAGTAAAGTAAGTAGAGCAAGGTTTCTATAAGAAAGGCATAAGGAAATTACCCTCAAAATGCTCTCGGATAACTCTACCCACCGTAAAAGACTCGAAACCAGATCGTCTATATTGTGATAGGCGGAAGACAAGTCTCCAGTGTCTTAGATGTGCGTACTCCCCGGGTTCGATACGCATTCGCCTCTGCGTAGCCAAGAGCGCGCGTCAACAAACGCAGGGAAGGCTCGACGGCAAGACAAGCGGTTTTCTTCCGACTTGCTCTCTGAGAGCACTCATCAAAAGGGAATAAGGGAACTGTGGGACGGTATTTCTATTTTTATACGAAGAACTGCAAGTGAAACTGTTGACATTCAAAAAAGGTAAAAGAACAGACGCTATTAAGAGGATTGTCGTACCGCAGTGGAAAGAAGACTGCCCATCTCGGTATAGGAAAAACAGCAAGAGAGTCACATTTACAGACAGAAGAAGGGAGAGTCTGAAATGCACGAGTATTCTAAAACTTAAGGAGATGATAAACAGGGGAAACGCTCTAAAATTCTACGAAAAAATTAGGTGTCTTTCCAAAGATTTCAAGATTAAAGATTCTTTCTGAAAGAACCAGAAAGAGACTGATATTCAAGGTACACTGAGTTTATGAAGAGAACACTCCAGTACACCAAAAATTGGACGAAAATCACTTAAGCGGTTAGAAAGAGCCAAATATTATATTATTAAAGAATGATAGATAGCTGTAACGCCTTTCCCTTACACTAAAACCTGATTTTGCAAATAAATTTTCCGAAGTGAAAATCAAACTGTTAGCCTCCTTTCTTCTTCATCAAAAAATAATTGCCACAGTGTTAGCCAAAAATTTTTATGATTCAGTGGTGGCTGCCGCTTTCGATTGTACATAAATTTGCATCTACTCGCACATATGTACATATCGTGACTGTATCCCCCCACACTTACTATGGCAAAGCAATCAGTATACCATATTCAAATGAATATGTAAATATGCTATAACAATAACAATCAAGCAAAAAGTAACAACAAAAACATTTGAAACTAGTCCAAAGTGTTGTTACTGTCGCAAAAGCAGGAAATTTTTGCTTGTATACACGCCCCCATTCTTAGTCCCACAAAGCACTCATATGTAGGTATGTACATATATACGTATGTATATTATGTATTTATGTATGGCCTTCTTTATTACATTTTGTCAAACATATGCAAATACTCGCACTTCTTACATATTTTTCCGCTTGGCAGTTAATGTTTTTCTTTCGCCACTTTTACTATGTTTTTTTTTTCTTTTATTTATTTCGAATATTTTTTGTTTTTCTTTTTGTTTCAATTTGCCGGCGACGACTGTGATTTCTCATCCAACATGTGGCGATTTCGGCAACAAATGCTGACATGCATGGATGATACGTCGCATCGCATCGCGTTGCGTCTCGACTCGTCTCGGCGCGTTGTGATTGTCTAGACATGCGGTCAACAGCGAGAAGACAAGCAGAGTAAAATAATAAAAACACAAAGAAAAGAAAAAATGTAAGCTAAAATAACACTAAATTTAAATAAAAATAAAATATTTTCTTGCTCTTTGCTGTCAAGCCAAATTTCTCAGCGCCGCCCAGCTGACTCTTATTCTTCTTCTACTACAGCCGGTTGATTCATGGCAACTGGGCATCATTGCCAGCCAGTGATAATTTTGCAGCATCGCGCCCACCGCCCGCTGGTCTAGGGTTGCAAGAACAACGTAGACAGTAGCAACAACACAAACACAACCAGTAGCAGCGGCAACAAAAACAACAGTGTTGGCACATGGCGTCTGTCGTAAAGCGTCTACTGTTCAGCAGCTGCTCGAGATTAGAAATCTCTTTGCTTATGATTTATTTAAGCTGCAAGCTTAATTTATGACATCTCTTAATCAGTTAATTTTATTGTAATATTCAATATGTTCATAGGGCAATGCTAGAAGAATTCAAATGCATCATGAGATTTTATCTAACGCTGAAACGTTTTTAGTTGGATTTAAGAAATGATTTAATCGAAAATGAAAAACAGCGCAATCTCTCGAAAGTTTTGGATTATAAATATAAAAACATACACATGTACATATATTGACATAAAAGTAAAAAAATAAAATAAATACAAAAAATTTAATATAAATTAAAATAAAATAAAAATAAACTAAAATGTAAATTAACTGTAAATGTAAATTAATATTATATTTAAATAAATTTATTTAATTAAAGTAATATAATATAAAATAAATTAATATTAAAAAAATAAATACTAAATAAAATATAAAAATTAAAAAAATAAATAAATATAAACTAAAATGAAATCCTAAATTAAAAAAATAAAAATAAACTAAATTGTAAATTAATTGTAAATGTAAATTAATATAATATTAAATAATTTTATTTAATTAAGTAATATAAATTAATATAAAAAATAAATTAAAGTAAAATAAAAATAAACTAAAATGTAAATTAACTGTAAATGTAAATTAATATTATATTGAAATAAATTTATTTAATGGAAGTAATACAAAGTCAAATAAAATTTAATTAAAAAAAATAAAAACATGAATATAAATTAAAATATAAACCTAAATTAAAAAAAAAAATAAAAATAAACTAAAATGTAAATTAACTCTAAATGTAAATAAATATTATATCAAACAAATTTATTTAATTAAAGTAATATAAAATAAAATAAAGTTATATTAAAAAAATAAATACTAAATAAAATATAAAAATTAAAAAAATAAATAAATTTAACTTAAAAAAAAACCCTAAATTAAAAAAAAATAAAAATTAAATAAATTGCAAATTAACTGTAAATGTAAATTAATATAATATTAAACAAATTTATTTAATGAAAGTAATATAAAATAAAATTAATTTATATTAAAAAAATTAATACTAAATAAAATATAAAATTTAAAAAAAATTAATATATATTAAAATAAAAACAAACTGTAAATGTAAATTAATATTATATCAAATAAATAAATTTAATTAAAGTAATATAAAATAAAATAAATTAAAATTAAAAAGTTAAATAAAACATAAAAAACTAAAAAAATAAAATAAAATAAAAATTAATAGAAATTAAAATAAAAAACAAAATTACAAAAAAAAATTAATGTAAATTAAAATAAAGAACAAAATTAAAAAAAAAATTAAAATGTAAATTAAGTGTAAACGTGTATTAACATAATTTTAAATATATTTATTTAATTAAAGTAATATAAAATAAAATAAATTTAAGCTAAAAACTATATAATACTAAATAAAATATAAAAACTTAAACTAGAATTAAATTAAAATAAAAAACCGCAAATATAAAACAAAATGAAAAATGAAGTTAAATAAGTAAATAAAAAATAAGATTAAAAAATTTAATGAAATGAAATGAAATAAAATAAAAGTAAATTAAATAACTGCGAATGAAGAAGAAGAATATATAATTATATTAAATTAAAAACTTTAATATTTAGTAAACTAAAAGTAGCAAAAAATCAATTTAAAAAATTAAACTAGAATTAATTAAAGAAAATACATTAATATAAAAAATAAAATAAAGAGAGAAATAATAAAAAATGCAATAAAATTAAATAAAATGAGCTAAAGTAAAATAAATTTAAATAACATACAATAAAAAACATAAAATAATTTCATATGAACTGAAATTTAATTAATTAATGTAAACTAAAATGAAGTAAAAGAAATTTATATTAAAAATAAAGTTAAAGATATAAAAATATTTAAGAATATTAAATAATTTGAACGAAAATACAATAAATTCATATAAAATAAAATAATATATGGGTGTTTCCATGAAATGGTCCACCGCGACTTAAAAAATCAAAACGCTCGCAGAATTTTTATAGACACAGAAAATAGAAGAAAAATGTTGATATTTTACTATGTAAAAAAAATTTTCAGCTCTTTCTAATTTTAAATTCCAAAAAATTGTATGCAAAACTTATAACTCTTTTATTCACTTTAAAACCTGTAGAATGTATTACTTCTAATTGCTGCTGACGAAATAAATATATATGTAATATCGCAGTTTGGTATATAAGTAATTGATACAACTACAAGTTAATATAAAAATGAGAGATGAGATCAAACTGTGCATCAATAACGGTATTTTTTCATTTCTATTTTGGCAGCATTCGTGTGTCACGTGCGTAATGCAAAAGAAGTACATAGTTCCATAATTACCGTAATATAAGTTTAAGTATCTTATTATTTTGTGTGTTAAGCAAATTTATTGTTTACTAAAATAATATATTAGTATAAATAGCAATCTGCAGAAGTTAAATTTTTTTTTACTTTTGAACTTTGTCACGTGCGTAATGGTAAGTACGAAAAATTTAATGCTCTTAATTAAAGTCCATTTGATAAATATTATTTTACTTTTACAATAAATATTAGAAGTCAAGTAATGCTAAAAATCAAAATCGGTGGAGGGAGAGGCTTAAGCAAGATGAAAATAAGCGAATATGTAAATGTTGCTCGAACAGGATACTCACTTAAGGAAAAAATTAAGTTGGATTAATTTTGTAGTACCTTAATTTTTAATTTTTATTTTCCATTTTTGAATAAAAGTTTAATTTTTTTTTCAAAAGCTTCTGAAAATATATGTAAAATTACTAAAATATGTATGAAGGTAAAAAGTGTCACGTGCGTAATGTCACGTGAGTAATCAATATTTTTTTGTTTTTTTTAGACAAAGTATGATCAGTTGTTTTCGAAGCAAACATAATTATGAAGCTCCATTATTAACCTTTATAAAAAAAAATTTACCAGAATAAAAATCTCCTACAATTCGCTCACTTTCGCATTTTTTCTCTCGGTTTTAAAAGCAACTTCCATTTTTGTCACGTGCGTAAGTCAACTTTGATTGACTGCAACTTGGGTACCCAGTGCTCAATTTTGCAATATTTATACTTTTTGGATAAAACTCATCACATGCAATGTAGCGATCCTAAAAGAAGTGACTTCTTCCCATTATATTTCTATTTTTACACCATTCAAACGCAATTAAACGCGTACAAATGTCGCGTGCATAACCATGGAAACACCCATATGTAAAATGAGATAAACGAAAATTAAGAAAAAGAAATAAATAAAATTAATATAAACCTAAATGAAATTAATTAATGTGAATTAAAATAAAGTAATTTAAATAAAATGAAAATAAAAAATTTAAATAAAAACAAAATTAAACTAGAATTAAATAAAAATAAAAAATCGCAAAAACAAAGTAAAATGAAGCCAACAATATTAATATAAAAAAATAAAATTTCAGAAATCAAAATAAAAAAATAAAATAAAATAACAAATATATAAAATAAATATAATAGAATAATATAAACTAAACTATAATATTATATATTAATATAAATTAAAAAAGTAATATAAAATATAATATGTTAAACTAAAATAAAATATTATAAAATAAAATAACAAATAAATAAACTAAAAGGAATAAAATCACTTAAAAAACATATGAAAAATAAGAAAGAATGAAAACACAATTAAATGGTTAAAATAAAATAAAACAAATAATGAAGAAAATATAATAAAATAAATTAAACAGAATAAGTAAAATAAAAGGAAATAAAAATAAAAATAAAACGAAATGAAAAGCAAGGAAAATAAAATAAATTAAAAAATAATTCGAAAATACCATTAAATATAATCAAAAATAATATGTATGCGTCTGAAGTTTACTTAAACCCCTTAGTTGTCTTCTGAATAAGTCAGCAAAGTTGAATTGAAATCGTTTTGAAATCTCTTTATAACATAATTAAAATATCTCAGGAACATGGTATTCGAAATCAAAGCAAAAACAAACACAGAAAAATAATAATAATAAATTCATGGCAAATACCGCTTAATGAAGCATTTATGAAAAAATATTAAGTGTTTCGGTAGAAATTGTCATCGTACTTGCCAACATAAATTAATTTCATTTAAACTCTGTCATGATTTATGATTCGCATAAATTGTTGAAATTCGTTACACACACTCGAATGTTTTTAATTGTTTTGTGAGTGATATTTAAAAACATATGTTTTCAGTTAAATAAAAGCATTTTTAGGGCTAAAAAAGTATTATTCATCAGTACAAAGAATATCCAGTAAATGCACAGAGACACAAAAAACCGGAGCTTGGAGGTGTCTAAGAAAGTTTTGCGGTTGTGTAAAGCTGAATCTGCGCGCAAATAAGAGACTTTAAGCTATTTCCGAATTAAAAAAAAGCTGAATATTAAGGCAGTAGAACATACATCAAAGATGGACGGCAAAATTATCCAAATGCCCACATTTTTCATTCGACGGCAGTGCCTCGGAGGTATGGATTCTTACGAAATTTTGACAGTACATTCGAAATACCTCTTTTCAAGAAACGTACGTAGAATTTTTTTATATTACATAGTTTTTTTTTTTAATTAATTCACACGAAAAAGTTTGTATTTGTAACATGAAACCTATATTATTAAACTTATTTCACAGATTTTCGATTGATTTTTTTGTTGAGTCAAAATAAATTCATAAAATATGCCCATTTTTTTGCTCTATAGACCATCTTCCCCCAATAAGCTTCAAAAAAATTTAGTATAAAAAAATATTGAAATTTTCCAATGTTGTGATGAGTTTTCTGAAGCGGCTGCAGTCTGAACTCACGAAACGGTGCCGGTGATCGAGGTCGTGCGATGCATCTGAAACGGTCGAACCAATTTTTTTTTTAATTTTTATGAGTGTCTCTTCTATATGAACTAAAAAAGTACCGAAGAAGTTGAAAGATTCCAAATTTTTTCGATGTTTGCAAAAAAATTCACTTCAAGTTGCGCAAAAAAATTGCTTAAATAATACTTTTGTCCAACTCGTTTAGTTCAAATAAAAGATAATTTAATACTGAATTAAATCGAATAGAGTTTTTTCCATCAGAAATACATACATATATTCTTTTTGTTACCACCGACACCGTTTTCTAAGGCTTGTAAAATAGAAAAAAACTCGAGAAAACGCCGCTGAAATTTTGAAGACATATTCTTGGATAGTTTAATAGAATAGATTTAAGAAAGAAAATTAAAAAAAAAGATTAATGTTGCATTTTATTAAATATAATAACAATTTCATGTTTTAAAATGAATATTTTCTTGAGAGGTGCGGAAGTTTTAGGCGAGCAAAAATTAACTTTTGATTGATTAACTTAAAGATATGTATATACATATGTATGTATGTATAAGTGATTTCATTTGCTTTTGCTTTATTCCAACAAATTTTTTAACGATCGCACACAAAGAGTTCCGTTATGGCAAAAAAAGATGCACGCCAATTTATCATTTTTTTTTTTGTTTTTGAAATTGGTATTTACAATAACTTAAGCAGCAGAAGATAAACCGGAAATTAATGCATATGGACTTTCATCAACAACCAATTGGAAACAAAGGAATTTTTCGAAGAATTTTTATTGAAAAAAAAAATTAATAATTTTTAAACCAACTTTTGTATACAATGTTGCATTTCATTCATAGTATTCATATCCCTATATGTATTGTATGTACATGTAAATGTATTTGTAAGTGTGTAAACAATATTTTATACAGTGTGTGGGTATGTATGTATATTTTATTACTTTCATTTTTATTATTTAAACTTTCCCCCTCAACATGCCCGATATTCATCAAATTCCAACCCACTTAAATCGCTACAAATGAGCATTTTATTGAGCATCAACAAACTGTCAAATTTAATAATTAAATGTACAACTATTTTGATATGATGATTATTTGCAACCCTGCACAGCCAGCTCAAGCGGCACACAAATGCTTGCAGATTAAGTTGTCAGTCCATCAATCAATCAAACAAATAAATTGAGCTAAAGTTGTTTCTTTTTTTGTGACACGCGTTTGCTTTCACGGAGATTTGGATTGTCAAATTTCTAACGAAATTTAAAATTGAAACCCAAACTCATTGCACAACACACACACACGCACCAGCGAGAGACTCTACAGCATCCCTTCGCTTTCGTCACGTGTGCGCGCCGGAAGTCAGTTGGGCTTTTGCTGCGAGTTGAGATTTGGAAATTTACTATTTCGAAATAAATATATATATGTACATATGTATGTATGTAAGTGAATAAATATGTACTTCAAAAGGGATAAATTTAGAATATGTGGCACTAATTGTTGCGGGTTAAATGATTAGTAAAAAGGGTTAACGCGTAGCACGAGCGGATGGATACGTGCATACATAACATGAACACAATTTGGAACACACATTTATACATCGATATCCAAATCAGTCTATTATTTGTGGTGAACAACAACAGAGTGCATACTATTTTTAATGTGAGAAATTCCTTGTGAAGCGCCTTGGAGGTTATTGAACCACTCTTCCCTTGTCCTATTCCGAAAACTCACCTGCAAATGTGATGCCCATATTAGTGGCGCTGTCACGTGGCAATGTTATTGTTGCATATGTAGTGCCACGATCGGGTGCCAGACCGGAATCTTCAGACTGTGCAGGACTCATGGCGCGATCAACTGAAAATAGAAAACAAAATAAAAGGTAAATTAATACAAAAAGTAAATATTTTTCAAAAAAAGAAAAAGACTATGGCCATGCCGAAGTCAATGGGCGGAAACAAATCAATGCTATATTTTCGTGGATTTAAATCATAAAATTTTAAGAAATATTCTAAAAGTCCTTGGTTCAACAAGAGAAGGTCAGACGAGAAGGGCACTGCTTCCTTGCTGAGGGAGTAAATAGCTCTGCAAAAACAGTTTTATCCATAAAGCAGAAGACATAATGAAGCTGTGTCCAAGAAAATGGAAGAAAGAGCGAGGCATGAATCGCTCTTTATAGAGCATGGGGCATACAGCAAGTACAGGAGCAGAAAAGACACAATCAAATAAAGGAGGAATTACTTAGGGAGAAAATTGAGATTAAGTTGCAGATGCGAGGCTATACCCAAATTACTTTTATTTTTTATTTTTATTTTTTTTCATAAATAATTATTGATTTTTTGTCTATGTAAAATGAGTAATAAAATTCATTTTATTATAAGAATTATTTATTTTTGAAGATCCTGAAATGAACTAAATTTTTTTAAAGAAATAGAAAATATAATTCAAAATATTTTTTTTTAATTAAAAAGAAGAGATTTTATTTATATTTATGCAAAATCAATATGTAACAAACAGCTTTGTCGTGTTTCACATTCACATGAAAGCAGCTGATTTCGAAAATGTTTCTCTCCTACTCTTCTTCTTTCGAATCGATCGTAGCTCAGAATACCTAACGACTGCAGCGGAGTGAAGAACGGGAACGTAATCGAAATGGAATAGGGCGGTATACGAGTATAATTCTCATATATGAAAAATTGTTTGAAAGTGGTCACAAGATAAAGTTTACCACTTTTGATGATTTGTGTGTAGAGTACCAAATTACATACTCTTAGATGCTCTTTTGATGTAGTTCTGACCAAAGCATCAATTGTGAACAAATAGGTGTATGGAGGCCACAGTACGATTTCGATACTTTTCAGAACCAATCGTTATATGTGTGTTCTGTACCTAATTTTATGCTCTTAAATGGTTTTTTAATCTCCAATTTGAAAAATCGGTGTGTAACTAGTTGCAGACGGACATGGCTAAATCAACTTAACTCTTCATTCTGACACCATTGGTGCAAATTTTGATGGCTCTAACTCTTCTCCTCTGGTACTTATGTGTATACTTTGGCCCAAATTTAACACACTATTCCATGTACATTAAAATCATATACATGCACATGTATATGTAAGTATAATCACAATAAACAGTATAAATAATTAAAGTTGAATTATATAGAAATAACGGCATTTTAATTAAATCAACCAATTTATATAAGAAGTGAAAAAATAAGCTTACAGCTTGTAGAAAATATTTTTTTAAATTTTTTTAATATTTTTTATAAATTATATAAAATATTATAAACACTTAATTTTTCATTTATAAATAATTTAAAAAAATCGTTTTTTTTTTTTTGAACCAAGCAATATTAATTCTTTCGGTTACTGAACCACATGCTGCCATTTTCACATTTGTTTTGTTTTCCTTAATGCAAAGGTGTGCAAAAAATGTAAACAAATGGGAATATCAAAAATTGACAAAAAAAAGAAAAATAAAATCCAAAAAGCTCTTTACGAGAATCCAAAATAAAATTAATAAAAATTTGCAAATACGCAATTTTCTTGGCGCCCTTTCCCCCACTGTGCATCCTTTCGGCTCAACAAAAGTGAAATTATTCCCTTCCTGGTGGTCTCAGCCATTGTTGCCCTGCTCGTTAACACATTTCACATATTCAATCTACTACTTAAAGATGTACGCGTGTATGTGACCCCTTTTTATTGTGCTTCTGCCTTATTCTTCCTTTCTTATGGTTCTTTTTATTTTTTGTTTGGTTCCTTCTTTAATGCAATTGTTTATGCCATTTTACGATCATCATCAGCATCAGCTTTGTTGTAAAATGTGTTAAACGCATTTTATTGTGTGAAAATCTGTTTGTGCTGTTTTTGTTGTTGTTGCTTTATTTTTTCCTTTTACTTTTACTTGTTGTAGTCTCGTAAATCTCATCAATCATTGATGTTGTTAATGACTACGTCAGTGTGTTGCTATATATGTGTGTGTGTGTGTGTGCTCTTAACTGACCCTCTTTGTCTTACATTCGATTTTCGCAAACCGTTCGGAGTTCAGTATGATATCGGTATAAGATCGTTCACACCATCGAGCACTCTCTCATCTGTGATTATGCCAATTGTTGGTGGTTTTTCTCGTAAAATGTAAATGATTTTGTTGTAGCGGTATGTATGTACATATGTCAATTGCTCGCCCATGAGTAAGCCTCATACTAGTTAAATACTAGTATATTTTATGCATGGAAACTTACCACTCCATAGACACTCAAACCTCGATCCTCAGGGGATCGGATCATTGCTTAAATCGGCCAAAAATAACGGAGCCTCATATAACCTGTATACGAGTTTTTCACCGCATCATACGAGTATGTATGTATTCAGCTTGTAAAGGGTGGTTAAATTGTAAGGGCCGATGTTGAATGTGAACCACACCTAAACGCCAAGTTTTTTTCCGAATTTAATTTGACATTTCTCTATTTCAGACTTACTCAATTTGAACCATGGAGAGATACACAATCCAACAACGTGTTAAAGTTATCCAGACTTATTATGAAAATTTTCGAAGAAAATCATCTTCAGTGATGAGGCACATTTTCACCTCAGTGGATTCGTCAATAAACAGAATTGCCGCATTTGGGCGAATGAGAATCCAAGAGTGATTGTCGAAAAACCAATGCACCCACAAAGAGTGACTGTTTGGCGCGGTTTATGGGCTGGCGGCATCATCGGGCCGTATTTTTTCCAAAATGAGGCCGGTCAGGCAGTTACTGTGAATGGTGTTCGCTATCGTGAGATGATAACGATTTTTTTATGGCCACAATTGGAAGATATGGATGTGGACGATATGTGGTTTCAGCAGGACGGTGCCACTTGCCACACAGCTAACGAAACAATGGCTCTTTTGCGCAACAAATTCAATGGCCGTGTTATCTCACGTAATGGCGATGTCAATTGGCCCCCAAGATCATAAGATTTGACACCGTTGGACTTTTTTCTCTGGGGTTATTTGAAAGAAAAGGTGTACGTCGATAAGCCAGCAACAATTCAAGCGGCATAGAAACTCCATTATGCCTCAGCGTCATCGAAAATTTGGACCATCGTATGGAGGTGTGCCGCCGAGGTCGCGGCGCTCATTTGGCCGATATTTTGTTACATACATAATTGAGTAATACCAATATATCATAATAAAATAAAATTTCAATAATTTCCTAAATAGTTTGTGTTTTATTCAAAATCAACATCGGCCCTTGAAAATTTAACCACCCTTTACAAAGGCGGGTTAGTTTCAAGAATTTATCCGCGGTAACGCATGCCTGTCGTAAGAGGCGACTAAAATCCAATAGTTCCCGCGACAATCGGGTCTTTATACCGGAACGATCCGGATTTTTTATCCGGCTAAGGGCTGTCACTCCCGCAACATTCCCAAAAATTACTTTGAGAGATATTTTTACGGTTACAACAACAACAACAACAACGGTATGTATGTATTTCATATTCCTCACAAGAACTTCAGCCGCACTTTCCGTTCCAGTTTTGTTATATCTGGAAGAATTTCGTTTTCGATAGTTTGAAATTGGATCTATAAGAATTTGTATAGTTTTAAAGCCTCTGTTTATACGGCCTAATTGAACCGTTTGTCCTTTGGGGGTAGATTTAATTCAAGTTGAATTAGTCATCGAGTAAGACGTCAAGGCTTTTCGCCAAGTTGAATATGAATACCCACTTTTTAAACTCTCTTTAGTTCTCTGGAGTTTGCTTTGATGTTTTTCATGTAGCTCCCTGTGTGACTTGACTTGACTTGAATGAAATTTCTTCTAGGTAGAGAAGACAAGCAAAATCATAAATTATCTAAAGTATAAGCAGACTTCTCTTCACTTCAAATAAGTAGGTGACTTTCAAACAAGAACGGTCCTTAAAGAAGTGGTGCGATAGTTATAATAAATGTGTCGCAGTTAGAATGAAACTAATCCAAAGCAGAACCAACAACAGCCTCGTTTGGAAGTTTCCATAACAGCCACAGAACATGCACCTGAAACGAATGGTCCTTTAATTGAGAGTAGCCCAGATTGGATAAGGAAGTGGATAAAATGGGTCTGGTAGATACCAACGACAAGACTAAACAAGAGTCAGTGCATAAGTGTCTTGGTTTCCTTAATGTAGGAGCTGACATTAACAGCAATAATAATTTCAGCCTTGAACGCAGATTCACTCTTTTTAACAGATGCTATTTTTGACTGAGCAGGCAATTGAAGAGCAAAGTCCTGTCTCAACAAACAAGTTCATGTTTTACAATAATCTAATGAAGGAGTTGTTTCATTGATCTTAAGCATTGCTCAGTGCATGACACATTTCATGACGACTATATAAAACATGA
The DNA here is from genome assembly GCA_037013455.1 of Ceratitis rosa. Taxonomy (NCBI): domain Eukaryota; kingdom Metazoa; phylum Arthropoda; class Insecta; order Diptera; family Tephritidae; genus Ceratitis; species Ceratitis rosa. The sequence goes on along the minus strand of JAWMAG010000046.1, from coordinate 2,745,845 downwards.
TTTAAGATTTAATTAAAGCTCAATAGTTCTTAATACTTTTTTTTTTTGATTACGAATGGTGACAAATTGGAATTAACGCGATTTTTAAAAGATTATGCTAGAGATGTTATAATCCGGTCTAAAATACATCTAACATAAAATATAATTTTTATATTCCAGTCTTCATATACTATTCCACAAATCAACCCGATGGTAAAGCCCACGGTGGCGCTGGGATACTTTTAAGAAGCCGCCTAAAACACTGCATCTTGCAGTCATATACCACAAATTATATAACTTTGTAATAATTTTGGCAAAGAGCTAAACCTCTCAGTACTTTATTGCCCTCTACGATTTAAAATTGCAGAAAATCAATTTGCGAAATTTTTTTTTTTTTGACTTTACTATTTTAAATAATCGTAATAATTTAGACTGTATTTATCCAAGTCAAGTAAGACATTGGATTACAGATTGAAGGAAAATACCCGCCTTAAAGATTACGCTGTTTTTTGCTGACTTATTACTTAATAAAAATTTATGAGTAACCGATGATAGCTGACCAAGAGCCAATACTATCAAGCAAAGAAACCAACTGGTCAATTGTTTTGAGAAACATTTAAGCAAGATATTTCAGCCCAATGGTGCAACTAATAATTTTATTATTGTTCCAGAAGTAATCGAGAAGAGCCTTGAAACTCAGTTGCAGATTGAGACGTCAACACTAGAACTTGTAGATGCCTCTCAGCAATTGGATCTAAAGAAATCTCCAGTCTATGATCTTATTACACCCAAAATGCTTAATGGTCTACCAAGAGTTGCACTAGCACTGCTCTCTGAATTCTTTAATGCCATTCTCAAACTAAGCTACTTTCCAAACGCGTGGAAAAAGTCTCAAATAACAATGGTAGATAAACCAATTAGCTTACTATCTATACAAATTATTCACAAGATTTCTGACATCTAATATATTTCCTTTTCTTTATCCTCACAAAGTGATACCTGAACACAAATTCGGTTTTTGTGACTATCTCTAAATAAATAATATGAATTATATATATAAATATAATATAACATAATATATTGTTGGCGCTTTGTACCCGCTGAAGAAATTCTCGGCCGACAGACCCACAGCTTATTCTAAGTCACCTCCGAACGACTATAGAGTTTTTAACAACCTTGTCATGTCAAAATTACACTCGGAGGGTTTGGAATTTCCTGCCGAGCGGCAACAGCAATTAGAAAAATTCATTTTTGATGTTGGTCGAACGAGGACTTGAAGCTGGCCTTCTAAATGCTAGTACGCAATGCTAACCCTCGAAAAAAATACGCATAAAAAAACGATTTTTGTATCGTTCGAAAGACTCAAGAGTAAAGCGAAATTACATAATTTAAAAAATTAGTAACTGACTTCTACGTCAACGCCGTCTTGGAACCCTCGAACTATTATTAATCTCTCCAACTCCATTTTCTTACTACGTACTTCGAAGGGACAGAGTCTTCAAGCTTTTGCTCCTGAAAATATTTATTATCTTTCTGGTACGCCAAAATGTTGCATGAAGGACCACTACACCACCCACAACATAATTACATTTACAACTATAAAAACGAAAAGAGAGTGCAAAAAAATGATCAATTACAAATAAGTACATATGTACATACATAAAATATTTAAAAAGCAATTCAGCAGTCAGTTAGTGAAAAAACCCACGCATTCACAATAAAATTTAGCGAATGTGTCTGAAACTTTTATTTTGTGGCCATTTTCCACGAACTCAGAAATTGAGCAGTCACTTCAAAAAAGTCAACAACAACATTGAGTTTCGTTACATTTTATGACAAAGTGCATATAACCGAATTGAAAACACATTTTCCGCGTTTGGTCACATTTTGAACTCGTCAAGCGGGCATGCCGTAAGAGTATTCAAACGTATTGAAAAGCATTCGACATACGGCATACGCCGCCACACGGCATAAAAATATCAAAGACCTCGATTGCCCATACCTAGAGCAGCAAATAAAAGTCAGAAAACAAAAATCGAAAAACAGAAACCAAAAACAAAAACAAAACATTGCAATATTTTCTTAATTTATTCGTCACCAGCAGCGTTAAGAGATCAAAGACGCACCCAATTTGCATGCAGAGAAGCAGAACGGTGAGCGGCTGACGTTGTGACGGTGTTGTGTGTTGTAGTCGACCGGTCGCCGTTCCGTCGTGCCGTTCTTTGGAAAATCGCTTCGATTGGCTTTTGGAAAAGTAGTTTCATAGTTAACAACAAACAACATAAAGGAGAATACAAAAAAATTGCAAAGCAACGCATGACCAATGCAATAATTCACACGAAGATAGCCAAATCGAATTGCAACGCTGCGGGTGGATGCCTGCTTGGCGCGCGATCGCTACTCGGCTATGGCGTTGAAAAGCCCACAAAAGGAGGCGGTGCGACAAAAGCTACCACACTTACTGCGCTCGAATGTCCGCTTTGTAGTGGGAAGCGTTCGGATTTCGAGCTATGCAGCGAGTGCAAAAATGGAGCACTCTTTGTGGCATATCTATTTTAACCGTGACTTATGATGCCGCCACCACCGCTGCGCCATGGTAGCATGAAACGTGTAATTTATGCCAGCAAACGTAGCTAGAAATAAATCAACAGTTCAATTGGGGTACTCTTAAAGTCGGTGGCGTAAAAGGCTTGCTTTAGTTGGAATGTGTTACTGGCTTGATTAACGAAAATTAGTTCTCGAAAGACAAATTGAAGACTAGCAGGAGACCCAACAAGGTAGTGTTCTTCCATTTCATGCCGCCATTACTACGTATATTACCAGTTGGAGACTAGAGTTCGCTGTTTAGGAAAAAATTCGTCTATTAAAGAGTCTAGATTGATCGACAGCGGACACTGAAAAATGTTAGGAGGTTTACATATAAAATTTTCACTAATCTCTTAAGTGATTAACCTTATTAATTGAGGAATCTTAATAGTGCCACGCCATAGTTCCTATTACTTTTGTTTACCAGGTCTGTTTTAAGTGAAGATAATGCTCTGGAATTATTGAAAATGTGCTTACAGAGCTCAAGAGCTTAGGACGAGGTAAACGTTCTTCAATTCACTCTACAAAAATAATCCCTTTTCACAATCGACAGATCATAGTTACGGCCACTGGACTAAAATTTGAATGTTGTATGTCTAATTGATCCAAAAAAGTAGACTTCTCTGGAGCTTAGTTGATTCGTGGAAAACAAATAGTATACCCCTTCTAAATATCTTTACTAGAATGCAAAAGAAGACCCTAGAAGGAACAAACAATACAGTCTACTTTTCTTTTGGCAAGTTCTCGTTTTCGTCAAAAATCAATATCTGGAGACTACCCTGGAGGTAGAATAATAGTCGACATCAAGGTTTTAAGTTAAAATTTTGACTGATCGCATGGCTTTCTGAAAACATACGCCCTTCCTTTTCATTTCTCTTATACTTCTCTTCACTCATCACGGTCTAAAGTTTTTCTATTATTATTGGGAATACTATTTTTTTATTTAATACTCGAAATCTTCCGGAATTCATAAGGCAATCACAATTTTATAGTTGCGAAAGACCTCTGTGAAGAATTGGTGGCTGGTGATCAAGAAACCAGTGCACTTAGTGGACCTTTAGGCCCATCTCTACGCCGCTGTAGGGTTGCTATTATCTTAGTGTGCCTTATGAATGCTGTGGAATTGCCTATGTCAATTGTAGATAACACAGCGTGGCCATCAAAGAATAGTTTTCCAAGAAACTTTTGTAAGGGTTAGAGTTAGTGCTATACAGTCCTTTCTCTTCTTCTCCCTGTGGTGTTCCTTGACGACCTCGTTTAATTGCTTTGCAGTTGAATTACTGATTGTAATGGGGGCGATATGGCCTCTCCATAACCTTTGAATCTGCTTGTCGGTCGCTATGTATTCTAAATGGGGAATTAATGGTTTTGAAATAACAAGGTTACTCGTTCTGGTGAGCCACCCCTTTTGAACTAACTAACGGTTTCACGGAATCGATTTCCGAAAGAAATGGCAGACAGTTTGGTATCGACATGTGCAGGGCTGCATTTCTACCTCTGTAAGAATTCGGTACTAAACTATTGTTGTTCATCCGTAGGTGTACCGATATTTGGGAGATTCCATTGCAATCTGCGTGAGTGCTCCTGACTACACGCCTATTCAAGTATGTTCACCATCCTTTAGTGTCAGCTCCGTAGTGTTTTGTTAGAACAACAGTGTCGCCGCTGGAAGAATACGATTTTCTTGTTGTGGGATGCTGTTCTCCACTTCATTATACCCGGCATCAAGGTTAAATACATTAAAATGTCAATAAATAGTGGATCTGAATGAAAACGAAATAATTGGGAAGGACATGGAGGACGGTCTGTTGCTGAAAAGGAATGCTTTCTGGAGAATTCCAACATACATAAGTATGTATTGTATACCATAAGTATGCTCTTTTTAACACTGAAAAGTTTTATTACCAAATCGAATTTATTTCTTCCACTTCCGATTTCTAAAGTGTTCACAGCGTTTATTCATCTCAGAACCACTTCAAAAGAGCGGAAATTGAATGGATATAAAACACAATCAATTTGAGTGCTATCAATGAACTTGAGCAATTACTTCGAACACCTTAGCACTTTACAAGAAAATTAAAAAACTGAATAAAGGTTTTGTAAATCTTTTTAGAACACTTTATAGTTTTTCAGGAAAGTCAATGAAACATAGAAATTCAAGTGGCTTAATGTTAACTGGAAAACCGGTGAGGGAGCCACCGAACTCAACAAAGTAGAAGAACTAGAGAAATTTTTTTTTTTTATTTTTATGCGTGGGGGACATATACAAATACGCATGCTTACAAACATACATAATACTGATACATACATACATATGTATGTACTCATATATGTATATTATGCAATGTACAATACTTGGTTGCCATCAGCACATTATTTGTTGGCTGCCACTGCCGCCACTAAATTTGAGAGTTCGAAAGAGAGCGGATGTGCAAATGATGCGCAACGCACGCAATTTGGTGGTCGTACATAATTACTAAGTTGTTGTTGCACATGTACGTACATATGTATATATATATTTATGCCTGTGTATACTCACACACTATAGTTGTGTTGCGATCCCGCCGCCAAAGTCATTATTCCATAGGAATAATCAGTACAAGTACTTAACGGTACGAAGAAGACATTTTTTGTACGTACATACATACATACGTATGTACGAGTATATGCTATACTATACTATATAATGTAAGAGTGTGTACAATTATATGTACATATGCATGTATTTTTCACGGTACATTAACTGCTGCGCATACAATCTTACATTGAAAATTACAACAATAACAAATTTAAAGAAAAAAGAGAAATAAAATAATTTCCAACAACAACAATAAGTAAAAAAAAATCTGCTAATCACTTTTTATGCCCATATAACGACCCTCCCCCACCACTTTGCTGCCTGGCTTTAGTACCAACAATTTTTTAGGCACAAAACAAAAAGCCTCCACTCGTGCGTCGACTAAAAAGTCTCTCAGCCTTCAGTGTTTTCTGCTTCCGGCAACTCTTCGGCGGCTGAACTCGCTACTCTAGACTTTTGCAACTCTTCTTTGCGTCATTAATGATTTTTTAAAAGGTAAAATTCTGTGTAAAAAAAATTCTTAATTTTTTATGCCCATAATTACTATGCACACACATTCTAGGTATATGTATAACTCGTATTGGCATGTGTAGCTACATTGTTGCGTTTCGGTGTCTGCTTCCGCACGCCTGTTTTTATGCTTCATCGAACGAATAAAGTTGTTTGTTTACAAAATTTGCGTTGCGTTGCGTAGTAAGCGTGTAAATACGCATGTTTCGCTTGTTTTTGAAGAGTCTTCCAAACTTGGAGTACTTTTTTTTAAACACTCGTACAAATATAAGTTTATTTTTTACAAAAATTGTATTTACAAAAATGTATTTTTTCATTTTCTGAAAACATATGGCTAAGATGTCGTGCCGAACACAAAGGAAATGTAACTCACTATATAATAGTCTTATACTGGTTTAAAAGTGACAAAATAATTTCCAGCTCAGTTTTGAATTAGAACTAGTAATTTTTGTTTAAATGGAATAAAATAAAGTGTACTAAATCAAATAAGCAAAATATTTATGTAAAAAGCAATAAAATATTATTAAATTGTGATTTATGTGTTATAACTTATAATGATTATGGTCTCTAAATTAAATATAATAAAATTAAGTAAATAAATTAAAATAAAATAAAACAAATATATAAAATAAGATAAAGAAATAGGTAAATAAAAAAGTGAGCTAAAGTTATATATAAAATAAAATAAAATAATAAATAAACGTAAATTAAATGTAACAAAATAAAATAAAAAGAAATTAGATAGATAAAATCAGAACAAAAAATTTAAATAAAGAAAATAATGAAATAAAATTAACTAAACTAAAGTAAAATATTTTAAATAAATTAAAACTAAAATAAAATAAAAAGTAAGGTAATATAAAATGAATTGAAAAAAAGATTTTTAAAACAAAATAAAATAAAATAAAACAAAGTAAAATGAAATAAATTAAAAATAAAACATATGCATTAAAATAAAAAATTAGGTAAATTAAATGAAAATAAAATAAAATAGAACACAACGAAATAAATTAAATTAAAATAAAAAAATAGAATAAATAAATTGAAATAAAACAAAAAAAAAATAATAAACTAATTAAAGTTATAAGAAAATGAAACAGAGGTTTTTCCGATTCGTGCGTTCGATCACACGGTTTACAAAGAACTGTAACAATTTACTGCAATATACTTTAATTTACGGTGTGTACATACATATTTTTATTATACCATACATAAGTGAATAATGTTACATTTCCAATTTAGGGCACAAGGTGATTGGACGGAGCGAAAAAAGGAATAAAATAAAATATAATAAAAAAATAAATAAATAAATAAATAAAATAAAATTTATAAGATTTATTTGATTTTAGATAAATTTAAATAAGATAATACAAATAAATATTTTATTTCAAATAAAGTATTCACTCTTTCGTCGCCAATATTTTTAATTTGTATAGCATTCATGAAAAGGAAATGGTTTATTTGCTTTGCTGCGAAGTACCAGAATGAAAAGATACACCCAACAGACCGTTTGTATCAGAACAACGGGTTGATTTAGACGCTTTTTCAACCAAACTCAGTACTAAAATGTATTTTGGTCGTTAGTGTGGACCGGCCAGTTGGGAGGACCACATCATATAGTCCCCATACAATTGATTTGTTCTCATGTCGGAACAAATTGAATTGAACTTAAATAATAATTTTTTAACGTACATATGTATGTAAATAAATAAAATGTTAGGTCAGTAAGTAAAAAGTAATCCATTATTTTTGCAATAGGCGGCTTTAGTATCTCGCGTTATGTACCTAAGTGCGATCGGATCAATGCTAAAGCCATTAGAAAGACGATATTTTTTTACAAAAAAAGGTCAATTGAAAAAAATATCGATAAAATAACGGAAATTGTCGAGTCTGGCCATCATGTGAGCGCTGTTTCGATTGCACTGGAGCTAAATATTGCACTAAAAATAGTTTGGAACGCCTTCAAAAAGGCTGGATACACAAAGAAGCTCCATGTATGGGTTTCATATGAGTTAACGAGAAAAAACCTCATGGATCGAAATCCCATCTGTAAATCAACCGATTCGTAACATTATCAACCCGTTCTGAAGCTGATGGTGATCAGTGATGAAAAGAGGATCATAGCAACGTCAAACGTAAACGGTCGCGGTTGACAAAACCATGCTGCTGCGGGCGAACGAAGCCTTTAACCGCAAAAACAATTTATCCTTTACTACTTTCTCGAGAAGTTTCGAACAATTCGATAATTTAGATATAGGGCTTTAATTTTTAACATAATTTTTTTTTACCAGACTTAAAAAAAACGTATTGCAATTTGTGGCTTTTGCGCCTTGATGTTTTTCTAACAAATGGATGGACCTACAGTTTATACTAAGCCGCCTCCGAACGGCTGATAGTTTTTCATGAGGAGCTTCTATTTCATGTCAAATATACACTTGGAGTACCAGGACTCGATCCCTCCCTTCCGAATGGCAGTACGCAATGTTAACCACTTGTATTTACTATTTGTTAATTTCTATTTGTTTTTTTTACACCAGTGTGATATTTTTCGGACTAGTGCAAATTCCACCAAGATGTGCTAGTAATTAGCTTGTGGCTTTACTGATCAGTTTCATATTCTCTACACAACTTTTATGCCATAAAATTTCGGTTCAAATAAAAGCAACATCATTTTTTTCGTTTTTTTTCTTGAAATAAACTGCTAACAAATGGTTTTTCAATTTATGCAAATTTATGATTTTCAATATTTGTTTTATGACCGCAATTATTTCTTGTAATTAACTACATCTGCATGTATTTATGTATCGCAAGTGTGTTGTATTTACATACATATTTATGTACATATGCAAAAAAAAAATATTCAGAATATTATTAAATTTTCTTTTGCTTAATATTCGCTCATCTGTTTATTTTTTCTTTTATTATATTTACGCTTAATGAGCTCGAACAGTTTATATCGCAAAAATAGAATAAAAGCAAATACAGACCAATTATCCATTTAGCGTGTTTTGTTTTCGAAACCAAAACTTATTGAATAATGAAGGTCATTTGTATAGTAAAAAAAAAGAAAATTGGATATTTTGTAAATTCAAATTAATTAGGCATTTGTATGTTTAAAATGTGCGAGGACAATTGGTTGAACACTAAGTGCGGTTGTCTTTATTTATGCACACGCTTATGCATATACATACATATATTTACACACACATAGGTAGGTTATTTGAAATAGTTTGTAAAAGTTTGACTAGCCCCGCGCAAAGTGAAAAAATTTATTGCAAAATCATTAGATTACAATTTGATGACTTAAAAAAATGTAAAAAATTTCTCCCCTATAATATTTGTCCGAATCAAGGCAAGTTATGCTAATTACCAACCCAGTAAAATTAGTAACTTGAGAGCGCAATTTTTATGTTTCGTTTTTAGAGTTTCGAAATTTTTAAATAATATTAACACTTTAATATAAATGATATACTAACAAAATAAGCGCCCAAATATTAGGTCAAGTAAAAGGTTCGGTTTTTTATTGATTTTTCAAAATATGATAACTTTGTGTACATTTGTCCGATTTAAGCCAAATATGCGCCGTTTTGTCCATAAACTTGTTGCCAACGAGATGTCAACTTCATTATACCCCTCTCGTAGAAGGCTGCGTTCCTATTGGCAAAAAATTCGGAGAGCCAATTTTCACAGGCCTCTCTTGAGGCCAACTTCGCACCATTAAGTGCTTTCGCCACGGACAGGACAAAATGGTAATCACTTGGTGCCAGGTCCCGACTATAAGGTGGGTGCATTATGACCTCCCATCCGAGCTCCTGGAGCTTCTGGCGCGTCACCAAAGACGTGTGTGGCTTGGCGTTGTCCTGATGGAACACAATTCGGCCTCTGTTGATGAAAGATGGCCTCTCCTGGATGAGTGCTGCCTTCAAAAGGCCCAGTTGTTGGCAGTAGAGGGCCGAATTGAGAGAACACAGCAAAACCGCATTTCGACCACGACCGATTTCGCTTGAAGTTGTCGTAAGTGATCCACTTTTCATCGCCAGTCACCAAACGCTTCAGAAATGGGTCGATTTTGTTGCGATTCAGCAGAGATTCCAAACGGTTTTCTGGCTTATCTTCAGTTCCTCAGCAATTAAATAAGTGCTCACGTGACGGTCTGTTTTCACTATTTCCATGATTTTCTCGCAATATTCTACGACAGGCCTCCCGACGCGTGGTGCATCTTTGACATCGAAATTACCAGAACGGAACCTAGCAAACCACTTTTGTGCTACACGTTCGTTTACAGTATCGGGCCCATAAACTAAATTAATTTTTTCAGCCGCTTTGGCTGCTTTTTCGCCTTGATCGAAGAAAATTTGTAAAATATAGCGAATTTTCTCTTTGCTGGTGTTCATCTTTGACGAGCGCTCACAACGTACTGAATCAATCAATCGAAAAACTGTCAAAGACAAACTTTTAGCGCGAATAAACACGTTATCATGTTTCAAACCGAACGAGCTTTTTACTTGACCTAATATAATGTTGCTAAAGTAAATTTAATTATTAAGGTACTCATTAAATGAGAATGCGGTGGCAGTGGAATCATCGTCCGCATACCACCGAAGCCACGTTGATGAATTAGAAGTTAGGAATGTTGAAGGCATAGAATTAGAATATATTATTATTTTTAATACAACGCAAATTAATTTTGGATAGAAATTTCCTAGAAAGCAGTGGCGACCAAATGAGCTAAAAAACATTGCGAAGCCAGTGACGATAATGGATTCTTTTCCTTCTTAGAAGGAAAAATAAAGCTCTTTCTTGGTTTTTATTTGAACATAATCGAACAAACTCTGTAATAATGTTGAGATAATATGGCCGGCTTACACGGAAACAGAATTTCAAACTCATTTTCGTATTTCAGTCATTCTTTCTGAAAATCCAAGCGACAAATTGTTGCAAAACAAGTTTTAAATAAATCTTCGACCTTTCAGAGGACTATTAGAAAAAAAGTATTGGTATCTTTCTTGTTAGAATGTAGAATTTCATCATTGTTGAAGTACAATGGATCTTAAATACAATTAATAAATTAAAAATGCTATACTAGATGGGCTGCTACTGCAAAAAAGGTTATAGTGCCTTGTAGTCCGTTCATATTTAGGCAAACATGGAAAATTTCTGTGCTATACTGCCCTTAGTTTTGTCTTGACAGCTGATTGCTGTTGACGTGCTTAGCATCATGTTGAAAATGATTCGCATCCATGCCTAAAATCAATGACTTAGGGCTACAATTGCTCCGCATCCATCCATTCGACCGATTTGGCTACCTCGGACTTTAATCTCTTCCCAAACCTCAAAAGATGACTCTTCAATAAAAAAAATTCAGCTCACGCGAAGAAAACTAAGTGCAGTATCGCACGGTAATATGGCATGTTTGCCGAAATATGAACGGAGTACAAGGCACTATAACCTTTTTTACGGTAGCAGCGCATTCGGCCCGTCAAGGAGGTTGTTGCTTTGCACCCCGCCTACTAAACATAATAAACAGCTGTTCCTTTGCGAGAGTAAGACATCTTACTCTCTCAATTTCTTTACTGACATTTCTCAACGAACACTGCTAATAATAGCTCTTAAGTGCTTTAAAAGCAACAAAAACCGAACATCTGATTGTAAAGTCACCAGACACATAAAAGCTAAGCTTTAAGCACTTAATTAAAGCTGAATTTCTCATGAGTCATCCCGACTTATTTGAAGATATGCGAAAATGAGTTCTACGAATTTCTTATCTCTTAAAAAAAAATCATTAAGCATTAATCGAATATTATTATTAGTATAAATTGTTTGAATGAAATATATTTTAAAAATTATTTTGCTTTAATATTTAATTCTCCATCGTTCTAATTTCTCAAGAAGATTAAGCCTTTAAGCATGGTTGTTCCTTTCTCACAAAGAATTTCAGAAACGACTATCTAGAACTCTTTACAACATCAGATTTTTTGACGATCTACCTTTTTTTTACCATGAAGGAGAGTTGGATGGTAAATCGTAGGATTGACACCATTATCATTTCTATATACGTATGTACCTACCATACCCACAGTTTCAACAATGTTGAAGCAAATAAGTGTTTATCCTTCCGCTACGGCGGTTGCCTTACATATTTCGGTAATAGAGAAAAAATAAACAAATATTTATCATCGAAACTCGGTTTATTGTTTTTCAAAATCTTCTCTATTAAGCTACACTTTTGCAACCGACTGAAGCAATGGTTGAAGCACTTTTGCTACTCTGATTGAGGTATCTCCAAAACAGGTGTTCTTAACGTCTCTTCAGCTGTTGAAAGACCTGCCATAGATCAGTTACGAAGCACAACGATTTTTTTTTACATTTCTCCCGATCAAACGGCAAGAGTTTCTTTTTGAAGGATTGACAAATTGTGTAGAATCAAATTTTCATGCTATATTGATTTTATGCTGGTCCCACTAATGTCTATAGTTGACTCGATCTCACGATATGTCACAAGATGATCTTGCAATATCAGTTTGAGCACATCCTCAATAGTGTCTGGAGAAACAAATGATTTTGGACGACCTTCATGAAATTTGACTTGGAGAGATATACGACCTCGATTGAATTCCCCATACCATCTTGATGAAGGTTCATCAGCATAAATTGAATTAAATTCATCGATGCTCTGTTGCTGAGTTAATTCACGTCGACAGCAGTAAACAATAATTGCGCAAAAATGTTTACGATTTAGTTCTATTTTCCGTCCGAGATGAATATTTTGAGTACATATAACATGAAAAATGTGAAACTTTACGATAAAGTTAGTCGGTTGCCAGATTGCAGCACTAGGGTTGCCAAATCCCGAAATATTAAAGGCAGCTCTCGTAGAAGTTTCATCCAGCTTAGTAAATATACCTTTCTTGATAGTCCTAGGAAAAAGGCCAAAACATATAAACATATAGATAGAGGCAAGAAAATGAAACGCGACCAGGGAAGGGTGCCACAGATGTTACTCCCACAGGCATGTGGGCTTGCGTAAATTAATCATAACATTAAATAAAAATCAAAAATGCTAATGAGAGACATCACGTTTCTAGTATAGCAATAACAATGGAAAAATTCGTATAAAGAACGGTGAACCCGATGACAGAGAGAAAATGCGAGGATATACATTATATCTCACACAAATTGTGTGTGAACATGGGAGAGCTTTGGAAACTCAATATCTTTACATACTTTTTCGTGGTTCTATATATTCCTTCTTACAAAGTCATTCACGGCTCATTAATCTGCCTACACTCCATAGTCGTAGAAAGATACTTGGAATTTTATTTTTAACTAAATTGATAAGAGGTGCCGTCAATAGCCCATTCATACTTAGCGAGCTTAACTTTATCATCCCTTCAAGATCATCTAGACACTTTAGACCCCTTTCTTTGGGCTCATTCAGAACAAACTGCGCAACCCTTTTAGATCTTTGTGTAACGATTTTAATAAACATTTCCCCAACATTGATTCCTCTGACTCGCTTTTCTGTATCAAAACCTACTTACTTAGTGCTTTAAATAATTAAATAAATTCCCTCTTCTTTTCTCTGTATCTGTTTAGTATAAGAGGTAAGTGTAACCGCGACCTTCCGAGATCGGATTCGGGTTCAGGGCAGTCCGAACTGTTACTGGTTTTCGGTCACCGGTCTGTTGGATTTTTCGATCCCTCAGACGCGCCCCTTGATCGGTTGGGCGGGAAGTGGGTAACGCTGGGTTCGTCGTTAAGACAAAAAATGAATAAAATATTCCACACTCATGGCAAAAGAAACGCTAAGCAATTGGCAATTGTATGCCTCTCAATTCTTATATCCATTTTATTCTGAAATTAAATTGGAGGTCTCTCTCTTCAACTGTCTCCATAGGGGTGTAATACAAGGCAAACTTCTAAAACTGAAGCATATTCCTCCATTCATGACTTAATTAAATTAATCTTCTGAAAAGCTTTCTGCCGACCATCTAGTTTCGATTCATAATTTTCAAGTTCAGTCTAAAACGATCATAATATGGGAGTGGAGCACTGCCCAGGCTAACAAATTTTTTCTTGTTCCGGCAGCGAAGATTTTCCAAAAAATGGAGGGATCTATAGTTTATTTTAGATCGTCTCCGAACGACTGTGGATCTTTATGAGAAGCATTTATTTCATGTCAGAAATTCACACGAAGGGGTTGACATGACACTCCATGTCTGGGAGCGATCACATTTATGACTTGGTATGGGCAGGAGTCGATCTCACGACTATCAGCAGAGTAACACACATTGCAGAAGCCGCCAATGCTAAATACCTATCATTATAAACCCTGATGAGCTCCAGAAGTGATTATTTCCCATCTCCTCTGACAATATCAAAGCACTGGTAGACAAAGTTTTGAGTGACACTCATGTTTATACCAAAACTATACAAACACTTTTCAAACAAAGACAACATAAAAACGCACGTAGTTCCATCATCACCTTCGGCTGTTGGTTTTGCAGAAGCACAAAAACAGCTCGGGAATCTAAACATGTCACGGAGCTCGCTTGTTTAAAAATGAACACAGCGAATCAAATCAAAGAAGGGAAGATTCAATACATATGTATGAGTACATAATATATTTGTGTAATTCCACACCGTCTGGAGCATTTAAGCGCTAATGTGGCTGAAAGCGTCAATCGACCTCAACATTCGTGCGGCATAACTCAGAATAAGTGAAACATAAAAGACACTAAAATCAAAAGTAGCAAGCAACCAAAGTTCCACCGAATCAGCAAAATGTTTATGAAACCAATGAAGAGGTGGAAGAATAAGTAAAAGGAGCATGAGTAGGAAAAAGGCATTAGCGCTAATGGAAGGGTAAATTACAAGGCGATCTATGGTTTGTGGCATCGTTAGCCCTTTCAAGTGCGAAAATTGCATTTGCTTAGCTATTTGTTAGTCTCATGGAAGTACTGCACATGCACTAGTACATATGCATGAACCTATGAATGTACTAAAAGTGATCTGTTTAATTACAACAAAAAACGTGAAATATTAACTAGATGCAAGAGTAGGGGATCTGGTAATCTTCCTTTGACACTCCAGTCTGCATTAATTCTAATTTGCGCGAATATGTGCATAAGAGTGATGTCCCATGGAAATCGAGAGTTATCAAAATCACCATAACATGCATGTTCGCTTCTTTTTTTTTTTTTTGGATTAACACAATCAAATTTGTCTAAAAAAATGTCCCACGGAAAACAAGACTGCTAAGAAAAAATTACAATTCTTTTGGAAAATTATTTTTAATTTATAACTCTGTTTTTTTTGTTTAATTTTTGCATGCAACGTCAGCTTTTTGATAGTCTTGTTTTCCGTGGGACACATCTTTTTATTGTGTAGGTTCCTTTATTTCTTCTCGAATATGTTCCCCTGTCTAATTCATACCGTTTAAAGTAAAATATTTAGCGAATTTAAAATAAAATTCAAACTACAATTACATTTGCAACTGTTGCAGATAAATTAGCGGCAAATGGCATTGCAATTTCAATGAAACGAAGCGCATGATGCGCCGACGACGCCACCGCCACTGCCATCGGTTAGGTCTTGTAAATTGCAAAAGACACGCGATGCAATTGTCGGCAATGTGGTGATATCGTTAGTGATAACTGTACTTGTGTCGGCTCTCCATTTAAAAGTTATGAACGTTGTTAAATTAAAGTGTTTTTCGGTGATTCCCAATAATTGTTGTTCTGGTTTACTTGTGCTCTGATCATATCACATCTCCTCATGCAACACTGTCTGTGATATTTCAGGAGCTTCAAGAGAAAAGTGAAGTGAGGATCATAATATGTATTTTGAATTGCCCGGTCGATCTGTTTTGGTTCAACCAATTATGCAGAGAGTTTTTCTAACAAAATATCCCGTTTGGAAAAATCTCTTAGAAGATCCTACTTCTTTTGCCTAAAAACAGGCAGCTTTTGCTAGCATACCTACATGTTTCAAAGAGAGACAATTAAAAAGAGACTTTCTGGTAATCGTATCGGCATACATTAACCGGAGCTCATCGTACCAATGTAGATTCGCTGTAGGAGCATTGGTACACTTTTTAAGTCTTCTCAGTAACATTGACAAATTAACCAACCAAATATATCGCTGAAATACTAACTCCAGCTTTAGATAAGCTTTTCATTTAAGAGAAGACAGAAGCATACGTAGATGCAGCTAACCATATCTTTTACACCTTCCATAGAGATGAGTTTTCTGGAGGTCGATCGCCATTATCGTTAATTCAGTTGAGATATGAAGCAGAGCGAAAGCTGAGGAAATTTTTTGTTTCTAAAGTGTTACCTGGTCTGTTCTAAAACAGGAGGATCCCATCATAATATCATATAGCTTTTGTTAGTTTTAACACCAATGAAGAGAAATGTGACCTTATCAGCGAATAGAGATTGAGTTCGACGAAGTCTTCAACATTTATCCTTTAGTTTACCTTCCTCTTCTTTTTAGTTAGTCTAAGAGTCACTTACGCGATTCTGGCTGAATCAAAAATGATGCATCATTCGTTGCTTCTCTTCACAAATCGGAGCCAACCTACAAGCACCGCAACGAATACTTTCAGAGCTGCAGAATTTTTGAACGTCCTGTATATACGACCTAGCCAGCGTAGACTAAAAGCTGCGAAGCATCTCACTTTTGGCTGAACGGGTGCGTTAATAAACAAAATTATAACACTGGGATGATAGTCCGCAAGGTATTGTTGAGACGTCGTTATTTTCTCAAATAGTCACAGTTTGGTGTGCTCCATGGGCAGAGGGAATCCTTGGTCTTTATTTATATAGCCTACGAAACAATCAATTTATTGCAGGAAACTTTTGATGAGCATACTATCTCGCGTCGTGGATCAGTGGCTGGTCTCAAAAACCGTGCGATTTAACACCAGTGGACTATATCTTGTGGGATTATTTGGAGTCGCTTGTCTACGCAGATCCGAGACGATTGGCCTCGATTGCTGCAAGAAGTGGTGAAAAATTATTCATCTCGGCTGGAAGTTATTTGAGTCAACCGCGACAGTCACTTGTCCGAAATCATAATGGCGAAACTTTGTTCTTATAAGAAAGCTAAATTCTTGGCAAATGAAATCATGTGAGTTTTATTTTTTCTTAAAAACCACAAGTCTAAAAAACTAACTTCATAACGAGATTGATGTTTGATCTCTTTTTGGTCAATTTTTTGCCTCTCCTTTCCTTTTTCTTTTGAGGACGATTCTTCAACAGCAACATCACTGGTTGCGAGGTCCGGACTATAAGAACTATAGGACATAACTAAGCTCTCGGATCTTCTGGTGCGTCACTATCGATGTATGTAGTTTGGCGATGTCCTGATGAACACAATTCCCCTCTTGTTGGCCAAAGCTAGGCACTTCTGGGCGATTGCTTTCTTCAGTTGCATACATTACTGGAACGAATTAAGACTTGGTCAGTAGGAACCAGCTCAAAATGGATGATTCCTTACTAATCCCAGCCTAAATCAGACTCTACGATTTCCATTATTTTATCGGCATTCTCAACAATTGTATGGAAGGCTAATTGTTGAGAATGTCGAGCATCTTTTACGTGAAAATTAACGGAGCGATTTCGACGAAACCAAAATTAGGTATGATTGACTGTTACAGTATCAGTACCGTAAACAATATTCATATTTTCAGCTGCCTGACTTGCATTTTCGTCTTTATCAGAGAAAAATTGTAGAATATAGCGTATTTTCTCTTTGCTAGTGTCCATCTTTTACTTGCGCTCAAACACTACTGAGTTAAGCGATCAACACTTCTCTGAACATATTTTTAGTACACTTCTAAAATTCGATATACAGATCACTAAAGCCATCTATTGCAACAATTATGGATCACTTCCTAAAAGGGGACTTCAATGAGTATGTACATGATCGTTGTATTACAACTTTTGTAAAGAGACGGGATTGTTCCATCAAAATTTAAATGAATTTCATGGAGATGAGGAGATGAACGGATGTCGCTACGTCTTTCTGCCTGTTAGAGACAAACTAGTCTACAGTTTTAAGGCATTTTATAAGCAGACATGAAATTGTTTAAATAAAAATTTTGCAAACTGTTTCGCTTTTAAACTTGATCAAAGCATGTAATATATCGGGATGTAAAAAAATAAAGAAGAATTTAGCCTTTAAAAGCCATACATATATTTGAGAAGAGAGTTCCAGGATCAACTAGTGCCTAGTGTTTAATACATAACATAAATTTTATGAGAAAACAGGAAGAATAATTTGCATACCAAGCCGACGTCTGGTATTCGTAACAGTAGGCGTACAGATAGCCGATTGCCTGAGTTTCCCCATAGACTTTACTTACAATTGAGTGTTGATAATATATCCTAAGTTTGTCATCTTGTTAACTAATTTTAAGGGACAAATATCTATCTATATACTAAATAGCAATAGACCACGGATGGAGCCTGAGGAAACCCTGAAGTAACTGATTTGAGGTGCGATGTGTCGTCCCCAGTTTTTACTAGCTGAAATCTGTCGACTAAATAGCTTTCATCAAGCCTTAAAGCACTAAAACTAAATCCATAGTACGCTTTCAACTTACAACATAATAACTCACAGTTGTTCGATCGAATGTCGTCAGTGATCTTGAATACCGCAATATTGCAACTGTGATTTCTCCAGACGCCTGATTGAAACGGGGATATTAAGTTATGCTTGTTTACGAATTTACACATTTATTTAGTCATAAGCATCTCAAAAACTTTAGACAATACAGGGAGGATGCTTATGGGTCGAAGATCGGACGGACTGAAAGGATAATTCTTTTCAACGGCAGGTGGTGCTAATTTTCTAAACAAGATGTGGTAATACAATGATTAACAATGAACAATAGAGTCCCAAGAACACAAGTTTAGTATAATTTCAATAAATATTATAGTTTCTGCTTAGAATATACACATGCCCAATAATAATTAAAAAATCTCCAAGTTGAATATTTTATATTTTTTGCACGATCAAACAATTCTGAGAAATACCGTTTTTGATCAAAAATTTCGAAATGAAACTACCTTATAAAATTTTGCATCGTGCTTACATACATACAATCAGAACTCAATAATGAAAAATTAAATGATAAAATTTTCAAACATTGTCTTTCTCAAACACATCTATGAGCGATTAATTAACAAATTAAAGGGGTCAGCAATATTCCCCGATAACAGAATTCACAACAATTTCTATATTAATTTCAAATAAATGCTTGTAATTGACAGATTGTTATGAGAAAATTCAAAATAAGAAAAAGAAAATAAATAAATTTAGGGAGTGAAACAAAATGTTTATGATTTCATATCAAAAATTTGTTTACATTAATTCCTTTCCCCTGCTCCTGTGAACTTGTCAGTGAGTTGTGTGTGAGAAATTATTTCGCCTGTTGGGGGCAAATCATATGTTATAAAGATATTAAGACGTGAAAGATTTGTAGACTGAATTCATATGGAAAATCCACTATGCTTGCATGTATGAGTGTATGTACATACATATATGTATGTCTCACTGCAATTAGGGGGTGACAAAGTGGTTTTAAATTTCTCTTCGCTGCTGTCGCGACCTTTGCTACGTGAAAGAATTTGAATTTTTGTTTTAATTGTTTTTTTTTTAATTTTATTTTATTTTTTTGCTTTTTAATCGTGAAGGTTACTTTGGCGGTGCACAGTTCATTACGATTCAATGCTTCATTGCACTTTGTGTACTTTTGGGGTTCGATTTTCTCTCTCTCGCTTTCTCTTAACACGCTTGATATGAGATTTATGTATTTTTCTACGCTTTTACTTCTTCTTATTCTTCACTTTTTGGTTATTTTAAATAATTTTTTTTTGCGTGGGTGGGTGTGTATATGTAAAGTAAACTCTTTATGATCGGCTGTACTATGTACACGGTGTACGTGTATATTATTTTTGTTTAGCTAACGGTTATAAGTAACGGCAAAAAATAATCGAGTTGGTTATTATATATTATATATTATATATTATATATTATATATTATATATTATATATTATATATTATATATTATATATTATATATTATATATTATATATTATATATTATATATTATATATTATATATTATATATTATATATTATATATTATATATTATATATTATATATTATATATTATATATTATATATTATATATTATATATTATATATTATATATTATATATTATATATTATATATTATATATATTTACATATTAAACTTAATACGAATCGACTTAACCTGCTTTTATACGATTCAGGTATTTTGATGGAGCTTGGATCAAGCATATCCTGGATCAGACGTATGGACGGTTTTTTAAATGGGCAAAATTGGCTCCCGTTTACACCCAACTCATGTATAATGATAAATTTGAAAAGTACGAGAAATCGCGACAATTTACAGGGTTATACATTTTGCGGTTTCAAAAATAAATGTAAATAAAATGTATTTAAAATATTTTTATTCATGAAATGCGAATTTTATATATTTAAGTTTGAGATAATTTTCGACCACTTTTTAGGCAAATCTTGAGCAGTATCTCAGCCATAATTTGAGTCAAGAGTTATGCTGCCCATCTTACATATGTACCACCTTCCGTCCATAGCAAACCATCTTATGAGAGCGCCATGTAAATGGAAAGTTGTCACCGCTTGCCCATGCCGTTACTGACGATTGTCCCGCAGAAATCAACGGCCATTTGATTTGTTCCGTAAAACCGGCTCAGCTCATTTCATAATAACTATTAACATGAAAATGCATAGTTTTTTCAAAAGAAATGGAAATTAAATTCGTAATTAATTATTTATTACCATATAGATCATGTATATTTGATTGGTGTTTATATTCGAACATTTAAATTCAGAAATTTTTTTACGAAAATTATAAATATGTTTAAAAGTATGCAAACACAGTGGCAGCAGGCAACATTTCGCCGCTGTCAGCAGCGTGGATAACTATATGTATGTATATCGCTCTTACAGTCGGGTGTTATGAACGTTAGGTATGTAAAATAAGTAGTTGCAGCATTAAAGGTTTATCCGCATTAACACGGTCAAAACGCATTATCTCGGTTCCCAGTTGTCATCGTTAAGAGGAGAGATCACTCGCTCGTCTAAGTCGTGTTCTTCAATTGCAGGCCAAAAAAGATCGGTTATCTTACAACCATAACGCTCCAAATAGACAGTGACAGTCTCGCCGTTGTCGTTTTCAAAGGAGTAAGATCCAATCCCACCTTCCGATCAAAGAACGCTTATTTACGTGCCCTTCGAGAGAGAAATGTGCCTCATCGCTGAGAAAATTTTGTTCGAAGTTCCCCGTCCACTGCTGTTACTCAAGTACCCAAACGACGTATGTAAAGCGATGAGAATGGTCAGCTGGCTGCAGTTCACTGGCCACACTCAGTTTCGTGATCTACTATAGACAGGAATTGAATATGGATACAATTGGGCAACAACTGCTCATCGGTCCCATATAACGCATCTTTTACTTTACACCCTCGTTTGAGTAAATATCGAATAACTAAGGCATTAATCAAAAGAACCCAATCAAACTTGTTAGATATACCACTCTTAACTACTAAAGTTCTACCATCAATGGCTGCAGAAACAGTCTAACCTCCCATAGTACATATCTTCAATTTTTGACGGATCTGTGGATTTAATATTAAATAAATATCAGCCGCGTATCTAATGTTCGGTTTCACCCGAACTTCATCTTCCTTTTTTGTTTGTTTTATAGACACACCATTAATTCCGTGCCAGCAAAATGCGTCATTCGTTCTTCCATAGCTGCCTTGACGTCATCGTTTTGTAGATTCAAATGCAGATACGCGGGTTGCTTTTAAGATTTTTTCTTCTTTCTCTGCCTTTGTACTTATCTCACATTCTGATATATTATCGCCCTTTTTGTTCAAAGTAAGCTCGCAGTGAGTTGACGCCGGTGGCTGC
This sequence comes from Ceratitis rosa, assembly GCA_037013455.1. Taxonomy (NCBI): domain Eukaryota; kingdom Metazoa; phylum Arthropoda; class Insecta; order Diptera; family Tephritidae; genus Ceratitis; species Ceratitis rosa. Next base: position 2,724,198 of record JAWMAG010000046.1, on the reverse strand, counting down.
TGTTTCTGCTTTCAGTTTGCGTTTTTTGTCATTCTTTCATGTAGTAAGAGTGAGTGAGTCCTCCGCTTGTTTCTCAACTCCTTCTGACTTTTGAATCTTTTTAGCTTTATCCTGTTTTCTTCACTCTTTCCTTTATTTACCTTCTCCCCCTCTCCTCTCTCCTCTCTTTACTCGACCCATCCATGCGATCACCGCCGCATTTTCTTAACGTTCTATGTACGAATGCGATTCTGCTCAACTAAAATTACAATAAATCATTTTCACAAAGAGCTTCAATGGGTTCTACTAAACATAGGCGCACCGCGATGAGAGACGAGTTGCGAAATGGAACGAGTTGAGGTTAGCAAGAGTATTTTCGAAATGGGGGAATACATGTGACGACTCATTGTACTCATATGTATGTCGTCGCAACGTGAAATACGCTCAAAATGCTAGTAGTAATTCTTACAGTCCCACCGTTTACCTCCCTTACACGCTTTACTTTGTTCCAGAAAAAAATTGGCGCGCCTCTTCAGCTTTTTTATGTAAAGGGTGTTTTCTTTAGACGCTGTGGTTTTCAATGAGGCAATTGGTCTTAGTCCAGAAAAACGTTTGCAAATCGTGCAAATTTATTACCAAAATATTGGTTCAGTTCGCGCGATGAAATTCACGTTGCGTCCGAATTACGATGAAGCTCTCCTTTGGATGAATGGATACGTGAATAAACAAAATTATTATATTTGGAGTGGAGATAATCCAAAAGCCATTGTTGATACGTCATTAGATCCTCAAAAAGTCACTGTTTGGTCTGCTCGATGGGCAGAGGAAATCAATAATCCACATTTCTTACAGTCAGAGTGGAACGCTATAGGGCCATGATATTGATGATAGCTGTGTCTGGTGCATGCCACACAGCCAACGAAAAAACAGTTCAGTGAAGGAATCTTTTAACGGACGCATTATCTCGCGTCGTAGGTCAGTGGCTGGTCTCCAAGATTTAACACCGCAGGACTAGTTTTTGTGGGGTTATTTGAATTCGCTTTTCCATGCAGAAAATCCCAAGACGATTGACACCTTGTAAAAGAATATTCGGCGGGTTATTGCCGACATAGAACCCCGATTGCTGCAAAAAGTGGTCGTAAATTGGATCTCCCGGCTGGAATTTATACTAGCCAACCGCGGCAGTTACTAAATTCTTGTCCGTTTCACTAAATTATCTGTGATTTATTTTGTTCTTGAAAACCAAATGTCTAAAAAAACACCCTTTACTTTTTCTACAAACTTCGGCTTTTGCGCTTTTCACATTCGACTTTTTTATTGTATTTAGACTCTTTTTTTCCTTAACTTTCTTTTTTTTTTGCGCTTCTTAGGCCGGCCGGCTGCGGTCGTGCCGCGTAACACGAGTAGCGGTTTACTTGGTGACTTGAAGGCTTGTAGTGTCGGCATCACTTTTCACCAAAACACTTTCGGCTCGCCTTCATAATTCATTATTGCGTTTTGCGTAGCTCCACCACCCGCCTCTCCACTTGCTACTTTTTCCTTTTTCCATCGCGTAGCGCATTCTTTATGTTTCTGTGGCTGCATGACTTCGCTGCGGTTCCTTTCAAAAATTTGCGCGCTGCAGTGCAAATTGCATTTACACAGAAGTTTGTACATATGTACATATGGTTTTTTTTTTGTTGGCCCTTTATCAGATGATGACATTTTTGCGGAACCACACTTGAATTAATTTAATTGGTTTTTCTTGTAATGCGTTGAGTATTGGCTTTGGCGTACGTTCTGTTGGCTGTTGGAAATATCAGACATACATATATAAATACATAAGTCATACTTACAAAGCATATTCGTGTTCTGCTGTCATGTATGACTTTGGTATTTAGTGTCACTTGTATGTTGCTTGGACCCCGAAAGCACCCGCTCAGCTCTTGCGCACTTAGCCTAAGCTGCTAAGCTGAGCCCATGAGCTGAACTTGTGAAGTGCATCTCTGACATATTTTCACATAAAGTCCCACAATTAAATTCCATTTTACGAAATAAAAAAATAAATGAATGAATGAATGAATGGCCATTTCGTGTGTGCGAATGCGGAAGGTTGGTATTTAATATTTAAAATTGCATTTTTGCGCACGATAAGACGCAGAAAAATAAAACAAAAGAAAAAAGTTGAAGATAAAAGAATTCATCATCACACGCAGATATTGCACGGTATAACCAATATGTATGTATGTATAAGAATATCAATGGATATGAAAGATGATGTCATTCGAAAATAAAAATTAACCAACAAAGAAGCCTGCAAACAGCGAAAGTTCTTCCACGTAGCTCTTTCTGCAAGCAGTTTTTAGAGTCTGTAGGCTAGAAAATTACACACAACGCTCCTTACCCAAATAGGCGGGGGTCTAAACTTCTCTCTATGACTTCTTTAATTCCAAGAAGTCAAGCTTCCACAGGGGATCTGCATTAATAGCACCAAAATCAACTTTCTTCTTCGACTTATTTATTCAACTTTTACGCGACTATAACCGAAGAATTTGACCTCGCCATCCGAAAAACTTATCTATCATCTAGTAAAGGGTTTTCCAATAAGAGGTAATGTATTGAATAGCCTGCTGTTCCCCAGCGCTCATAAGTGTGCCCGAGGCGTTCGTAATAGGCTCATCCGAGGCTTATCTAGATTTTTCATTGGATTTTGGTTTTCATGTAGTGGGTCCCGAACCCTACGCACAACCGAATGGGATTCGTCTTCTCACTTTAGCTCGCCTCCGCCGTTTCCGGCTGTTCCCATGTAAATGGCAGTCTAAAACTTTCCTCACTTGTGTGCACTTCTGCACATGGCCCCGTCGTCCTTAAGAGCGCCGCCCCCGCCACGACGTCAAAATTGTACTTGGCGACTTCAGGGTGGGCAAAGAATGTAATTTTGGGACTACAGTCGGAAAGTTCAGGCTCCAGGACGAAACATCTACAAAGGGCTGAGGCTGATCGACTTCGCCGGGGCCCAAAATGTGGTTGTCACCAAACTACTTGGCTGTCTCCAGATCGAAAATCTTTCAACCAGATCGATTATGTTGTGATAGGCGGAAGACATGTATGCAGTGTTTTAGATGTGAGTACGTTCCGGGGTCCTAACATCGACTCGGATTACGCACCCGCCTCTGTGTGTCAAAGAACGCCCGTCAACAAACTCTATTCGACTTGCACTTCAACTCTCTGAGAGCACTCATCCGCAACCCGGTATAAGGGACTGTGGGACGGCATTTAGCTCACTACGTACAGCTGCAAACGAAGCTATTGGATTTCGTAAAGGTCGCAAAAACAGCTGGTACGATGAAGACTGTCGCGTCTGGAGATAAAACAGACTGCCTACCTAGTGACCTTGCGATCGACCACAACACGTGTGGGGTGGAATAGATACCGAGATCTGAAAAAGGAAGTAAGACGCGTTTACAGGGGAAAAAAGAAAGAGTGTGTACGATGACCTTAAGAAGCTTGTTCCATTACCTGACTATGAAGAAGTCCGAATGGCAATCGCCCGCTTAAAAAACAACAAAGAGGCGAAGACCATTGGATTACTGGCTGAACTATTCAAATACAGCGGTGAAGAACTGATCAGCTGCATGCATCAGCTTTTTTGCAGAATATGGTCGGATGAAAGCACATCCGACGATTGGAACCTAAGTGTGCTCTGTCTAATCCACAAAAAGTTCGACCCCACAGTCTGCCCCAATTACCGTGGGATGAGCCTTCTTAACATCGCATATAAGGTCCTATCTAGCGTTTTGGGTGATAGACTAAAGTCCACCGTCAACAAATTGATTGGACTTTATCAGTGTGGCTTCAGAACTGGTAAGTCAACCATTGACCAGATATTCACCATGCGCCAAATCTTGAAGAAGACCCGTGAAAAGAGAATCGACACCCTCTTCGTCGATTTTAAAGCCGCCTTCGAGAGCACGAATAGGAACTGTCTTTACGCCGCTATGTCTGAATTTGGTATCCCCGCAAAACTTATACGGCTATGTAAACTGATCCTAAAAGCTCCGTCAGAATCGGGAAGGACCTTTCCGAGCCGTTCGATATCAAACGAGGTTTAAGATAGGGTGATTTCTTATCGTGTTACTTTTTTAACTTATTTCTGGAGAAAATAATACGAGCTGTAGAGCTAAATAGGGAAGGTACAATCTTCTATAAGAGCCTGGGGACGAATTTAAAATTTTCAGTTGTGATATGCGAAAAGTAAAATTGAGAGAAAGACAGACTTTCATAACAAGCTACACAGATCAATGTAGTCCATTTTCATTTCCTGAAAACGTGTTCAGGACACGAGTCCCCTGCAAAAAATGGATCAAAACTTAAAAGAGTCAACGGTGATGTATTCGCACGAAATCCTCACTCACTCACTTTCAGGTCGAAGATAAATATATCTTTAAGTTGAATGACAGTAGTTCAGGAAATTTTTACAAGAGTTAACCAAACAGAACAAACAATATCATACAGGGGTCCATCGTTATAGGCACATAGAGGAAAGCTGTAAAGTAAATTGTCTTATCGGACAAGCCACTACCAAGCAGATTCTTCTCGACAAAGAACGCTGTGGTATGCTTTTTACTACGTCCATTTGTTCCTCAGTCAATCCGAATTTTGAGTTTCAGCTGACATTCTAAACGTCTCCCCTTCAACCAACCAACCACCAACTAAGGTTAATAGGATGAGAATACACTAATTACAAGTAAGTACTGATATAATTGCAATTAAGAAACGTTGATATTCAATTCCATAGGCGTACATATATTATTTTAATGAAATTTAATGCTTGAATGAGTTTTCATAAATTTCATAGAAAACTAAAGTAGAAAATTCTACTTCCGATTGACCTATGCCAATACCATTTCGCAGTTTTAATAGGATCACAATGAATACATTAATTCTGGTCAAATGAAACTGAATGGAGTAAAAACGAATAAAAAGGAGTACAAAAGTTCATACACTCATACATACATATTTCCGTAAGAAGTTCAACCCTTCATGTATAGCCCTTATAGCTAATGATAAGTACTTTCATAAGGGCTATACAATTTTGTGTCAGCATTAACTGCGTGGTCTTATTATACATTATTATGTATTCATGCTTTAGTCCAAAGTGGATGAGTACCAGAAGAATAAGAGATACACCCATCAAATTTTATACCAATTAAGTCGGAGTGGCAAGTTAAGTTGATATAATAATTTTTTGAGATATTTTCAAACGATTTTTCAGATTGTAGATTTCGGGTTAAGAATTAGCCAAAACAGATATGAAATGTTCTATAAAATACACATTGTTCAGATGATTAATCATATCTCCAATGACCCCATCGAATCATAAACTGTTAATAAATATTATCACGGAAAATTATCGAAATCGGAGGACTGTATCATATGGCTTCCTTACAACTGATTTCTTTCGATGTGAGACTTGATATAGTCATGAAAGGTGTAAAGACTTCGACATTTTTTATATTATTTTATTTTGATTTATTCTAATTTTTTTACTATATTCCATTTGTTATTTATCTTTTTTAAAGTTATTTGATATTAATTTATTCTGTTTAATTTTGTCTGTATTCTTTCTGTTTTACATTTTATTTTACTTTATTTTCTTTCATTCCATTTTTATATAATTTATTCTATTTAATTTAATTTAACTTTACTTAATTTAATTTAATTTAATAATTACTCAAATTTAATATTTTATTTAATTTAATTGCATTTTATTAAATTCAAATTGATTTATTTCCTTTCTTTTTAGTTTTTCTACTTTTAATTTATTAATAACATAATATAAAAAAATTAAATAAATAAAACGAAATGATATTTTATTTTAATTTTTTTATTTGTATTATTTTTATTTTCTTATTATATTCCTATTTCTCTTTTTTTTTCTTTTCCCACTTGTATAATTGTTTTATAGATATATTTTATTTTAAATCATTTTATTTTTATTATATTTTTGTTACCACTTTATTTTCATTTAGTTTACGCTTTTCTAATATTATTTGATTTCCATTAATTTTTTGTTTATTTAATTTTTTTTATTTATTAATTTATACATATTTTTTATACTACTTTGTTTTATTTTATTTTTCTATTTTTTACTTTAATTCAATTTGCTTAGTTCAATTTTATATTGATTCCTTTTATTTTACTTAGGGACTTTAATTTATTTTTTTTTACTTTATTTCATTTTCTTATTTCAATTTGCTTTTAATTAGTTTAATTGTGGTTTATTTTATATTATTTATGTTACTTAGTTTTTATTTAGTTTTTATTTTCTATTTATTAATTTTATTTATTATTATTTTAGTTGGTGCTACCATATATTATTTTAGTTCGTTTCATTTTCTCTTATTATTATTATTTTTTTATTTAAATTGTTTATTTTATTTTGTTTTGTTTTCTTTTATTTATTATTATTTTGTTTCAGCAAAATTGACGGTGATAATATCAATTATACAATGTACACATGTATGTACACACATACATATTATACGAGTACATCATATAAATACATACATACATTTGTATGTTCATACTCTTTCTAGACATGCTTTGCTTCAAGAGAATCTCTTATGGCCTTTAACTGTCAATCCGCTAAAACTGACCTAAGTCGTTTTATATATTTAATTATACTTACATGCTTATGCACATATAAATAAACAAATTGAGAAAAAGACTGGCAAAATAATGGAAATGAAATTTAATTAAATTCTAAATTACGCGTGCAATACCATAAATTCATCAAATTCATTTTGCAAGCAAGCAAGCACATACAAACAAACGCATGAAGCATACACAAAAGTGCATATACCTATATATATGTATGTATGTGCATTCATACGGTTTTGTATGCATGAACGCATGCATTCATCTAAGTGCACTCAGTAGACGCAGCCACAGCAGCAGTACTCCTGCCTCCAAAAACAGCAGCAGCAACACCAACAACAAGAACTCAAAGTAATGCATTTGTAATTGAGGAAACAAACATTCCCGTTCTTGACGTCGTGACGCTGCCGATTGCAACTCAACCAATTGCTGACTGTCGTTTGCCGACTCCCAGCCACTGGCGGCCCTTTCATTCAACACCACACCAGACTCGTTCTCTTCGCATCCGCATGCGACGCGTACTCGGCTGTGCTCTGCAACTGGTAATTGAATGGATTTACTGCCACAGATAAATTGCGGTTGAGTTGCGGGTTAACTGTTGTTAGCGATTTCTCTTACTCAAAAACTTCACTGCAGCGGGTGAGTGAATGGGACCCGCTTTGCAACAGGACAGCATTGCCATCACGCGAACGAACTTCACTTTGACAGTAATTTTTTCATTTAATTTTTTTTCTTTAACGATAGAGTTTGCAATATGATTTTTTTTTTCTAATCCCCAAACGACTTGTCTACGAAGCGTTAAAATGTTAATGCATCTACGCTCATACTTACGTAGTCTAATAAAAATTTATGTGTCAGTTATCGTCACCACCACCAAATCAACTAATGAATTGTAAGGAGACAAACTAAAGTGGCAAAATCGCATCACAAATCCGACAAAAAGGCATTTCAGCATGTTCGATGCGCTTCATTAGCGGATTTTTGTGTTAAATCGAGACATTTTTCGAAAGTACATTCATGGCTGTGCATACATATGTACATATGTTTGCCTTGAGTTTGTTGTTCTAAAAGCATTTAGTGCAGTGATATTAAACATTATGGAGCTTTGATATGCTATGTATCTACCATAGCTAACTCACTCCTCAACCTGTCAAATAGGAAGTTCCTCACAATAGGAGTGTGAAGGGAATGTAGTCCAGAAAGAATCGCTATTTTCATTTAAGAAGTTAAGCTTGACTCAAACTGACAAGATGAGCCTTCCTATCACCTTCAAAACTACTAAAGCCTTCTGTGCTGTGCTGTCCCCAAGAATCTTCATAGGAAGTCTATACGTCGCTGTTGTGTTATAACACCAAAAACTCCGTCAATATTTTTGAGCACCCCTAAGAGTTGTCCGATGGAAAATGTGGTGTCTAACTACCGGACTCTCTACAGAGTAAACTCTTTAAAATCTTACAGAATATGTATTACCACGAAATCCTCGTATGCAACTCTTTTTCAGACTACCGTATCATTACAGTGTCTCTCAGACAGAGATCTCTGCTATCATGTAGACAGTAAACCATATAGAAACTAGGTATATAGATGAAGATATCTGTAATATTCAGGGACAGTTCGGTAGCAAAAAAAACCACTGATATCACTTACGCTAAACTCTAAAAGTTTGCTGAAATGTCGTTGTTCTCTGCAGACTGTCACTCTCATGTGACTCTGGTTGAAGAGACATGCTTTTTGTCACGTGAAAGCTGCTCCATATCTGATAGCACGGCATGTAAAAAGACAAGTGGCTCCTTACAAAAATGGTGCAGGTGCTGCAAGGGTGAGCATCGGAGGAAATAATCTCAACTGCTCTGCTGTGTTTCGAAATTTCGGAACATATTGCTGGATAATCTATCCAAGATAGCTTACGTCATAGCTATAGCTAGGAGATTCGAAGTGGTTGTACAGGGAAGCGGAGAGGTTGGCAGAGCAATGGGTCTTATTCAGGACTGAGTGTTAACGATATGACTCATCCGTAGCCACAACAACCTATTCTAACTTACTGAACAATATAATATTGCTGCCAATGACACCAACACCCGTTGCTTTCTTTAGATGGCTTTGGGATTTTTCGAAAGAATGATTTTAAGAAAGACCTATTATGCCTCTTTGCGCAACATAAATGATGAAATAATAAGATTATCTACTTGTATGTATGAGCGCGACGGCACGTCAAAATCAATAAAGCTCAAGGAATTAAAATCTAGCGGTAAATCTTGTTCGACTAGAGACGAACTATTATATCGGGCCCACGGATGTTGGAAGCAAAGAAATAATAATAAGCTATTCACTTCGTAGGAGAGAACGTGAGAGAGATTCTGAGATACCACAGAAGGCTTTCACTGCTCTGCATGTGTTTTATATAGACGGAGAGCATGTTTCTTATAGAGGCTTTTTAGCAGATTCTCTGACTCACCGTTTTCGTTGTCTTTCTGTTTTCTTATCCATTATTATTATAAAGATGCATCTTAATCGTGTGGCTCTTTTGAGATGTGCATATACATATACACTACTATTATTTTCTAAAACGCTTGCTCGAATTCCTTTCACAAAGGTGTTAGCTCCACTTGGCCTGATTTAGATCACCTAAGACCTCCCTAAGCTTCAACAAGAGCTACATATAAAGTTTTGTGAATTAGAAAAGAGTACTCCCAGAGAGAGCATTAACAACCTACTTATAATTCCGGTAGGTCGACTTGTAATTTGAATTTTAGGCTTTGATTTTGAAAATTTCTGGTCTTGGAGATGATTACTATTTAAAAGTTGCATTAGCGAAAAAAGGAAACTCTAGAACTAGAAGACCCCTCACATTTTAAGTCAAAGGTTGAACAACAGAAGTTGGGATTCTTAGGCAATTCACTTATGATTTCTGAAAACTGAACGAACTTTGACTCCAGTGGCATTTTCGAGATATTAAAAACTAAAAACAAAACCTTCGAAAAGAAAAAGTAAGCAGCAGCAAATGCTTTTATCTTCAAAGCAACTCTAAAATGGTACAAGTTCCTTAAGTATTCTTCACTCGCTGAACTCAAAAACATCATGCAACCATTTGTTGCAATGTCACACCAACAGCAATGTACACAAACACAGGCAAAAATTCAATGTTGAATGTCATTTCACTGCTAATAGTAGTATTGTTGTTGCTATTGTTATTGTTTCTTCTGCTTCTTGTTGTTGTTGCATCTTGTTATAACACTCAAGTTGCGTTGTTGTTGTTGGTGTTATCGCAACACTACTGCAGCTAAAGTACAAAGTTGCAGTAGCAGTGGCATTCGCTGTTGAAGTTCTGTTTGTTGTTGTTGTTGTACAATATGTACATACATCCATATATATGTATTTACTTATGATTGGAGGGCGCAAAGTGTTTATTTGATATTTATTATTGTGTTTGCTGTTGCCGCCGCCAGCCGTCCTCAGCCGCCTTCGGCCGTGTGTTACAAACTCGATCCATCCATCCATCCATCTTGACATCCACCGAGCCATTGTGGCAGAGACACCCTTTTTTTCAAGTACAAACATAATCATATACACATCATATACACATCAGCATATAACCAAATACATCTTCAAATCTATAAGTATATCATCATCATCGTTGTTTTTGTAGTTATTGCCACTCATATTGTTTGTTGTTAGCTTTTTTCTCCTTGTTGTCGTCATTGCTGCAACAGCAACAACAACAACAACAACAATTATTATTATTATTATTGTTCTCTAGTGTTGATGTTGGTGATTTCAATATATCAGTCGGCGTTTATTGTTTCGATGTTCGCTTGTGTTGTTGTTGTTGCATTTTTGCTTTATTTGCTCCCAAAGGACTATTTCACACTCAGCTACCGCATATTGCTTTTTATTTGCATTGTTGAGTCTGTCTTGATGTGTTTTGGTTTTTGTTTTTGTATTCGAATGAACTATGATTTCAACTTAACTTTAAAGTGCTGCCGTTTTCAAATATCAAAATGAGTTTTCATTTATTTTTATGATGTGTGAAATTGTCGGCTTTAGGTTTTTGTAAATCTTTAATTTTTCTTGTTTATGTTTGAAGTAAAAAAAAAAACAAAAAACGGTAAGCAGTGTTTTAGTGAGAGCGTAAGAGTAAATGCCATTAAATGCTATTAAATGCTCATTTACATACTAAAATACATATTTGTGCTTTGTAAGGATTTTTATTGCATTTCATCGTTGACATGTGGGAAAATCTTTTACAAAATACAATTGGATAAAAGAAGATCTGTTTTCGGGCTATATATAATTTATGATTTATCATCTACATACCTTCTCTTATACATATATAAACAAGTAGTGCTGTTTATAAAGTTTCGGTGCTCTCCAAAATCTACCTTCCGATTGGCATGAAATCTTGTCAGATCTTTTCTATGGCTTATACGAAAAGAAACTTTCGGAAAGAGGACCAGGGACTTACCATTCCAAGAAATTTTATTTATGGTTAGATTTACTTGGAATCCGGTACATATGTAGGTGGCCTCTTGCTTAGATTATCAGGAAGACTAATCTTCTCTCAGGGAAGCGGATCAGAGTGGTTCCATTTACCTACTTGAAATTCTGTGCATATGTAACATAGATCGAGCTTAGGTGTATTCGCTTCGCATTCTTATTATTCTGCGGCTATTCTTATCGTTCAACGTGAGTGTGAATAGACTTAGATCCGAATGGTGCTTTTGACTTACTTCGAGGTATTCGTATTGATATTTTTGTTAAAGACTCTGAGGGCTCGTAAGTTACATTGCGACCCCAGACTTTCACGAAGAAAGCTCTGAGTTACCATTTACAGAGCGAAAAAAGTTATTGATACTTAGCCTCTTTGGCTTATTAATCCAAAATCCTTCAAAAATCCTTTACAATGATTGCATAAGAGGAATACAAAAATCACAGTATACCAAACAACATTTATTCAGACTTCTGAAACCTATAAAGCAACCGGAGAGTCTAGGGAGTAATTCTTTGTATTTAATGGAAAATAAAGGAGATATGCATACTACATACCTACCTACCTATAAAGGAATCATTGATTCAGGGTTCACAAATTCCACTGCTTAAGTTCTAGCAAAAAAGCAAATAAATATAACGGAAAAATACATTATCTGCACCGACAGCAAAGCATGCATTACAGCAGTCAAAGTACCATCCAATTCGCATAAAACCTGGCCTGGAACCTTCGTCGAGAATTCCAGATACATACGTATATGTGTAATAAATTATATGATATAGCATCCCTCTATCGAGAGGCCCGTACATGGCTAAGCGTGCATGCTAGTTGTGACCTGGTCTAAGCTCGCCGGATTGGGGTGGTTCTTGCTTGCCATTAACGTACGTGGATCATCATTACAAAAAAATAATTCATGCACATATAATAATTTATCATAATCGGACAGAACCAAAATTGAACTAAAAATTCTTACCCGGAAACCCAAAAAAAAACCAAAAAAAACGGACGAACGGATATAATGAAAGGCGGAAATGATGACGAACGAACTGTAGAAGCTATAAATCCGCTTCTCTTCTCTCCCCTACCCAACCATATGAGAGACTTCTTTACATACCATCTCCGATCCCAACCATTTCCAAGCGAAGGCCTAAATCATCCTCACAACAACAAAAATTTTAGATCTTCATTTTAATGACTATAATTCATTTATTAGTTAAAATAATATTTCTGTACATACTATTTCTTTTATATTAACTAAATTCTATATGTTCAGTTAGCTTACTTCATTAATTCATTTTTCCCCGTAACTAACATTTTAGACCCACCCTACTTCATTTATAGAAATAAATCTCAAATTTACATGTTTTTAGTTTAAATGTGAATTAACAAGTATATATATATATATATAAGTATAACTACAAAAAAATGAGAGCAAGAGTAAATATATATAAAGGGTGGTTAAATTGTAAGGGCCGATGTTGAATGTGAACCACACCTAAACGCCAAGTTTTTTTCCGAATTTAATTTGACATTTCTCTATTTCAGACTTACTCAATTTGAACCATGGAGAGACACACAATCCAACAACGTGTTAAAGTTATCCAGACTTATTATGAAAATTTTCGAAGAAAATCATCTTCAGTGATGAGGCACATTTTCACCTCAGTGGATTCGTCAATAAACAGAATTTCCGCATTTGGGCGAATGAGAATCCAAGAGTGATTGTCGAAAAACCAATGCACCCACAAAGAGTGACTGTTTGGTGCGGTTTATGGGCTGGCGGCATCATCGGGCCGTATTTTTTCCAAAATGAGGCCGGTCAGGCAGTTACTGTGAATGGTGTTCGCTATCGTGAGATGATAACGAATTTTTTATGGCCACAATTGGAAGATATGGATGTGGACGATATGTGGTTTCAGCAGGACGGTGCCACTTGCCACACAGCTAACGAAACAATGGCTCTTTTGCGCAACAAATTCAATGGCCGTGTTATCTCACGTAATGGCGATGTCAATTGGCCCCCAAGATCATGTGATTTGACACCGTTGGATTTTTTTCTCTGGGGTTATTTGAAAAAAAAGGTGTACGTCGATAAGCCAGCAACAATTCAAGAGCTAAAGGATGAGATAATTCGGCACATTAACGGCATAGAAACTCCATTATGCCTCAGCGTCATCGAAAATTTAGACCATCGTATGGAGGTGTGCCGCCGAGGTCGCGGCGCTCATTTGGCCGATATTTTATTACATACATAATTGAGTAATACCAATATATCATAATAAAATAAAATTTCAATAATTTCCTAAATAGTTTGTGTTTTATTCAAAATCAACATCGGCCCTTGAAAATTTAACCACCCTTTATAAAGGCAAAATTTATAACACTTACATATTTTTGATTCTCCGAGCTGGATCAGCAGGCGCCTGGTGAATGCTACGGTGTGGTGGGTTAAATGAGCGGGTTAATGTTAAGCCTTAAATATTATTATGCTTATATATAAATTTACATGCTCTCCAAAAGCAATACAAATTTCAAGTTCAAGGTTACAAACAATTCCGTTAGAGTTTTACGCACTACCAGTGACGGCGTGAGAAATAATTGATGTAGGTCAAAACCAAATGTACATTAATATTCTTCTTCCTTTTTGTTTTTACTAATCCAATTTTAATTTGAACTAATATGTGTAATTTTAGGTATGAAGTGCTGGAAAATTTTAATAAATTATTTACATAATTTAATTATTAATTACTTCATTTTATTTTATAGTATATTGTTTTTTTTTCTTTTCTAATTTAATTGTTATCATTTATTCGATAAAAAAAAAAATTTACAATATAAAAGTTTTTGAAATAAGTCATCAAGGTGACTTCCCGTAACTAAATTCTCGAAAATCTCTTCTTAGCGTTTGATTTGTTTTTCTTCTTGCTGCAGGAATCGAGCTAGTTTGATCTCCTGTGTGATTCAGCTATGATCTTTGACACCACTATGTGAATATAGAAGATAATCCACGTGGTCTACTAGATGTGGATTTGTCTGCGTAGATCGTCTCCGCTTCCTAGGTTAGAATGGGTGCTGCTGGTGGTAAACACGTTGTCTCGTGATGATGCAAATGCACCACGCCGATTAGTTTCCAAAAATCACAAGAAACTATGAAGGAATATGCCACTCAATATCACCACTTCCCTTCTGTTTTTCAGCGAAGCACTTGTTTACTCAAAAAATTATATTTTTTTATTTTAATGGTGTCGCACAACTTAACACGTTGACAATCAGGATCAAAAAGGAAGCTCGCAGATCAACCACTATAGCGGAAGTTGAAATCGACACGATTCCTCATTGCAATAACAGCTGATTAGTACTTTTCACTAAAGTACTAAGTTCTGTTCCCACCCTGAGTTGCATTAGATGTTTTGACATATTTGAAAACATATTTTTTTTCTTTTACTCTTTTTTTTTGCATATTATCTTGACATAATTCAAGACAAGAAAAAAACTAATAATATTTATTAATCGCGCTCACAAAGCAGATTTTCTTTAAATTGTACGCAGATTACAGATTACAGAAAAACTGAAAAAGGCGACATGTTTAGCAAGATTGCATGTCTTTTGCATGATATGTGCCTATACTTTTCCCGTCCAAATCTTCTAATACGTAATAAGACGAACCTAATATCTCTCGCACTCTGGCTTTAAGGAAAGTTTTTGCCAGCTTTGCATTAAAATGTTTTGCCATGTTACTTTGAGCAAAGTTTCTGCGTAAAACCTCTTGACCAACATTATATTTTATTTCTCGAGTTCGTAAGTTATAAAGATGTTCATTACGATAATGGGCTTTTTCCAAATTTCTACGAACATTATCGCGTATACTTAAAAGTTTGTCGGAGCGTGCTAGACTTTCTTCTGGTAAGCCTTCGGTGATCATGTCAATACTTCTCAACACTTCGTAAGTGTCCCCATGTAATACCATATGCTGACCAAATACGACAAAATAAGGACTGTATCCTATAGATTGGTGGACAGAACTGCGAAGTGCTGCGTTTATACTGCTAAGGTGGCAATCCCAATCTCGCTGATCTTTTTGAATAAAAGCTCTCAAAGCAGCGTTTATGGATCGATTTACACGCTCTGAAGCGTTGCTCTGGGGAGAGTACACAGCAGTGAATGTATGTTTGACCCCGCATTTAGTTAAAAATGCCTCAAAATCTTTTGATCGGAATTGACTGCCATTGTCGCTAACGATACTTTCTGGTACGCCAAACACGTCAAATACGTGTCCTTTGAGAAAGTTTTTTATTGGATCGGTGGTGAACTTTTTCAAAGGACATAAAAAGGTAAATTTTGACATATGGTCTAAAACAATTAAAATACCTATATGACCACTTTTTGATCTAGGAAAAGGGCCTATTAAATCGATATATAGTCGCTGGAAAATTCTTTCTACTGACATAATCTTTCCCATTGGTGGACGAAGAACTTTTGTTGGATGTTTTGTCATCTTGCATACTTGGCAATTCATGACGTAGTCTTTCACTGAGCGATATACGCCAGGCCAGTAGAAATAGCGACGAACTCTTTCCACAGTTTTGGCCAAACCTCCATGTGCACTAGTCGGTACATTATGAGCATTTTTAATAACCTCTGACCGTAGTGATTTTGGAACAACCAGCTTCCATGCAGAATTATCTTTACTTGGGTCTCCGGAATAAAATTCTGTACGATGATAAATAAAATTTCCGGAAACTTTAAAATCAGGATATTTAGTTGCGTTCTCCAATAATTTTTCCTTCAACTCTACATATTCTGGCTCCGTAAACGCTGATGATGATAAATCAATTTCAGGAACATAATCGACTATGATGGTTTCAAGTAATTCACTTTCACCTTGGCAGCGAGAAAGTGCGTCCGGAACAACATTTGCACTGCCTTTTCTGTGCTGGATCAAAAATTTATACCCTTGAAACTTTAAAGCCCAACGAGCCAAGCGTCCACTTAAGTCACTTTGGTTCATCAACCATCGTAGGCTCGCATGATCTGTGATTATAGTAAATTCTTGACCCTCCACGTAAGCTCGAAACTTTTTTACCGCCAACACTGCTGCCAAACATTCTCGCTCTGTCACCGAGTAGTTTTGCTGAGCCTTATTTAACTTTTGGGACATATATGCAATAGGAATTTCCACGCCTTCATCATTTTCTTGTGCTAATACAGCTCCCACACCGTGTTGACTTGCGTCACATTGAATGACAAACGATTTGCTAAAGTTCGGATTAGCCAAGAACGGAGCGGTTGTGAGTTGGTGTTTAATTTCGTCAAAGGATCGCTGTGCTTCGTCTGACCAGATAAAAGACCTAGATTTCTTCAGAAGCTCTGTTAACGGATTAGATACTTCAGCAAAATTGGCTAAAAATCTTCTGTACCACCCTGCCATACCTAAAAATCTACGAAGCTGCTTTACAGTTCTTGGTACTGGATACTCTGCTATCGCCGAAATTTTCCCTTTATCAGTTTTCAAAGTGCCTTGTCCCACAACGTAGCCAAGATATTTTACTTCCTTTAAGCAAAATTTGCTTTTCGTAATGTTAATTGTGAGACCAGCTTTTCGGATATGATCTGCAACTTCTTTCAGTAGCTCAACGTGCGAATTAAAACTTTCGGATATCAACAACAAATCGTCTAAGTAAACAAATACTTTCTCTTTTAGGTGATATGGAATGACGAGGTCCATTAGCCGACACATCGTTTGAGGCGCATTACACAACCCGAACGGCATTACGGTGAATTGATACAGTGGTCGATTTGGAATTGTGAAGGCCGTTTTTTCGCGGGAATTCATCTCTAGTGGGATCTGCCAGAAGGCATCTTTCAAATCCAAACTTGAAATGAATTCTGCTCGTGGCAGTCTGGATAATATGCCTTCGATATGAGGCAGAGGATATGCATCCTTCACCGTTAAATTGTTTACTTTTCTACTATCTAAACACAATCGTACTTTATCAGGTTTGCGAACCAACACTACTGGCGAAGACCAGGGACTTTTGGATTCTTCTATAACTCCAAGGGATATCATACGATCGATTTCGTCACACATAAGTTTTTCTACCGCCGGTGAAACTGGAAAATGACGTTGTTTAACGGGTTTGGCATTGCCCACATCGATAACATGCTCCAAAAGTGGAGTTTTGCCTAGCCCATGTACTTCAAACTTTGGAAAACAAGAAACTGCCGAATTTAGAGCACATTGCTGCTGATAGTTTAAGACGTGTTTGTTTACATCTGGTTCGTTTGACCCAACTTCGCTAATGACATCTGTGGCTATTTGGAAGATTTTCCAAAAATCTATTCCGAGGTAAAGGTTTTGAACTAGAGAAGGTATTATGTAGAATTCGAGATCATGAGAAACTGATTTGTAAGTTACACTAAGTTTCTTAATTCCTACAACGTGCTGTTTTGCTCCGCTAGCCGTTTGCACAAACGACTTTATTGGTTTAAATCTGTTATCTTCGGCTAGTAGTTCGCTTGCAAAATCACCGCCGATACAACTTACTGAGGCTCCTGAATCCAATAAGCCCAAATAAGTTTTATTTAAAATTTTTACAGAAGCATACGGTCTAAGATCATTAGGTTGTTGAAAGATCTGCGAAAGGGACTTCAAATGTTTTTGCTTTGACTTAATTGTCGACCAAAACTTATGGGCTCTTTCCGCTGATCGCGTACGTTGAAAAATCTTCTTCCGTGTTTGTCGATAAAATTTCAGTCGTTCATGTAATGGTTTTAGGGGATATAATTGCGGTACGTAGAGGGGTGTACTTTCTTCATTTTTCAAAATTCTTACAGGAATGTTTAAATTTTTGGTTCTGATTGTCGATTGGGATGCCTGTTCCTGTCGACGGCATCCCTGATCCTGTTTTCCGGATCGTTACATCTCGGACAATTGGGTAGAAAAAAGGCAATCAGCCCACACCCGTAGCAAAATACACGCCTTTGCTTGACGCAACTTTTATAATTGTGACCCATTTCGTCGCAGTTCCAGCATTGTTTTGATTCAGTTCGCTTTATTGAGAGCTGGTCCTGTATTGCACAAACTTCTTCCTTGGGAAGCATCTCGTACCTTTCTATTTCTGAAAGTTCTCTTCTCTGTCCTTGAAATTGTCTCACTTGTTGAGATTTACCCTGAATCTCGGCAAAAAGGTTTTCTCGTTTTCGACAGGCTCTTCGAAGATCAGATGTTGTTTGAATATCAAGATGAAGCAATTCCAATCGGATATTAGATTGTAAATTTCGAATAATAGTCTCTACGATTTCACGTTCCGTCATGGGACTACGTAAGCCATCTGCGATGTTCATAACAGAATCGAGATAGGTTTCGAAAGATTCACCACTCTTTTGTTTTCTGTTGCGAATGGCCTCCTTTATGTCGTAGTCTGTCCTGAAATCTTTGAAGTATCTACGCATATCCTCACAAATGTCCTGCCAATCGAGTACGTTAGTGGAACGATGGTAACGCCAGAACCACCGCTTTGCTTTGCCTTCAAAGAGTACATGAACGTTTTGGCATAACATGTCAAAATCACCATGTAAAGTTGATCGAGTTAACGCATTAACTCTGTATATGAATTCGTCTACTGTAATACTGTCTAATGAGCCATTAAAAC
This sequence comes from Ceratitis rosa, assembly GCA_037013455.1. Classification (NCBI taxonomy): domain Eukaryota; kingdom Metazoa; phylum Arthropoda; class Insecta; order Diptera; family Tephritidae; genus Ceratitis; species Ceratitis rosa. Next base: position 2,705,442 of record JAWMAG010000046.1, on the reverse strand, counting down.
ATATTTTCCAGCCAGATATAATTTTCGCTGCTGCCGATGCAGATATGACCTCTGCATCTGTACGAGACCGTTCAAAATTCGAACCTCTCTCCTGAGCGGATACAACGCCGTTGTGGGCTCCTAATCTTCTTTCAATATTTTCGTTATTAGGTCTGTTCAGATTAAGGTTGCTAAAGTAATTTCCTAATGAATCTGCTACTATCCTATTGATTTCTTCCCTCATTTGTCTGGCAGAACGCTCTTCATACGATCTAAAAGTCTGTTCTATTATGGTTTGTATATTATTAACACCAACAATCTGACCAGAATTTGGCCGTGGAGAACGTAACTGACTTACATCCCGGCTTCTACCTCTCCAATTAGTATTATTAGACACGCGATTGCTCGAAATCACATCAGTAATATTTGCTCTAGACCTCGTCATTGGACCTTCTGTTTTTGGTACTGCGCCTTTACTGACAGGTGCATCTAAGGTAGTCGGATCTTGCTCTGCGAAACTCTTTAATGATTGACTATCACACGAACTCCTACATAAAGGACACGCATCGTTTTCGGTTAGCCATATATTTATACAGGACCTATGAAATGAATGTTGACAAGGGGTTGTACAAGCATTGCCTTCAGTCATTTCTTCATTACATATCGAACATAGGACTTGCCGAGTGCTTAAATTCGCCAAGTCTTCTGCGCTATGACGTACCGCCATAATATTTCGTATTTTTTTAACAATTAAACAAAATTAACTTAACCGTAGGAATCAAAAGAGATAAACTTTATTTTAATGTTTAAACTAGGATTATATAAGTGAGGATAATGAGTATGATTTTTATTCGCCTTCGCTTGAAAGAGGGACAGTTCGACGTAGCACTTCCATTGTAAAGAAAATCAAAATTATGAGTAATTTTGCATTAAAATAAACTCTACGTAATGGGTACTTTATTTCAAAAGAAAATGATAATTCCACATTACTGAATTCATTGTTCCCCTATGAAGATTATTTTGCCGCCATGACTGGTTATGAAATCGGTAAAACTAATTCTCATAATTCCAAATCTAAACGCAAAACATTATAAAAAAAATATAATATATAAAGTTATGTATCTGATAGAAAGTAGAGCCGGGTAAGTTAAACGCACAAACGTTATATTGAACTTTTCCACAACTCGAACAATTTCGCTGGTTGGTTAGCCAAATAGCTCTAATAGCCTTACTTGAAACTACATTCCGAATCCAAGAAACTGAAAGCCTTTCTTATTAAATTAGTGGAGAACCCTAAGTACATAGACTGCTGAAAATTGGGCCCCACGTTGGGCGCCATTTTGTAATAAATTATATGATATAGCATCCCTCTATCGAGAGGCCCGTACATAGCTAAGCGTGCATGCTAGTTGTGACCTGGTCTAAGCTCGCCGGATTGGGGTGGTTCTTGCTTGCCATTAACGTACGTGGATCATCATTACAAAAAAATAATTCATGCACATATAATAATTTATCATAATCGGACAGAACCAAAATTGAACTAAAAATTCTTACCCGGAAACCCAAAAAAAAACCAAAAAAAAACGGACGAACGGATATAATGAAAGGCGGAAATGATGACGAACGAACTGTAGAAGCTATAAATCCGCTTCTCTTCTCTCCCCTACCCAACCATATGAGAGACTTCTTTACATACCATCTCCGATCCCAACCATTTCCAAGCGAAGGCCTAAATCATCCTCACAACAACAAAAATTTTAGATCTTCATTTTAATGACTATAATTCATTTATTAGTTAAAATAATATTTCTGTACATACTATTTCTTTTATATTAACTAAATTCTATATGTTCAGTTAGCTTACTTCATTAATTCATTTTTCCCCGTAACTAACATTTTAGACCCACCCTACTTCATTTATAGAAATAAATCTCAAATTTACATGTTTTTAGTTTAAATGTGAATTAACAAGTATATATATATATATATAAGTATAACTACAAAAAAATTAGAGCAAGAGTAAATATATATATAAAGGCAAAATTTATAACACTTACATATTTTTGATTCTCCGAACTGGATCAGCAGGCGCCTGGTGAATGCTACGGTGTGGTGGGTTAAATGAGCGGGTTAATGTTAAGCCTTAAATATTATTATGCTTATATATAAATTTACATGCTCTCCAAAAGCAATACAAATTTCAAGTTCAAGGTTACAAACAATTCCGTTAGAGTTTTACGCACTACCAGTGACGGCGTGAGAAATAATTGATGTAGGTCAAAACCAAATGTACATTAATATTCTTCTTCCTTTTTGTTTTTACTAATCCAATTTTAATTTGAACTAATATGTGTAATTTTAGGTATGAAGTGCTGGAAAATTTTAATAAATTATTTACATAATTTAATTATTAATTACTTCATTTTATTTTATAGTATATTGTTTTTTTTTTCTTTTCTAATTTAATTGTTATCATTTATTCGATAAAAACAAAAAATTTACAATATAAAAGTTTTTGAAATAAGTCATCAAGGTGACTTCCCGTAACTAAATTCTCGAAAATCTCTTCTTAGCGTTTGATTTGTTTTTCTTCTTGCTGCAGGAATCGAGCTAGTTTGATCTCCTGTGTGATTCAGCTATGATCTTTGACACCACTATGTGAATATAGAAGATAATCCACGTGGTCTACTAGATGTGGATTTGTCTGCGTAGATCGTCTCCGCTTCCTAGGTTAGAATGGGTGCTGCTGGTGGTAAACACGTTGTCTCGTGATGATGCAAATGCACCACGCCGATTAGTTTCCAAAAATCACAAGAAACTATGAAGGAATATGCCACTCAATATCACCACTTCCCTTCTGTTTTTCAGCGAAGCACTTGTTTACTCAAAAAATTATATTTTTTTATTTTAATGGTGTCGCACAACTTAACACGTTGACAATCAGGATCAAAAAGGAAGCTCGCAGATCAACCACTATAGCGGAAGTTGAAATCGACACGATTCCTCATTGCAATAACAGCTGATTAGTACTTTTCACTAAAGTACTAAGTTCTGTTCCCACCCTGAGTTGCATTAGATGTTTTGACATATTTGAAAACATATTTTTTTTCTTTTACTCTTTTTTTTTTTTGCATATTATCTTGACATAATTCAAGACAAGAAAAAAACTAATAATATTTATTAATCGCGCTCACATATGAACGTATACGGTGTAACCTCTACTTGCGGCCGCCTTCAATAAGCAGACAACTCTTATAACCGAACAAGAGTTTCGGAGTTAGGGAACCAAGTTTTTTATTGAGTTTTTAGAACAATTTCCCCTATAATAACCGGTTTATGTTTTCAACACCTCTCCTAGCGGACGCGGACCTCTCGTTACCGGACAAGTACAATATGTTATCGAACAAATGTGTGAACAAATCAACAAAAACCTCTTATAAGCGGACGTGAAACTATAATCGGAACTCTAATTTTATTATTTTTGGACTAAGCCACTTAAGACAATAGTATATAAAAAATACTTGTATAATTAAGAGAAAAGCGTGGGGCGCTCGATATATGGAAATTATGATACAAAGCGTCCCACGCTTTTCTCTTAATTATACAAGTATTTTTTATATACTATTGTCTTAAGTTTATTTTCAAAATTATTTTCAACTTTTTAGTACAATATTCTTTAAAAGCGTGTTTTTTTAGTTTTTTTAAACTATATTTATTGTAGGTTAATGTCAATAGAAAAAAATTACATATATGCCAAATCATAGAAATTTATACATATTGCTAGCGACATCTACTAGTAAAACCGGCACACTTCAACAAACACACCGGTGCATACACGTATGTATATGTAGGATTATGAGTTCTAGATAAATATAATGTCAAGTAAAAAGTCATCCATTATTTTTGCTTTAAACTGAAGGCTTTATTTAGCATAGTTAGAATTATCCGATTTATGTACGTTTGTAACTTTCTGCCATTTTGAGGGTGAGGTTATGAAGCCTCTCTCATAGAAATCTTTATCCCTATTGACAAAAAATTGGGACAATTGATTTTTACAGACATCTCTATAGGCTAATTCTTCACCAGCCACATCATTCACCATAGAAAGGAACAGATGGTAATGACTTGATGCGAAATCCAGACTATAAGGTGATCCAATCACACTTGTAGAACGGGAGATGCAAATCACTAAAGCCATCTATCTACATAAGTACAGATTATTTATGAAAATTAAGTCCCATCGTAACTATGTATGTGTCTCATTGTACATAGACTAGTGCCGACTCTCACTGAAAATTCTGTTTTGAATTCTTTGAGTGAGATCAACAAAACAAAAATACAGTTATTGATGACCCAGTCAGACAGTTGCTAAAGGCCAAGTTCTCTTGACTTGGTCAGCTTGTAATCTTTCGAGCTTGATACCTTTCTACAATTTTTTACCAACAAAGAGCTTCATTAGCCGAAACACTACAAATTGGAGGAGGAGCTCGGTCGAAATTCACTTCAGCAGTTAAAATGTGTCAATTATAAAAAGGCGCTTGAAAGTCTGAGTATATGATGGTTGTTTTCCTATTTCCCGCCCTTCAGGCTTAGCTAGCTGTGACGAAAAGAGAGCAAGTTATTAAAGACATCTCAATATATCCTCACATTCAACCCGCTGTTGGTTTAGATAGCATTATCTTCCTTTACAACGCTTATTCGCTATTCACTATTCACGACCACAGAGTATCCTCACGTGATTAAGCCGTTAATCTCTCAGTTCTTCAGATACCAGTACGGGCATCTGATTAAATGAAATTATTTTTGTAGTCTGTATTTTCCCTTAAAAAAAAATATAAAAAAAACAACATTTTAATTTTAATTTTAATTTTAATTTTTTTTTTGCATCCACGAAAATCTACAAAGAGCCCTTAGCACCGAAAAGCCGCGTACAAAATTGCAACATGACTTCAGGCAATAGAATGAGGCATGCAAGAACTGCAAAAAGGAATCACGATTATAATATGCCAGAATGAAAAAGTTATGATTGCACTGTTGATGATGATGGTGAGGTCGATGGCGCTGCTGCCACTCGAAAGGGGTAAATAAAGCGACGAATTCCACAATTTCAACTTTGCTACTAAAAATAGCAGCGGTAGAGGCAAGAAGCTAACAGTTTTGAGTGCGCTCTATGAAATGCACAAATATTTATTTACATACATATATATGTATGTATGTATATATGTATGTCGTGATGTAATGATTTAATGTTGTGCTGGATTTATAATTTGTTGGATTAATTTGTGTTGCATTACATTGTCAGCGTCTTCCTGCGCGCGCTGCCACACTCGGAAGCAACAACAATGATGCTCGTGCATCCGTACATATATGTACATATAAATACTCGTACATACTAAAATGTTCGAGGGCGATTAAATTAGAAAAAAATGTTTTTTTTTACAGATATGATTTTGAAATGAACAAGCTGAACATAAATACAAACTTATATACATACCAACATACGTACATTCACAAAGATGAAAACATTTTTTTTATATACAAAAACAACTTTATGCTTTCTATACCACTCGCTCATACTTCACTTTTGGGAGCATTAAAATCTCAGCAACATTTGTAGCAATAAGCACACACAAACACACACATACATATATTTTTATATATGTATTTATGAACATAGACGCTTGTATATATGTATGCATGAGCATAGACGTCGCATATATACAAATAACAATCGAGCACAACACGGCTTCTCTCCTGCACACGCCGTCGAATTCTCAGTCCTTGCCCCACTCGAATCCTCAACTTGTTTTGTTTTGGTTTTCACTTTTCTTATTTTATATTCCTCACTACAAATTTGAATTGTGGACACGTGTTAATTAACGCGAATGCAGACGATGATGGCGACTATGACGACGACGACAACTGCAACGGCCGCGACTGTGACTGTGACTGCGCGAATGAAAGCAGCGCCACGAGCAACGAACGATCAAAATGACGATGACACGATTGTGCATTGAACCCGTTAAGTGCATTGCTATGCCTGTTGACAGTGACAGTGTAAGGGAGGAGAGACGACGTCGACTACAACAGGAGCTTCAGCGCCATAATTTCCGCTATTGCAGACCGATGCAGTGTTGTGCATTACCAACAATTGTGGCCGGCCTCCCTGGTGTCATACATAAATTATAAAATGTGCCATTATACCAGAATTTCACCTCGTGAATGACAAATGACAAGCATAATTAGTTAAATTTTAATTGCAAATCGAATTTTAATTAATGTGTTGGTTTGTTGTGGTGGCGGATTGTGGTTGAGTTGCAGATGGTTGCAGATAAATAAGATTGCTGTGAATGAGACAAATGCTCTTTATCTTTATTGAGGGGTTAATGGAAGCTAATTTTTTGCGAAAAGCTCGTGAGATATATATGTACGTTTGCACTCCTAAATGGCCGAGGCCACATACGTTCAAAATTGTATTTTCTATAGTCACTTCAAAATATTAAGTCATAATTAGTGCGGTTTGCCAACTTTATTGGCGTAACTAAGTTGGCAATGTCATTGTGCCTAATTTTCAGTACGTGCCAAAAGTGATTTTGCAGTGGTGATTTTGGCTGGGAAGACCAAGAGCGTCCTGGGCAGCGAAAAAAGTTTGAAGATGACGAACTGAAAGCATTACTTAAAGAAAAGCTCGCAGACTCTCTGGCAATCACTCAAGCAGCCATTTCAAAACCTTTCAAAGCAGCCGGAATCATTCAAAAACCAAGCTTGGACGCTACGAAAGGAAGTCGTTTTTGTTGGTTAAAAGCTGTTTTGAAAAATGCGCCGCGAAATTTTACCTCACCCTCATTTCAGTTATACTACCACTTGTTCCCGTCGATGTCGAATGCCTTCACTGGAATACGGTTTATATCAGAACAGGATATCAAAGATTGGCCTGAATAATTTTCTATAATTTTTGGATGTTGGTCGCACCACAACTCGATATCGCCGAGTTATATACCCGATATAAATATGAATTTATATGAAAAGTAGGCATGGCTCCATAAGATTTTCCTAAGATATCTAATGTTTAAGTTTTTTTTTTTTTGCAAAAGAACTTAGACAATAAGCTTTAGGAGCTTCTGGCGAGTCACTATCGATGTGTGTGATGGGCGCTTCTCGGTGATTGATTCTTTCTGATGGTTCAATTGCTGACACTACAGGTCAAAATTAAGAGTTTGACCGAAGGGGTGCAGCTCATAGTTTCTTGCTAATGCTACCAAACTCATAACGAACGACAATCCTGGCTTGGGCTGGCCTGCTCACTGCCTTCAACCACGATAGTTTTCATTTGACGTTGCTGTTTGTGATCCTCTTTTCCCGACTAGTCACCATCCGTATCAGGAATACGTCGAGTTTGTTACGAATCAGCAGCGATTTGCAGATGGGATATGGATCCATGAGGTTTTTTCTTACCTCATATGACACCCACACATACATGGTGCATAGCTTATTTTCTTTTTGTTGATGTCCATCTTTAACATGCGCAGGTGTGCTTAATTTGAGTATATCTTTAGGACAACATTCGTACCTAACCTAGAAACCTACTTGAAACTCTTAAAATACCAACTATTAGGAGAGCACTCATCTGATAATCATTTTAGAGACTGATCAGAGAAGTTCTCTAGTCGTAAAGTTTAAGGATTTTTTTCTTCAGACTGCTCCTTAGACGGTTGTGTGGATATAAAAAAGTGGAGATTTGGATCGGATAGACACTACAGGTAAAAATAGGGTTCTTCACTTTGAACCAGAGTTGAATTAGGCTTGCTAAGTAAACGAAGATCAGTATATGAGTTGGCTTTGTTGACTCAAAGCTAATTCGAAAGAAAATTTCAACGATAATGAGGTCGAGATGAGTTCAATTTTGACTTATTTTAAGACAGGAGAAAAAGACCGTTTGATCTTGAGTATTTTTTATTATTCGCTTTAAAGAAAATAGTAATCAATTACTTTATTCAAACGAAATTTTGTATCTCTCCCAGTAACCACTGAACGGCTTTTTTGCCGATTCGTGGTGTGAGTCGTGCTGTTGTTTTCAACAAATTTCCAACAACTATTATTGTGTCATTAATTTATTGTCAGATAAAATTTACGCCATTTTTTTTGTTAGAACACTCATAAGCATATGGATGAGTACTAGAATCTCTACCGAAATAAAACATATGACCAAATAAAAGATTCTTAGAACTAAAGAGTTGTAATCCCATTAAAGAATTTCCCACAATTATTTTATAAAATTTTATTTATTTTTTCTTCATTTACAATAAAATGGCACAATCGAACATACACAGTCAAACACGATCATTAATAGAACTACATACATATATACATATAAAGAGCAAAAATCCATAGAAATACGACATTTACCAGATACAAATCGCCAAGCGGAGGCGGCAAACCATTTGCAATTAAGCTACTGCCATCGACATCATCTTCAATGGGCAAAAGTGAACTGAATTCGAGCATTAGTAGACTTACAACAGCGCGGAGGGAGCGAGGAATGTAAGTTATTGGGGAAAATCGAATATTAGCTACATTAAATGCCATAAAACCAGCAATGTGAACACCGAAGAGAAACTGACTTGAAAAAAAAACTAAAACAAAAAAAAAATAACAGAATAATTGACAAGAAAAATGGTAAAAAAAAAATACAGAAAAAAGCTTAGAAAACTACAACGCAGTTGTGGTATATGGTATACATACATATGTACATTCGGTGATATTTGTATGCGCATATGTGAACTGAATTCAAGCGGAAAGCACCAAAGAGCACGATCGATCGATTGAACTTCCACAAAAGAAAAAAAAACATAAACAATAATAATAATAAATAAGCGTTAAATCTGATGGCATTTGCAGTTGAGAATAAAAATATAGCATGCGATAAAAGTTTCTGTGCTCCAAAGGCAGTTGAGCTGAACTGAGCACAATTGACTCTTCGTAAGAGGCAGTTGAGCACACACCCACATAAGAACAGTTATCGCAAGTGGCCAATAACATATGAGTGGATGGACAGCCAAAGGCCAGATGTCGTTTATTTACAAAAACACTTCAATATTGACAACTGTGAATTTCAATAACATATACATACATACATATATGTATCTGCGTTCTTATTTATGTATTTATGCTGGCTCGGAAGCGGCACAATTTTGAAGTGCAACATAAATGCATTTTTATTAATATTACACACACACGCACACATCTACAATGTGAACATGTGATTTTGTATATATGTATACATACATACATACTTGAAGCTCGTATCTTTTTTTCTAGTCATTTTGGGGGTGTCAAATGTGAAATTTTACCCACGAACTGTGAAAATCAAAACAAATAACCGACAAACGTTGAAAGGTGTGCGAGTGAAGTGTCATCATTTATGATTACAATTTGATGTTCAATATTGACAAAGGGTTTTTGAGTAGCACACATACAAACATATATATATATATATATGTGTACTTATGTTAGGTCAATGCACATTTTGTTTTCACTATTGAATTACAAAATAATGATTTGTTTTTGGGGGGTGGAATTCCAATAGTGCATTAGAGAAGCGCTAGAGCGTGGATTTATTTCGGCCAGGTTCAATGTACTTTAAAAAGAGGCGGTCACAGACAAAAAACAATTAAAAAAAACGGCAGTGCCGAAGTATATATACCTTTCACGATCATTTCAAACTTAAGGTATTTCAATTTAGAATTAAACATTAGTTCTCCTATCTGCAAAATCGGTTGAAGGGTGTTATAGGTATGATACAGTTTTCCGATTTCGATGATATTCGGTGTCAATTTTTATTTGTATAGAATATCAAATCGACCGAAAATAGCGGTTACAAAGCGTCAAATATATATATATATATATATATATATATATATATATATCAGATTTCAAGTCCTTAGATGCTTTTTAATACAGTATAAAAACTCATCTGAAGTGTTTAGGAAATGTCACAAAAACTGAGGGATTAGTTTACGTGCAAACAGACAGACAGAAGAACATTGCTAAAATCAACTAAACTCATCTTTCTAATCCGATCTCTATCTATCTCTTCGGACCAAAAGTTATAATAAATAACAATTTTTATTGCCTCTTTTTGTGAAAAAAATAAATTATTGATAATAACCAACGGTAGTCGACTAATGAATTTGTTTTAGAATTAAAAATCGGAGATGGTTTATTCTATTCATAAAGAAGAGCTCTGCTCTATCGATTAATTTGATAGGAAATAAACTGGCGAAGCAAAATGAACGTTGTGTGTGTTGGTTTTAACAGCAAGATGATGATTTTATGTATCTAGAAACTGTAAAAACTGCACCAGCACCATCTCACGTCTATATGAAACGGCTTGGAATCTGATTTGAGAAATAGATCACAAATATCGGCTGTGGATATGAGTTTCATCGGAAAAGATGGTTTTTTTGGTAAAATGCTCATAATCTACTAAGCGATCTTCAGCCCATTGAGCGGGAGTAACGCATGATCGTGAGACTTCAATACTTGGCCTTCATACCGAGACCTTACGGCAAAACCCTGCGCAAAGAAGTACGCGAAATGCTGTTGACTTGATGTTGATCACGCTTTGATCTACAGCAGGAGTCTCAGACACGAATATAAAAGTGTGACGATTTTCAAAAACAACGAAGTGGTTCCTGAAATTTTCTGAAACGGTCCAATTCATTCAACAAAACGCATAAGAAAGCTGAGCTTGCTAGGGTAATTGTGCTAGTTGCCAGACCATTAAGTTTTTAAATTTCATGCCTAATTTTCTTTCATACTACTAATTATGTCAAATCATTTGATATCAGAATCTTAGTTCTAAATCGACTGATAATAAAAACTATTTAAATATTATACAATAGGAGAAAAAGTAGATCTTTACACTGAGTTGAGTTGATGCTGCTGTTGGTCAGTGGCCAATGTACTTAGGCCAATAGGCCCACATTTGGGAATCTTGTGGAAAAAATGTTGTCGAAGCACATGCTGGAAGTGACGTTATCCATCTCCTTCAAAATTTCTGCAAGCAATAATATTCCAAGGTTGAGTTGCGTTCAATCTAATCGCGTTGAAGCTTTCTTGTAAATTGCCATTCTGGTTCAGAGGAAGAAAATTAAAGGGGGTTAGCAGTGCTTTTGAGCGACACGACCGTTTGTAGCAAATCACTTAAACACCTACAAAGTTTACCAGTCGCATTTAGGGCAATGTCATCAGCATATATCAGCACACCTCAGCCAGTGCTCTTCAATTTTTTAAATAGCGTATTTGCTATGAGACACCAAAGCAGTGGCGATAAAACTCCTCCTTGAGGGGGGCCTCTTGTTGAGTGTGTAGTGATACTGGCGGAGGCCATCTGGCGCTGCTTCTTAGAAAACTCTCTACAAAAATCAATATGGGCTGTTGGAGACCTATTACCGGAAGAGCCTACAAAACCTATTACTCGAAGAGACTACTTATTCGATGCTCTATCAACAGACTTGCCCTTAGAGTAAGCGTGTTGCCTCCTCTAGAGGCTGTATGGGGGTAGATTTAGGCGAATATGGCTGTCGAGCAGCCTTTAGAAGATTTTTAAGAAGAAGGACTGATGTGCCAAAAGTCCTTCTGCCTCCTTTCGGTATAAAGTTACTTTAATCTTAGTCCAAACTGGGGGTTATACCCTTCACGCAGACCGACGGAGAAGATACCATTTAACCCTGAAGATTCAAAGGGTCGGAATGACTTTATCGTCAACTCTACTCTTCTGCGACATACAATGCTGCTGATGTCAGAGATATACACGCTTTTCCTATGTGGGAGTTGGTTGTAATCCATAGAGCATATCGGAAAATAGATGTTCAGAAGGATATAAAGCATCTCATCACAAGCTGTAGTCCATTCATTATCTAGCTTCTGGATATAGTTTGGGATAGTGAAGCTCTTGAAGAGAACTTTGCTATGTCTGTTGACATCAATTCTCGTTTTGCCTTCCTTATAGTGGCTTTCTAACATTGCCATTCAAAAACAAAAAATTATAGTTTTTTCTCACTTCCTATGTCATTTCTTTCTTTCTTCTTCTTTAGTTATGATTGTGAAGCATACTTGCAAAGCAACTCCGAATGTTTTCCTTTTAACGAAGCTAAATTTGTTTAATGGGAACCGGTGCACTTACTGGAAGAAGCCTGAGACATCTAGGAGTCATTTAGCCGGAGCAAAATTGCATTAAATCAATCAACCATTAACTGTTGGAATCGTGTGAAATAATCTCAAGGCACAATAGACCATAGAAGCATATCCTCCCTACTCATCTATCTATCTATGTAACGAACCATGTTTTTCGAATTAATTCACGCTAAAACTAACAACTTATAGTTCTTTGGTTTTTCATTTAAAAATCTCTCTCCCACTAACAAATAAAAAAAAATACATTTTTCTCACTCTGTTCTAGGTGAACCATATAAATCATTTTTACCAAATGCGAAGTTGCATAAAAATGACACTTATAAATTAAGGAAAGCTTTTGCTATAATGAATCATATTTTTAGAAATGATTTATAGAGAGTTGCAGACGTCGAAAACCAAACCCACCGGAGACCTATAGTTTTTGAGTTAATCAAAGTTGAAATTGCAAACAAATTTTAGACTTGACCGATATGTTTTAAATCCTCAATCAGTTTTGGTTTTTTTTTTTTGTGTGATATTCGCCATAAATATTCGATGTTCATGTCTTTGAAACCTTAAGCTATGCCTTCGCGCTTGAAGAAAATTACCCTTGCCTGGCCAACACCGGCTTCGCCCTGCACAGTATTTGACGTAATAATCCTTTATGAAGTATACAAATATTTCATTAACCCTGTATAATAGTGTATTTATATTATTATGCCATATGGCGACACCTACTTATAGTCATTACCGGGAATTTCTCTTACAATTTATTAGGGTTGGTCAATTACATAGTTTGGCTGAAACAAGCATTGGTCTAGTAAAGCAAAGCTCAGCCCTACAAGGATAATCCATTGAAAAATGTGTACTCTTCGCGGGCTTTGAGAGAGAAAGAGTGGGTCTCACTAGAGCTGGAACCCAAGACCGTCCTAGAGATTGGAACTTTCTATACGCTGTACCAATATATTGTATTACATATGAATTTCAAAAATGAGTAATAAGTAGACTTAAGCGCCATCCAACGACACATTTTTTGGACGCAATATTAAGGATTCTTTTTTTTTATATGAAAAATTTTTAAATTATTTTTTAATAAGGCCAGTGTCTTTTAGAACCCGAAAGGGAAGGTAATTATTGCAGGAAACGAAGTTTTCAAACAATAATATACGTGTACTATATTTAAGCTTCAAAAAGCAATTTTTAGTGTCAAAAATATTGGAATTCTCCAATGTTCTGATGAGTTTTCTGTAGCGGTTGCAGTCTGTACTCGTAAAATGGAAGTCGCGCGATACATCTGAAACAGTCGAACCAATTTTTTTTTTTAAATTTTTATGAGTGTCTATATGAGCTAAAAATTCTCCGGCACCGTATTCTAAGGCTTGCAAAATAGAAAACTCGAGAAAATGCGCTTCAAAGTTCTACCCGAGCTCTCGAAGCTGCTCGGCGCAAGGCCACTAAAACCGCTCAAGCTTCTAAAATATGACGAATTGGACACTGAAATTTTGAAAACATATTCTTGGATATTGAATTTAAGAAAAAAATGCAATTTTTGAAGCCTGTAAAGCAGACTACTGCCTGAAACCTCATTTGTGACTCACCCGAAACAATTGGCGTTAACGGTATGCCGCCTCCATTATTACCGCCATTCAGTTTATCCTCATTCTTCAACGCGGCCGATTTGCCGGGTACGCAGCTAATCGGCTTTTTCGCCTTCCAAAGTTTCATTTTTCGCTCTTTTGTTTAATATCAATTCCGTTTGCACAATTCCAATACAGAAGAGGGAAAGAAAACGCTCACTTAATGGACTACAAACATGGCAACACTTCAATATTTTTTGTTTTTTCTTACAAATTTGCTGTTTTCTTTAAAAACTATTCAAAAAAACACTACAAATAATACAAAATTGTTTTGAAATTTCACAGTTGTATGCAGAGGGGTGAGAAAAATCTAAAGAAAAAAAATCGTACAAAACACTTTTTTAAATTAAAAAAATACTGATATTGTAATGTCAACGCGGTATCGCGTCTAACAGACGCCACAAGTTTTTTGCGTACGCGTTGACAAAATTCAACACTCAAAACAGAAAAACAACAACAACAAAAAGCGATGTGGAAATTCAGTTGAAGATATCGGGAATTTGAAGACACCTCGAGTACTTTGCGCCTTTCATATGTACTTCCTAAAGTCTCTGCTTCTTCTTGTTTTTCTGCTTTATACACAACTTTTCACACTAATTTTCCCCTTGGCTCGTGAGTTTTCGACTGACTCGCCACGACTCGAGTATTCGAAAAACTATTTTTAAACTTAAACGGCGAAAAGTCTGTCTACGCAGTCACTTTGGGGGGTTGGGGGGCCGGCGAACGGAAGGGCGAGCGCGCGGTTGGGCGCATGGACAGCGGCACGAACGATTGTTCGGTCGGTCGGTTGGTGGGTCGGTCGCTGATACGCGCACGCAGACCTCTAAAATTGAAATCACTTCAAAAACAAAAACAACAACAACAATGTGCACTACTTTATATGAGAACAGAAAAAAAACAAATCTATTGGAGAATTGCGTAGCCAAAACACAGCAATTATAGTTTCGAGTGAAAAAGTCAGAGCAGCAACAACGTTGACAGCGGCAACCGGCAACAACAATTTGAAATTAAATAAAAGTGGGGAAAATTGAAAACTGAACGCGCGCGCCGCGTCGCACACAATTTCAACAAAACGCGAAAGCACAGACACTTTTTGAAAATAATATAAACTCAAAAACACTCGGTATTTTGTATATACACTTCTCTAAATATATATTTACATTTACATATGTATGTACATAAATAATGCGGCATGTGTGTATTTAAGCGCGTGTGTGTGTACCTCTTCACCCATTTACTACATTAGGCATAAAATAGAATTCGAATTTTGCCAAGTTTTGCGGTAATTTTTATTCAAAACACACAAACAGTGTGCACAGTGTGTTCGAATTGTGCGAAAACCGCATCATAAAATATGCCCACACATTCACTTGCCATTTTATTGTACTACGTTTGTTGCTTGTGTATGTGTGTACATACCTACATACAAACACATATGTTTTATTTTTGCTTTTATTGTTTTTTTAATTTTTAAACTTATAAATTTATGTATTTCTAGTGCACACACGCACATATGTGAGTGCATATACATATATATTTACACATAGAAACGCACCGCACTTTAAATCAAATTGATCGTCAATTCACGCGTAAAATTAAAAAATGCATTTTTAACAATATGTATATACAAGAATATTTGTAGATATGTTTTGGTTAAAAAAAAAATATCGCCAGTTGCTTGCCACTGCTAGCAATAAGACACCAACCGTAAACTAAACCGTGCACCAAGAGACTCAACTTCAGAATGAATCTGTGCTGCAACGTTTCGCCTGTTTGTAGCCGTGAAGTCGTCAGCAGCACAGCGCAGCACACGCACCCGCCACCCGTTACTTGCAAAGCAAAGCAGACTCTCTTGCCGCAGCTTGTCTAGTGTATTCCCAACTGTTGCTGCTACATGTGCTGTATCGTGTGCGAACGCTGTTGCCGTAAGCTTCGTTTGACTCGTGCAACGCTGACGTTGACTGTGCTGTTTTCAGTGTGCCAGTTATACCCAGTGAACAAAAACACCGGTTTCTCAAATTCTCTAGAATTCAGTAAATGATTATATCATGGTAAACATACTTTGATTCGAAGGATGTAAGCACATGTAAAAGCTATCAGTGCTTTACTATAAGCACAATATTTGTAGTGATGAGACGATGCCATAAGAGTATCGATACTTGGTAGAAGAGTCGAAAGAAAATATCGATACCTACTTGTATCGATATGGTTAGCTTGATAATAATTTAAATATGTACTACATATGTATGTATAAAAAAACATTATGTGAATTTTTGGCAAAACTTATACATATCATTTGAAACTTTTCTATTTTAGAAGAATTAAACTTAATTAAGTTAAGATGTTTTTTAAATTTTAACAGATATGTACATACATATACAGCAAAAATTTTTGCTTTTTATTTAATTTATTATATAAATATTTATCTTATACAAAGGAAGATTTACATTTAATTAGATCGGGAACTTCTGGCCTTTATCTGAAAAAACTAAATCAAGTGCGATTTTATAGCCTCATCATTTTCGAAAGTTTTTCCATTTAATAAGTTCTGCAAAGATCGAAACAAATGGTAGTCTGACAGTACAAGATCAACAGTTCCCAGCCAAGCTCTCTTAGTTTTTGACGAGTGACCAAAGATGTGTGCGGTCTAGCATTGTCCTGGTGGAATATGACACTTCGATTGACCAATTCAGGTCGCTTCACGTTAATGGATGTATTTAATTTGTCCAGTTTTTTACAGTAAATATCCGAATTAATCGTTTGGTTCCTTGGAATCAGCTCAAAATATAACACGCCCTTCCAATATCAGCCTTTGTTGTGGTTTGTGACGCTTCATCATGCTTGGACCATGATGATTTTCGAGTGACGTTATTTTAAACAATCCATTTTTTATCTTTAGTTATGATTTACTTCAAAAACGGATCATTTCATTGCGTTTAAGATGCATATCAGAGCGTTGTTGTTAAATGAATTTCTTTCAATTCGTGTGGTACCCAAATATCATATATATTTTGTGGCAACAACGAAAAAAAGCGATGCAACACGTGTGTAACCCCTTTTCCTGCTATCAAACCCGCAGAAATGGCTGTGAAGCAAGAAATTCCGGTAAAAACGTCTAATTTGAGGGCCTTTGAAGGAATAAAGAAGATTATGTTAAGAAATAAATCGTTTATAGAATGAATAATTTTTTTTTTTATTTAGAAACTCACTGACATCAATCTACGGCCGTTATTTTTGAAACGGTCGCTGTGCTGAGTCATTAGCAGTACATATTAGTATGTGGTTTTCTGGCATCTAAACTGAGCACGTACATCAATTTTTAATATTTTGATGTGATTAATCTATCCTCATGATGCGTGCCTCTATTGCTCACACTTAATCACGAGGTCCAACGCAAACTGTTTTGCTGGTTTCCCTTGATTTCTTTTACTTTGAATGCCTGCATGTCCAAATGAATGTTTGGAACGTTGTTGACTAATTACTCGGCTAAATTAGCAACCGTGGTTGCAAATTCTAATGTCAAAACCACCGCTAATAGAAGTTTGATATATTAGAAACTTTGTAGTATTTCAAATGTTGAAAGTAAAGCAACATTTGGTTTGCTCCCATACGTTTTCACAACCACGAAGTTCAAACGTAAGCAAGGCAGCAAACATAGAAAAGGGTAAAATGATCACCGGCGAATAGCTTTTGAACACATTTGACAAAGAAAGAAAGTGAAACCCCTCCAACTAATTCTATACTTTAAAAGGTGAAGTGATTTCATTCGTAGGGCCGACATGACCGATCGGGTGTAGACAAACGGTCACAGATGTATTAAACTATCTTCCTACTTAATAGAAACAGTTTTTCGTATTTCTAGAATGAAATAAAAGCTTTTCATAAAAATTCTTCAGACCACCGAAAGTGACATAAAATGTGGGTTTCTCTATTTGTTGAAAAAATCTTGTTGGAAAAATCTTGTTGTTTTTCCGTAAGTGAAAAGAGAAGCTCTGCGGTTATAAAGAGCCAGTTTCTTCCAAACTTTCTTTTGTGATGCATATTTCGTGTTTACAGGCCATATTTTTAACAGCAGGTTTCAATAAGGCAGTCAATATATAATTAACTCACAACGAAATTGCTTGTTGGGTTATCGGTGAATGCCGGCAACTTTTCATGTATTTTTCATTCTTTTCTGCGGCTTTTTATGGCACGCTGCCAACATTCGCCGCCTTATGACAGTCGTTGGGCTATTTCTCTGCTGTGCTTGAGAGAGCGGCAGCGTATGTGTGTGTTGCGCAGGAAATGCCGAACAGCTGTATTCATTAGCAACATGTATTCGGGGCAACATGTTGACTATTGTTGGTGATATGTTTATGAGTAAAGCATACAAGAGCAAACTCTGAGCAGCATACAAATTAAGAGCATGTTCAAACTTTCTAAGATTTAATTATAATAAAACAATTAGGACTTTTCCATTGATATTACTAATTATTATGTATATAGTTATTGAATTTATTTTAAGGAAATTGTGATATTTATCTTTAAAATAAAACATTGAATAAAATATAGTATATAATAGATATGTATGTTGAACCTATTTAATCAAGCAGAGTTGCTTTAAACAAAAATTAATTAATGATAATCTAAGCCTCTTAAGCGCCTTTTTACACAAATCTACAATCACAGAATCGGCCATCATATTCATTTTTAGCTTTTCACTCTGTCACAAATAGCATTTTTGATAAAAAGTTCGTTTAATGTTTTAAATTTAACCCACTTTCATTTTCTACAGGTATAGCGCGGCCGGAATAGCCGCATGATTAGCAGGGAATGTCAAGTCCTTCGAGTGTATTTCTGACATGAAATAAATGTTCCTCTTAAAAATCCCCATATGCCATTGGGAGGCGGCTCAGTATATACAGTAGATCGCTCCAGTTAAAAAATTTCAAGACGCTACACCACAGAAAAAAAATCGCTTCAGCGGTTACAAAGCGCAAATTAATATTTTTTTATCTTTTTAAATTTATTAAATAATTTGACGCTTCAATTTTATGTCAGAAAATTGTTTGTGGAAATTTTTCGAAGGAATTTTTAGATTTAGATTTAGATTTTTAGATGATTGCAAAGCGGAGATCGGTTCAAATAGAGATTACGACCCTCATAAGTCTAATTCTGTTTTACGAAGCCACAGTCTGGTGGCCGACATTCGATAAAGTAATTTCTTCCGGTAAACTGCACAAAGTTCAATAGACGAGCTCCATTCTTATTACCGGAACACTGCTTGCAACTTCTGCCCAACCCCTTGAAACTCTACTTAATCTTCGTCCATTTATGGTAAATATATGTCATTAGGCTAAATGCAGATCCACCCTGGAGAAAACGCACGCCTGAATATTAAACTTTACGGCCTTCTTCTGAAGACGAGGAGTCCGTCACATTAACTTTCTTTTTTGACAATGTAACTGCAATCAGAGAAACGAAAGTAAATATGTTACAGTTTAATATCAAAGATCCTTCATCGGCGGCTAAGAGCTCGACCGCAGGATGGACTGTGGAGCTCACTAAGTATCACGCACTGCCGCGGCAGCGTCTTTTGACGAGATGACTAAAAGTGGAACAATCCTAAATAAAATAAATTCTGCACACACTCTTTCCTCTTCAAAGGGCTTGCTAAGAACGGCCTTCACCAGCAGTATCATTAGCAGATGGCGTGAGGAAACTAATGTAGCCAGATGGGTATGGCCACTGATCGAAGAGAGGAGAAACACCAAAGAAGAGCCTTTCTTTCATGACCATATCAAATTAATGGTATGCCATTTTGAGTTTAATTATTAATTCTCATATCTGAAAAATTGGTTAGAGGGGCTTTAGGATAAAGTTTTCCGATTTCGATGATATTTGAAATGTAAAGGGTGTTTTTTACACATGTGGCTTTTAAGTAGAAATAAAAGTATATATAATTATTAAGTATTTAGCTTTATTAAAAACATAAGAGCTTCAATTATGTTGTAAAAATAATTTCTGGCCACCGCGGCTACATCGAATGAATTTCAGCTGAGATGCTCCATATGGCTATGGAATCAATGGTTGTCCATGAACAAGACTTTAATCATGGCTCTATAGAATTCCCCAGTAATTTTAATATTATTGCCAGCTTCATATTTAAGGAAATATAGATCAATGATTTCCTCAGCCCATAGAGCAAACCAAACAGAGAGTTTTTGAGGATACAACAGGACTTAGCGATTACTTGTGGATTATCATCACTCTTTTGACGGATGTCTTACCCGAAACCTTATATCTGAAAAAATCGGTTATATGGGGACTATGTGATATAGTGGTCCAATCCGGACGGTTTATTTAAATGTAGTATATCAAATCTTTGAGGTGTAATGGGGTGCAGTCAAGCTTCTGGATATGCTGTTACAGTGGTGAGGCTATACTCAATTCCTACTCTTGCGTCCACGTCGCTCACCTTGGAAACGTGAGCAACCCTTGTGCAAGATGCAGTAACCAACCCGTGTAGAGCCTTGGGTCACGGCTAATGAGAGAGGAAGCTTCAGTGGAGCCACTCCGACTTATTCGGTTTAAAGGTCCGCTGAAGTCTAATTGCAGCGTCTTTTCACCAGAGGTGAGGCTGCGAGTGGGCGTCGGTCTTGAAGCAAGCGGCTGGCTGTATAAATATGTAAAAACTTTAAACTTACTCGCCTATCGGGGTTGTGCGCTGGGTTTGGGACCCGCCACGTAGAAACCAGCAAAAAAATGTTAACAACGCCTCAGATGAGATACCCCCTTTCTGTTGACGGCCCCTGCAAACGAATTAAGGAGAGAGACTCCGTCGGTGGATGAGCGTCTCGCCACAATCCGCATCAAAGCAAAATTTTTCAATATATCGTTGATTTGCGCCCACGCCCCGACGGAAGAGAAGGACGATTTGGCCAAAGATGCCTTTTATGAGCGCCTAGAGCAAACTTATGAGCGCTGCCCCCGACACGATCTGAAAATCGTGCTTGGCGATTTTAATGCCAGGGTGGGCAAAGAAGGTATATTTGGTGCGACAGTTGGAAAATTCAGCCTCCACAAGGAAACATCCCCTAATGGGTTGAGGCTGATCGACTTCGCAGGGGCCCGAAATATGGTTGCCTGTAGTACTAGATTCCAGCACAAAAAAACACATCAAGCCACTTGGCTGTCCCCTGATCGAAAAACACAAAACCAGATCGATCATGATGTGATAGATGGAAGACATGTCTCCAGTGTTCTTGACGTGCGTACACTCCGAGGACCCAACATCGACTCGGACCACTATCTTGCTGCAGCGAAGATATGCACGCGCCTCTGTGCTTCGAAGAACGACCGTCAACAAACACAAGGAAAGTTCGACGCCGAAAAGCTGCAATCACAACAGACTGGCGATGGATTTTCTACTCGACTTGCACTCCTGCTCTCTGAGAGCACTCATCAGCAACTCGGTATACGTGAACTGTGGGACGGCATTTCAAGCTCCCTACGTACAGCTGCAAACGAAACTATTGGATTTCGTAAAGGTCGTAAAAACAGCTGGTACGATGAAGACTGCCATGTCGCAGTGGAGAGAAAATAGACTGCCTACCTCGCAACGTTACGATCGACCACAACACGTGCGGGATGGGATAGATAGAGCTGAAGAGGGAAGCAAGACGCATCTGCAGACAAAAAAAGAAAGAGGCCGTGATGCGCGAGTACGAGGAGCTTGAGAAGCTGGCCGACAAGGGTAATGCTCGAAAATTCTATGAGAAGACTTACAGAAGGTTTCAAGACCGGAGCAGACTCCTGTAGGACACAAAGAGGTGATCTAGTCACCGATGCCCAGAGCATATTAAATTTATGGAGGGAACACTTCTTCAGCCTGCTGAATAGCAGTGAAAACGGAGAATGAACCCGAGACCCCAATCGACGACGATGGAAAAGACGTTCCACTACCTGACCATGAAGAAGTTATAATAGCAATCGCTCGCTTAAAAAACAACAAAGCGGCCGGAGCTGACGGCCTACCGGCAGAACTATTCAAACATGGCTGTGAAGAGCTGACAAGGTGCATGCATCAGCTACTTTGCAGAATATGGTCGGACTATTGGAATTTAAGTGTTCTCTGCCCAATCCATAAAAAAGTGGACCCTACAGTCTGCGCTAATTATCGTGGGATAAGCCTTCTTAATATCGCCTATAAGGTCCTAGCGAGCGTATTGTGTGAGACTAAAACCCACCGTCAACAAACTGTTGGACCTTATCAGTGTGGCTTTAGACCTCGTAAGTCAACCATTGACCAGATATTTACCATGCGCCAAATCTTGGAAAAGACCCGTGAAAAGAGAATCGACACCCACCACCTCTTCGTCGATTTTAAAGCCGCCTTCGACAGCACGAATAGAAGCTGCCTTTACGCCGCTATGTCTGAATTTGGTATCCCCGCAAAACTTATACGGCTATGTGAACTGACGTTAAGCAACACACAACAAAGCTCCGTCAAGATCGGGAAGGACCCCTCCGAGCCGTTCGATGCCAAACGAGGTTTCAGACAAGATGGCTCTTTATCGTGTGACTTTTTCAATTTAATGCTGGAGAAAATAATACGAGCAGCAGTGCTGAATAGAGAAGGTACAATCTTCTATAAGAGTGTACAGCTGCTGGCGTTCGCCGATGATATCGACATTATTGGCCTCAACAACCGCGCCGTGAGTTCTGCTTTCTCCTGACTAGACAAGGAAGCAAAGGATATGGGTCTGGTAGTGAACGAGGGCAAGACGAAATATCTCATGTCATTGTCTCTCTCGGCGATCGAAAACTAAACTCTACAAGTCGCTCATCATACCGGTCCTACTACATGGCGCAGGAGCGTGGGCGATGTCAACATCTGATGAGTCGGCGTTAGGAGTTTTCGAGAGAAAAGTTTTACGTAAGATTTATGGTCCTCTTCGAGTTGGCAACGGCGAATATCGCAGACGATGGAACGATGAGCTGACCGAGTTACACGACGATATTGGCATAGTTCAGCGAATCAAGAAGCAGCGGCTACGCTGGCTAGGCCATGTGGTCCGGATGGATACGAATACTCCAGGTTTGAAAGTTTTCGATGCAGTACCCGCAGGTGGAAGCAGAGGAAAAGGAAGACCTCCACTCCGTTGGAGGGACCAGGTAGAGAAGGACCTGGCTTTACTTGGTATTTCCAATTGACGTCACAAAGCAAAAGAAAGAAGCGAATGGCGTACCATTGTTAACTCGGCTTTAATCGCCTAAACGGTTTCTATGCCAGTAAAGCAAGCAAGCACATCAAATCTGGGGTCTACTGGGGACATGGCGGAATGGGCTACTTTTCTAATGACTTGTTTCTCAGCTACAGGGACGTAGCTAGAGAGTGATCGATAAAGCACTCGCTTCCTCAGAAATGTTTACTACTTATATTGGACCCTTATTTCTAATTCAGAATAAATGTTAAAACCACTTGACAATGATGTTCTATACCTAAATTTTATTTGTAAATACGTCCACAAGTACATATATATGTATGGAATATAGATTGACATTTGAGTGTAATATTTAACATACCAAACATACTTTTCTTCTCACTGACCTATATACGACAAAAAAACAATCCGAAATACATACCAGAAATTTCAAAAATGAATATAAAAAATGTCAACACTGATCGAGACCTTCACAATGGAAGATTAAGAAAATTTAGGAATTAAACAAAATATTGAAGCACCTTAATTACTTGAAGCTTATATGCGGAATGTCAATATTCTCTGTAAAAACAACTTAAAATAACTAAAGAAAATATTTTAAATGCAAGAGCGCACATATAACATAATATATAACAATCCAATATACGTGTATTTAAAAAATTAAAAAAGATTCACAAAAAATTTAAAAATCGAATATATCAAGCAGGCCAAGGAGTGTAAAAACTAAGTGGAAATCATTTGGAGCAAAACCAGCATTGTATTGACAACACGCCGAACAGACGAAATACATATGTTTGTACGTATGTAAATGGGAAATAAAACATTTGCTTGGCAGACAATTTAATTTGGTTCAATGGACTATCGAAAAGTAGCGCATTTTTGGCAAGTGAAATTGATATTTTTTCCATACTCAATAGTGGGTGCTGCTGGCATAATAAAATAAAAATGAAAGCAAATAAATAAAAGATAAGCTATAATTATTTCAAAAAGTATATAAAAGTGAATAGTTCGCAATAGATTTTTAATTTTGAAAAAACAAAAAAGTTGTATAAATCCCAACTCTCTGGCACTTCAAAGCAGAAGTGATTAAGCTTATTGGAAAAAATACAAAAACAAAGAAATAGAGTCCTTGCATGTGTTTGTAAATATTTTTATAACTGTATATTTAGCCCATCCATGCGGTAGGCAGTGCAGAAAATTTATGTGCCAAGCGTGCATATCGAAAAACCAACATAGAAATATACATACATACAAATGTATTTATCATACGTACTCTTTTAGCCCGAAAGCGTATTTGCTTAAATGCAAAGTGTATGAAGATATAAAATATGTGGAAAATTTGTAAAATTATGCTTTTCTATGCTATGATGTTTACTAAATGCATGTATGTATGTGTGTCTAAAAACAGAATGTCACTGACGAAACATCCGGCGGATGCGTGTATCATTCATACTTACATACTTACATATAAGCATACACGGATATTCTTCCAAGCAGCGCGTCTGCCAAATTGCATGTCATCGTTTGGTCTGTAATTATATATATTTATATACCTATATATATCTAACCTATGTAAGTATCTATGCACCACTCAACTTTTAGTTTTACTTTTTTTTATTTTCCGTGGGTGGCAATGTCTGATTTATTTTATTTTTTACTTTTCCTGATGGAAAATATAGTTTTTATACGTCTGTGCAAGCACATCTTCAATGTAGATATACAGTTGTGAGTGTGTGTGCTCTTTGATTGGACTTTTGCCATCATCGACACGACATCTTATAAATTTTACAAGGTTTTTCGCCAAACATAATGATTTCGTTGATATGAACAGATGGACGTTGGATGTCTTAATGATGGCTTGCATAAAGGTTGCCATGCTCCTGATATGAACATATTTTCTCTTTTATTTTCATTTTAATCATTTTATTATTTCATTTTATTGAATTGTAAACTATTTTAATTTATATTATTTTTTATTAATTTCATTTTACTTTGTTTTTATTTTATCTAATTTTAATTTATGTAATTTTTACTGTTTTTAGTTTATTTGATTTTATTTGAATTGATTTATTTAAATTTAATTTAACTTTTATTATATTTCATTTTATTTCGTCTACTTTAATTTAATTTATATTTAATTTTTATTTTATTTTTTATTTATTTATTTATTTATTTGTATGAAAAATAATTATGAATAATTACATTACATTAAAGGCAACTAGCAGCTGGGGCTATCGGCCCATTTTTATTTTATTTTTTTTATTTTACTTTATTAAATTTTATAATATTTTGTTCCATTTCTATTTATTGTATATTGGTTTTATTTTATTTGATTTCATGTTATTTAAATTTTTTATATTATTTTATTTCATTTTAATATATTTTGATTTTATTTCACTACTTTATATTTTATTTTTATTTATTTTATATTTATAAATTTTAATTTTTTATTTATTTTCTTGTTTTTAATCTAGTTTAATTTAATTTTTATTTTATTATTGTAATTTATTTTTTATCTAGTTAAATTAAATTTTAATTTATTGTATTTTATGATTTTTTTATTTTATTTCATTTTAATTTATTATACAAATTTTAGCATTTAGTTTCTATTTTATTTAAGTTTAGTAATAAACTTTATATTTTATTTTACTTTAATTTGGTTTTATTCCTTTTTATATATTTCTCTAAATTATGAGGCATCCCGTCGAGACGTTGGTTGTCTGAATGATGACTTGTGGAATGGTTGTCCTTAACATGAATATAATTTCTTTTTTACTTTACTTTGTAATTTAATTTTTTTAAATTTAATTTATTTTTAAATTAATTAATTTTTTTTATTTTATTATATTTGACTTTGTTTTAATTAAATTTTATTTTGTTTAATATTATTTCAATTTGATTTTATTTTCTTTTATTATATTTTATTTATGTTTATTTTATTTTTTCAATATACTTTATTTTATTTTATTAAGTTTAATTAAATTTTTATTTTATTTTATTCTTTCGATTATTTCATTAATTTTTTTATTATTTTATTTCAATTATTCCATTTTATTTATTTTATTTGATTTTCATTTTTTTTTTATTTTATTTTATTTCTTTGTTTAATGAAATTTCTTTCGTTCTTCTTTCTAATAATATTTATATATTATTTATTATTTTATTTTACCTTATTTAAATTACTTTTGGTTAGTTTAACTTTCTTAATATTTTATTACCAAACATTTTATTTTATTTTATCTACCTTAATTTACTTTAAATATAATTTTTACTTTACGTCATTTAACGTGTTTTATATTATTATATACTTAATTTAATTCAATTTTATTAATTATTTTTATTCCACTTTGTTATTATTATTCTACTTTATTCCTTATTCTTATTTATTTAATTTGTATTTAAGTTTATTTTGTTCCATTTATTTTATTTTAGTTTAGTTTGAGTTATATTTGTTATTTTGTTTTATTTTATATTGTTTTTGTTTTATTTGATTTTATGTTATTTAATTTTGATTAAACTTTTTTATTTTCATTCATCTTTTTTTATTTTTATTACTATTTTTTTTTGATTTTATGTTATTTTAATTTTTTACTTAATTTAACTTTATTTGATTTTTTTATTTTATTTTATTTAATTTTTTCATTTTTTGTTTTTGTTTTATTTTTATTTTTTTAATTTAATTTAATTTTATTTTATTTAAATTTCGTTTCAGTTCATTTTAATTTTTTTTCTTTAGTATATTTATTTATCTAAAGCATGAGGTGTACCGTCGGTTGAATAAAATCAATAACACCCCACCAATATAGAAACTATGATTTGGCACTCAAGCTAGACGTCCCCTGGTAGTCACCACAATAGTACATACATATGTACATATGTATATATGTGTGGATATAACATTCCAATCGCTTGAGTGGTGGTTAATTACAGTCATAAATAAAATTTATGGTTTCTTCGGCATCGAAACAAAACTGCCCACCAAAACGCTAATGTGGCATTACAACAAAAGTAAAACTGAAACTCTTCAAATTTCGAATCGATAAACATAAATTTTGTAAAAAATTTAGTGTCTTTCAGAAATGCGTGCATTAAAGTTCTATTAAGACGATGAAGGCAAATTAAATTATTTTATTTTGAATAAATTATATTTTGTTAAAAGTTAAATTAAAAAATAAAAATTTCTTCAATATTCTATAGTTTTGATATTTGGTCTTTGGTTTTAGAAGTATATTTTTTATGGAAAATCTTTTCAATACAAAGCGTTTT
This sequence comes from Ceratitis rosa, assembly GCA_037013455.1. Classification (NCBI taxonomy): domain Eukaryota; kingdom Metazoa; phylum Arthropoda; class Insecta; order Diptera; family Tephritidae; genus Ceratitis; species Ceratitis rosa. Next base: position 2,678,177 of record JAWMAG010000046.1, on the reverse strand, counting down.
AAAATATACTATGGAAATAAAGAATTAAATAGTTATTTAGTAGTATTTTATTATAAATACTCATAATTTTTAATCATAATTTCGCAAGATTTGATATTAAATTTAATTATTTATAATTATTTTTTGTATTGAATATATATATTATTTTAATTATTACTGTCAGCCACCAAATGCCATTTTAAATTTTATTTTCCATAAAATAAATTCACAATTTTCTCAGTCAACTAACTTTAATACATTCATATTAATATAGTCATAAATGTATGTATGTACTGTACTTTGGTGCTCCCACACTTTCTGCCAAACAAAAAGTCTAATCATTTTTCATACATGTATCAGTATATACCTACATAATATATCAGTACATATGTATGTACGCATAAAACAACTGTCGGTACACCTTGTAAAAATAATTGTTGTTGACCATAATTATGGTCATGTTAATGGGTAATTAACACTTAACATGCTGTAAATATAAATGTAAGCGAAAATAGGTATGTTTGTATGTGTATGTATGTATATTTAATTGTATTTTATTATGTGTGACCAATTGGAAACTTGTCAATATATTAAAAATGGTCATTTGGACATTAAGCTGGCTGATTATAAAAACACACAAAAAAAACAAAAATCAAAAATTAAAAATTAAAAAAAAACAAATATAATAAAAATCTTTAGATATGTAGTAGCAAACATTTGATTTTAATTTATACATTTCTAATTCAAAATTTATTTTTAGGTAATAATTTTAAAATATGCTATTCCATTACTAATTTGGTATTGGTTTATTATTACTATTTTTTTATTTTTATGAAATTTTAAGCTTTAAATAACATTAGTATTATATATGTTATACATATATTATAATATATTATATTATATATATTTAGTAACCCATACAAAAATTAGTACATACTCTGCAATTTCCTGCTGGGCATGCGTATATACTAACACCCACATACATATGTATGTGCATAAGTTATGCATGTGAGTTTTCTAGCAAATTTTAATTAAACGAATTTTTGGCATTAACACAGCAAAATCGTGTCATTCCAAGCAATGTTTTTCACGCTTCATTACCAAAAGATGCGGAAAATCACATATTTTATCATGATTTTCATAGTTTTCCCTTTTTTTATTTATTTCTTTAAACGTTTGCTAGTATGTGTTTGAAAAAATTTAGTTGTTGTTTTTACATTTAAAATACGCTGGTCAGTTAAAGGTCAATATATATATTCAATTCGCATGGACCAATTATGGTAGCAATATTCATTTACATACATACATATGTATGCAAGAGTGAGTAAAGTCAGTACTAGTGACCTAAATAAATACTCTAAAAAATAAAAGTCCACTTTTGGTTATTAACCGAATTCGTGCTGCAAAAAAAAAATTAAATATACATACTTATAACACAAATCAAACAAAAAAAACTAAACACACTTATTTATATTTACAAGCAATAATAATATCTTCTAAGGTCAGCAAATATTACAAAAAAAAATCCTTAAAAATTTAATAAATTTGAAATTATATTTATAATTAAGTTAATGTATATATTTATGGTACTCTTACATACGTTATTTATTTTATCATATTAAATGCAACGTATTTGCCACGGAAAATCTTAATACATACACACGAGTACAAAGTTCTGACTAATACTGGAAGCACTCATGAACGTGACCGTCGCCCGTGGCTGTTTGCCGTAGGATACACCAAATGGTGCAGCTTTTATCAACGTAGCTCCAACACAGAAATTAGCGTTTTCTTTTCTTTACATATTAAATTTATATTTGGTGTCATTTGTTTCCTACAAGGCGAAGATAGATTCGTATAGAAAACTTCTAGTAAATGCTAGCATTTTGAAGATGAAATCGTACCAGTTGGTTATTTGTATAGCAGTTCACCAATAACGGGAGTAATAATAATTTCCACCCCCCTTTTTTGTTTTTATCTCATTATTTCAGTTACGATCCGTTGAATGTGCAAAATGAAGATCATCGTTACGATAGCCGAGTGGTTAGAGGTTATGGCTCTGGCAGTTTAGGTTCACGGTTCGAATCTCGCAGTGCAGGCAAATTTAATTTTTTTATTTTTAATTTTTGTTTAAGTAGAACTTTTTACTACAACTGCATTCTTTGATGTTGCTATTTTTAGTACGTCATAGCTGAGTTTCATTTCCTAATAAACTCTGTTGAAGTGAGAACATCTCCTTGCTCTCTACATCATTAAGATACTCTACTGGTTAGAGGTTTTTGCTGCAGAGCATGAAGTTCATTTTTGGAATCCTGCAGACAAACTCATTTTTACTTTTAATTTTATTTAAATACCAGCAGACCTGGCACACGCTGTTGTGGCTTTCTGTATTTTGTAGAATTTTTATTCTCATTGATATGGCAAAGAATGACAAAAACCCCTTATCAAGCATCATATATAATTTTTTTGGTTTCAAAACAAAGAGGGCTTGGTGAGAGAAGGCTGAAAATTTAGAGTTCTATGTATTTTGTAATGTCACATCATAAAAAAATAAGAAAATAAAAATTTTGTCAAAAAAATCAAAAAAAAAAATGTAGGTGTGGACTACCCTTATCACTTAGGGATGTGAAAAATAAATGTTAGCCGATTCTCAGACCTACTGAATAAGCACGTAAAATTTCATTAAAATCGGTCAAGCCGTTTCGGAGAAGTATCGTGTCTAACACTGTGACACGAGAATTTTATATAACAGATTATTTTGTGTATTTTTTTTTTGGTGAATTTGGTATTTAACAAGTATGAAGCTGATCCATAGTCGGACAACTGACAGTTCGTAGGACATTGTTGTGTTAAAATTACCAGCTGCTTACATGGGAAATATAGGGAAGATGAACTAGTTAGTAGTATTTTTCCCAGTAGAGTTTGTGTACATCCATACAACATAGCCATTCGTCTCTCTGCAACGATGTATAAACCCACATCTGCATGAGCAAGCAAAAGAAAAAAGAGCAGAGCAGAGAGAGAAGCGGTTTCTATGGGAAAATCTAAATTTTTCACATCACTCACGCCGTCGTACGTACACAGTGGTGTGTTTTCATTTACTTGATACTTTCATAAGTTTGATAGTGAAAGTTGACACGGAACGGGCGTTTACGTTCGTGAGTGTTTCTCTAACAATAAACATCTGAATGCTTGCACCAAAATTGATGCATACTTTTAGGCTATTCGGTTTGTATTTTCAATTGATATTTATTTATTTCTTTATTTATTTCATTTTGAAATTTTTGTAGATACATAAAACAATGATAATGGTTGCTATTAACCAGCAAACCCTGTGGCGCATGTCAAACTGTAAGCATGGATCCCTCGAGTGGGAGGTGTGTTTATATCAAGGTGTGCAAGAAAAAATGTAAACAAAACATGAAAATTTACAATTTAGAACATTTCTACAAAAAATGGTACCTCGAGGTTTTCTTGTCACTGATTACGTATCTGAGGTGAAATTTCAAACATTCAATGGCAGATTCAATATGGCGAGCTTGAAAAGAAAAAATTTATTACATATCAATAAAACTCTTTACGAACGTTGTGTGTAAGATATTAAAACACCTGGCTTTAGACATGGTAGCTCTACCATTAACCAGATATTCACCATGTGCCAAAAAAATGCCTCTTTATCGATTTTAAAGCTGTTTTCGAAAGCACAAAAACGAGACCGTAAAGGAAAGAACTCCAATTAAGATATAAATTCCTTATTTCCATGCATTCAATTCATCTATAGAAGTATATTTTTTTTTACAAACATATATTAGGTGTAGTAGGAAGAAATCCGTTATTTTGGCTTTAATTTTTTACTTTTCGTATCCAGTCTTATTAAAATGGTTCCGAGCTCTTAGCTCTTGGGCAATCGAAACAGTGTTACTGGACGGTCGGACTGGACAATGTCTATGATTTTATCGATATTTTCGACATTTGCCCTTCCACTCTTTAAAGCATGTTTTATAAAAAAAATTACGGAAATGAAACAAAAATTGTGCATTATTGACTTCAACAGTATCCGGCCCTTATCGAAGAAAAACTGTAAAATATAGAGTATTTTCTCTTGATCGCACGCTCAAAAAAACTGAATCAACCAATCACAAAACTGTCAGAAAAGCTTAAAAGGAATAATAAATAAAATAACAAATAATAAAATAATGGATTTTCTTTTTACTACACCTATATATTTATGTTTAATTTTTCACATTTTTTTAATCTATGTATTCATAAATCGCTACTTAAGTCTATTTGAAATGCAATAAAGTATTTGGTAAAGAGTTAATCCATTTTTATAAAACTACTAAACTACAAAATTTGAGGGTTTTGAGGTTTTCCAAAACATTTCAATTAATTAATTCATTTTTTACAAGTATACATATATACAATTTACAGTTTAGCATTATATAGTTCAGCCTTAATTCATTTTCTATTCTAACATAATTCATTGTATTCAAAAATCAATACAATTTAAAAAATAATAATATTATTTTAAAAATAAATTTCTCCTTTTTTCCTTTTCATAATTTAATGCCAAAATTTCGACCATTTCGTGCGTTTCGCCGTCCAAACTGTGAAGAGCAAGACGAATAACGTAGCCCACAGCGAACTATTACAATTTGTGCCATCGCCGATTTGTTCCAAAATCCAGTGGGCGTGACGACTCACATCGACAAAAGCAGCTGATTGTGTAGTGTCTTTACAATCCAAGCTTTCGGTTAGGGAGAGTCCTAAGAGTAGATTATTTTGTACTAAAAGAGCGCCTGCGCTCTGTTGGCAAGCAGCTTCTTTGTCTTGTACAGCCGCAAAGCCAATGCACAACATATCTGGTCCGTAGAGGGTGCCGTACTTCTGTCCACAATGTTGATCGCTCAGCTCCGTGGCGTTGAGCGACATGAGTTGTGTATAGGGAACGTGCTGAAAGGGAAGATAAAAATGTAATTACTTGTTTGGCAGGAATTATCAGTTATTGAATATGTATGTAGCTATTCTTAAACTAAAATTGATTCGCGGAGAACTAAGATCCTTAAGAGTACTTTTGTTGTTGTTGTTTTAGTAAACGCAAAACTATTTCCCAAATTGGTTTTTGGGGAATATTTCGGTAGTGACAGTCCCTGGCCGAATAAAAATCCAGATCGTTCGGGTTTAAAGACTCGCCTATCGCGGAAAATATTAGGGTTTAGTCACCTCTGGTATGCCTTGCCACGGGTAAGTTTTGAACCCCTAACCTGTAGGAGGTTCTTAAGTATACTCGTCTGACACTCTTTCTCCAATAATCCAACACCGTTAAAACTATTCGTTTGCTATAGTTTACGCACTGAAATATACACCTGTATTCTATACCTACACCATTATAGCAGCCCCTGATCTTTAAATCGAAATTTTATATGAACTAGTTACCTTCGAATGACGGAAGTAATCGAGATCTGAAGTTCCGAACTACCTCATGTATGAAGGATCAAAAGGACTGCCAGTTGTAAGCGAGGCAGGTTTTTCTTTTATCTGTGCCGAGGTCTTTACGTCTGGGAACCTTTGCGAGGAACCCTTCCGAGGATGCAGTTGGATACATAGTGGTGGAAGACATTTAGTCAGATTAACTGAGAGCATGAACAAAAAATAAAGGAAATTTAGGAGTAAACTTAGGGTAACCGTGGAGAGTTGTAGGAAGTTTCGCTCCCGCATATTGTTACATCAAGCCTTCATTAGAGAGAGATAACATCGAAAGAAAAATATCATTTCAAATTGTCTTGGACAAAGAAATAACAGAGACGGGTAATGATTTTTTTCTTGCTTCCTACCTTCGGTGGGCTGTTTAGTTTTGCGGATGCTAAGATACTTTTCTGTAAATCTGTTAAGCGAGTAGAGCACTTTTCACTCTAACTGAAAAGACTTTCTTAACATCCACAGTCAAGTTTACTGAAGAAATTTCTGCCGAGCTCCTACTCAATTTGAGGTGAGTATCGTGATGTTTTCCAACAAATGGAGGATTATACAACCGGCGGTGGTAAGATTTTGGGAGGAGCTTTTTAATTCATATCGGAAAAGCTCTTGGAAGGGTTGACATTCCCTGCACATGGACAAACACAATATATATTTTTCATATTCGAACTCAGAACCCACCACAACCACTTTACTCTCGGATTCTTATTCTTATTCTTATTCTTTTTCAAAGATCTTTCCCTCCCGAAAGACTTCCTAAAAATCAGTTTAAGGAAGGAACCTTTTCCTCACTCACCTCCTCCGTAACGAACCAGCTGGTCACCACATAAGTATTCCGACGCAAAGCATCCTCCAATGTATCCTCCTCCATTTTAGCGCCATAGTAGGCAGATATACTCAAATTAATCGGTTTCACAGTCGGATGCGTGGGTGGGATATCACGTTCCAACATTATGATCGCTATATTATCGCGCAGAGTGTGTGCGTTGAAAGTTTTCGGACGATGAACGTGTGTCACACCATAGACCAAAGTATGCTCGTTGCGTTGATAACGATTCAATGTACCCATGACCACTTTCAATTCAGCTGGGTGACGCGACGTCTGGGTCTGGTAACTGCATAAATACCATAAATAAATACAAACGTCTAGTAAATATAAATATATGTATATAGATAAACATAGAAATAGTTTTACAATCAATGAATTGATAAGAAAAGTGGTATATTTCCACAACAAAAAGAAGAAAGGAAGAAGAACAAGAAAAATGTCTGCACATGGCACCGATATACATATGTATGTATGTATGTATGTATGTATGTAAGAGTATGTTTGCACTTAGCATGCGCTCGTCACATGAACTTACTTGTGTACACATTGAGCTACGGTAAGCACAACGGAGGGTGCGATCACCGCGCCGCCGCATATATGCCCCTCACCGAACATATAATCCTCTAGGGCCAGGCGTATGCTGGCCTGATAGCGCGCATGCTCCCACGTTGCCTCGCTGCCATTTATGCTGCTGGGATAATGGTGTTCGGCGGCATTCGATTGAGTGAAGCCTGGTGATTGAGAAGAGCAAAAAAATTAAGATAAGGAGGAATAATATTCAAGAGATATGTACATATATTTAATAAAAAAAAAACTAATTATGGTATATAAAACAATTATTTAAATATATTTAAGTATACCCTGCTTTGCTACGCTTTAGTAAGCACGTAAACACCGTTAAGCCACAAAATTATTTTTTTCTTTAACTAAACGAGCAGCACGTGTCGCCTGCCGATAAATGATTTTGCAATAGTTTTTTGTGGACGTTTTTATTTATGTATGTATATAATAGTATGTGCATACAACATACATACAATACATATGTATATATATTTTTTAAGCATATACATTTGTAGATATGTCTATTTGTATTTATACGATTGATTTGAAATTTTCCCCAAACTGATAAGCACGATAATGCGCTCGATTTAATCACTTTAAATGCTTGCTTTTATGATAATTTATAATTTTATTGCGGAAGAACGCAAACGTAAGCTACTCACTTGTAGCTAAAATTAGTTACTGGGCCAATATTTCTGGCTTACAAATATACATACATATATACGCATTTATATTATATTTGTGTATGCACTCATATTTATGCGAAAGAAGACGAAAAAAAGTTGTTCAAATTTCTTATCACTACTGTTAAATGCAAACTGCTGCATTTATTTGTTGGTGCCTATTAGGGGTGGTCATGTGACAATTTTTTTTTATAAATCCTTAATACACATATCCAGCCCAGAATAGATCAGAAGTATAGAAAACTAGAGTTTGTTCGTGGCTTTGTCCGCGTGGAATTTTAAAATAGTTCTAATAAATTTTTATGAGATTTTTCGTTATTTCTTTTATGATAACTTATAACAAATCGAGCCATAAATATGATTCCTTCAGTTAGATCGGTCCCGAAAAAAATTTTCCATAAATTGACACAGGCAAAGAGCCATCAATGTTCCACATATTAACCAAACCGGAACATCGAATCGATACCAGGCTCACTTCGCGGAAAACACAGTGTTCCCGTCGTTAATTTAGGCAAAAATTTACCTATGCACCAAACTTCATGAATCGACACCGGGCCCACTTCCCCGAAAAATCCTTTCTTATCGGTTGCATATGTCAGAACACACACTCCAAGTTTCAGGTCTCGATTAGTGGTTTAGTCTGTGGGTTAATCCTTGCTTCATTCGAGACAAAGACTTTTATAGATGTAGATTAATTTTTCTAATTGCGGTCGCCCCTCGATAGGGAATGTCAAGAACTCCGAGTACATGCATGGCATGAAATAAAAAAGCTCCTCCTAAAAATCCATCCCTCGTGCCTCTGAATAAACAGTAGGTCCCTCCATTTGTTAGAAAAAGCATCAGGGCGCATACCACATATAATAAAAAGTTGATTATATATATAAATTTTATATGCAGGTGTTTGCTGTTGAGCTCCTTCTAAGTGATTTTCTTTTATATTTAAGCGAACTCGAGTATGGCTTAGATTAAGACTTACTCCGGGAAGACGACAAAGAAACAATCTATATAATGTGGAAATTCGGGTTTTGCTTAGACTAACAAAACCGGCCGGCGACCGCGGTAGCCGAGTGGTTAGCATTGCGTACTGACATTCGGAAGGCTCGGGTTCAAATCCCGGTGGGCCCAACATCCAAAAATTATGGAAAATTAAATTAAATAAAAAAATTAAGTTAAATTTTCTAATTGCGGTTGCCCCTTGGCAGGAAATGTCCACCCCTCCGAGGACATGAAATAAAGGCTCCTCGTAAAAAAACCATCAGCCGCTCGGGTAGCTTAGTATAAACTGTAGGTCCCTCCATTTGTTGGTAAAACATCAAGACGCAAAACCACAAATAGGAGGAGGTGCTCAAAGCGCCAATTATATAACATGAAAACTTGTTTTTATTTTTTAAATTTTATATTAGTTTCTTTTCGCAAAGTGGATCATAAAGTGATCAACAAAAATTGGAGTGATTTGGATACAAATACCTATACAATACATCGTGTTACTGTTGTTATGATTTAAGTACAATTTTTCTGGAAAGATGTGGCCAAAATTCTATGATTTATCGATGGATCGACGTTTCGGTAAGATCAATTCTCATTTATGGTACGATTTTATTGTGGCCGTCAAACCGTAGCAGAAGATTTTCGAAAGGAAAAGACTGACTATCGCATGGAACATAGAACGCCATGTGACAACGTCTCCTCATTATTTTATTCAGTGCTATAAGTACTGTGAGTAAAGAAGTAACAAATGGCAAAAAAACGAGGTTTAAATTAACAGAAAAAATTAATGGACGATTGTTGGACGATCCTTTATTAGTTTTGGTAATTTGAAAAATTCTACGTTCGAAGAAGTCTAGAATTTTAAAAGCGAAAAACCGTCCCAAATGATTTATGAAGCCTGTTTTGGAAACTAAAGTTTCACAATTCGATTCATTTGGAAGAAAGCGAAGCAAATGATAATCTGATGACGCTAAAGCGGGACAGTAAGATGGATGTGAAATCAGTTCCTAATTGAGCTCCATTAATTTTTGGCGTGCCAATAAAGTGGTCTATCACCAGTTTTGTTCCCCAGGATTTCTTTAATATCTTTTAACTGACAATATATTTCAAGTATATAAGTTCAACTTTTAGCGAAAAATTATTATAACTACCCATAACGAACACCCCTAGGAATGATAAGCTCTAAGCAACATAAACACCTTGATAGTGATAATTTTTTTTTTTTTTCTGAATTTTTCAAGCATTTTTTTTTTGGACCACTAACCTTGATAATAAACTTGACAACTATGCCTGTAAGTGTGTTTACATACTTAAGTGTGGAAGTAACACCAGTATGACATACGTAGCTTACCAACTATGGGAATGCCGGTAATCAAATTATAGGCTAACGATATGGCAACAAGAAACTCGAACTCGAATGTTTTTTCGAATTAACCTGAAGGTTTGCTTCTTTTGAATGAATGATTTTTGGAAATTGAAAAAAAATTACATACAGTTCCTCTGTACAGTGAGAGCACCAATCATAGCAGTGTCCAAATGTTCAGAAATATTTTTCTGCTTATGCAATAAAATTAATTTATTTTCTATATACATATTCATAAGGTAAAACTTGACCTTAAGTTAAATCTCGTAATCGAAGGATTGATAAGACGCTAATAATGGCAAGAACACATTGCATTTAAGCGTGATTTTCCTATCAAAAGCAAATAAATCAAATTTACAATCTTTTTATTAAGGTTTTACGATTATGGGGAAAATTATTGAACATTAAAGGCACCAAATAATCAGAAAAATTAAAATAAAATTTATTAAAAAATTTCTTTAACATTTTCTACTTTTACATATATAATAAAACATTCCAATCTAAAAGGATTAACATTATTTTGTTTTAAACGCCTTTGGGGTATAAACATATTTTTTACATTTTTTTTCAAACAGTCATTTAATGAATAAATAATAAAAGGATCCTAAGCCTTAAAAAAACTACTGTTCACTTGATAAATGTTATAAAAATTCCTACTGGGTTGCTTGCATACTTGCATCCGCTTCTTAAATGTCAGAAGAAAAAGAACGTTTGAAATGTCAGTAAAATCTTTTAAGAAACTTGTTTTTATTGAAATGATTTATATATTTTTTTGTTGTAAAAGTTTCTTATTAAATTAAAATATTTTAATAGCGAAATGCTATAATAAACACTTGTTTTTCTATGGACTTCGGAATGAAAGCATCACACCATAACCATTTCTCACATATTTTTATAAAAATTTCTTCACTACTTTTATACATACATATATAAATATATATGTACATGCATAAGTAATCGGATTATATTACTGCAATTACTGCACATTAACATATACAAATACGAGTATACAGATTTGGTTTTCGAGCAGAGACTTTAATTAGCTATGTGCTGTAAGTGCACAGAAATTATAAAAACAATTAAAAAATCTAAATATAAATATATTTTTTTAATAATGTCACACAATTATTAACAATTATATTTTTTTTTTAAATTTGATATAAATATTAATGTAATATAATTTGAACTCAATTAATTTTTTTCCATAGCACATATAGTTTTTAAAAAAATATACCTAACCTTGAAATAATGTTTGCAGATATTGAAAAAAAATAAATTAAAAAAAAATACAATATAAAAAACTATAAAATTTGCAACTAGTCTTAAGCAATATAATTTTATTAAATTAAAGTACTACAACTAACTGCATACGAGCTGTAAGTCCAATTAGAATAAATTTTTTAATGTTTTTTTTCACTTTTTTGCTTTGAAAACGGTAAAAGGAAATATTTATTATTATTTCGTCGAATAAGCAAATTTTTAAATTTTATTAATTTAAAAAAATCGTAATTTTTTTTACATATCTAGTAATAATTGAATTTTTGTAAAATTAGATTATTTAATTTAAATTAGTTTAAGAAATAATTTCAAATTATTTCCCAATCAAAAATGAATTTTTACTAAAATATTAAAAAAAATTTAATTTATTCAAGCGCTCAATAAACTCTTATTAAGGCCTACCCTAGCACGCGAATCAGTTTTCAAATGAAATTCTAATATTTGCATATTATACTCATAGCAACAATAACATTGAAATCAGTGCTCACCAACGATGATAACTTTTTTTTTCGTTGCTCCATTTAAACTATTGACCTTAAAAAATTGTACGTAAAAATATATATTTTTAAATTTAAAACATTTAAGTTAATATACACCCAGCAGCTACAAGCAAATGTACTTAGAAAGGTACATATGTATATATGTATATATATATATGTATATGCATGAATATTCAGAAAAGTGTGCATTAAGTTATTGTTGTTATAATGTTGCTATTATCATTAATAGTTTATTATCGTAGTGAGCTATCTGCTCTGTGGCTCATAGAAAATGGTATGATATTCTCACTCACAATTGTCTATTTTAATATCGTTGCTTGGAGAAAGCATTTAAGTAAATTTAAGAGAAATATTTGTTTTACTTAAATTTGTAGCAATTTTCTTTCAAATTTGTTTATATATTTTTTTATGCGAAATCATTGCGAAAATAATGTAATTGAACTCAATTTAAGTATAAATAAAAAATATATTAAATTGTTTTTTTTTTTGAATTTTGGATCTCATTTAATTTTTAAATTATAATTTTCTCATTTCCAATAAATAATTAAACAATTCAGGTAGTTTTTGTAGTTATTAAAACTAGATTAACTTTCCATAAAATTTTAAAAAATAAACTATTCTATTTTTCGCATTGATATATCAATAGTGTATAGTTAACACACATAGAGAAGAATATTCATTTTTAACGCGTGACAAAGTACATTGAGAAATCCAATCAGCTGAAATGGAGTAAAGCAAACCAAAACCAAGCGCACCTCATTTATACAAAAAGCAAAAAAAAAATGCAAAAGACTCCAAACACCTTTCGGCTATTAACCCTTGCCATTTCAACACGCGAACACACACACCCCACCAATTTATCAACCGCAATTCTTGTTTCTTTTTTTTTTTTGCTTTATGCTGTAATTTTGCTGATTCCATTTGTCATTAGCTGGCTTTACTATTTCAAATCGCTACTTTATTTCACACACCCATGTACATACATATATATGAGTATGTAATATTAAAAACCACTTGCAAAAAATATGCTTTGCAAACACGAAAACACCAACAAATTTCTTTTTAAAGAAGTGAACACATGTGTGTGGCTTTTTGTTGATATTCAGTTCGTTTTTTCTGTTTGTTTGTGTTTTTGTTTTTCATTTTTACATTGCACTTCTTCACCCAACTCACCTGAATGCATTTCATTGCATAGAAATGCTAAAATGAAGATTTTCACAAGTTTTTTAAAACTTTCAATACGATGCATTTTGTTTGTTGTATGTGTGTGTGTGTGTATGTGTATATATATGTATGATTGATTTTCACAACTTTGCTCGACTTTTACATCAAAATCACCGGTAGCTTCCTATTTTGCCTATTTATGTGTACTACACAAGCTAGAGCTCTTCAACTCAATCGATGTTCCGCTTTGTAGCACCGCTTATTCGCGATTGAAATTCTAAAATGTCAGCAACAAACGACGATGACAACGTTATTGGTTTGCTTTTAGCAGCATTTGAGCCCCTAAGTTGCTATTGTAGAAACTTACATACCCGCGTACATACACACCAAGTATATACAAACATATGTTTATAAGCAGGAATGTAGAATGTAGTGAGTACCTGCATTCATACACCTATTTATAATATATATCTTTGTATGTTTATATATTTATATATTTATAATGAGCGGATTTAACGAAAACTGATGAAGGCCCATCAAAAGTTCGAAGGGGATATAATATCTATTATTTGTTTAATTCGATTAATTTTATTTAATTAATTTAATTTTATTTTTTTGTTTTATTTTATTTTATTTTTTATTTTATTAATTTATTTTATTTTATTTTATCTTATGTTATTTTATTTTATTTTATTGCATTTTCATTTTATTTTATTTTATCTTATTTTATTTTATTTTACTATATTTTTATTTTTTTGTTATTTAATTTTATTTAATTTTATTGAATTTTATTTTATTTTATCTCATTTTATTTTATTTTATATTATGTTTATTTTATTATTTTTTTATTATTTTGTTGTATTTTATTTTCCTTTATTTAACAAAATATATTTCAATTCATTTTATTTTATTTTATTTTATTTTATATTATTTGGTTATAGTTGATATTATTACTTTTTCCATTTTATTTTGTTTATTTTATTTAAAGTTTTTTTTTTATTTATTTGATTTGATTTTACTTTGTTTAATTTAATATACCTAATTTAATATAATTTTATTTCATTTCATTTTACTTAATTTTATGCAACTTTTTTTTTTGTTTTGTGTTATTTAATTTTCTTTTCTTTTATTATATCCTATACATAGTTTTTTTCTGAATTAGTTTAAATTATTTTAATTTATTTATTATTATTTTACTTTAATTAACTAAATTTTGTTTTATTTCATTTGATTTTATTTTATATTTTTTTAATTTTATTTTCCTTTATTTAACTTTAATTATTTCAATTTATTTTATTTAATTTTATTTCATTTTATTTGATTTGATTTTGTTTGTATTTTTTTCTATTTTATTTAATTTTTTATTTAATTTTATATTTTTGTAATAATTTATTTATTTGTTTTTATTTATTATATTTATTTTATATGTATTATTTATTTATTATATTTATTTTATTTCATTTTATCTTATTTTATTATATTTAATTTAAGTTTTTATTTAATTAATTTAATTTTGTATCTTATTTTATTTTACTTTACTAAATTTTGTTTTAGTTTCTTAAATTAAACTTAATTTTATTTCATTAATTTCATTTTTATATATTTTATTTTATTTTTCACTTTATGTTATCTGATTTTATCTTATTTTATGTTACTTAATTTTGTTTAATTTAATTTTATTTTATTTTCTTGCTTTATATTATTTGTGTTTTTTTTTTAATTTGGTTTAATTTTTTTTATTTTATTTAATCTTATGTAATGTATGTAAAAAACTGTAGGTCTATTTGTTGGAAAAACATCAAGACGCAAAACCACAAATTGTAGGGGGAGCTCGGCCGAAAAATCACTTCAGTGGTTACACAGCGTCAATTATATATGTCATATTATATTATTTGTATTCCGAGTTCTTTGATTTCATTCTATTTAAATTGATTAATTAAATTTAATTTAATTTAGTACTTTTTAATTTATTTTATTTTATATCATGTTATGTTATTTCACTTGCATGTATATTATTTGATATAATTTTTTTATATAATTTAGTTTTATTCGATTTTGTTTTAATTTATTTGATTTAATTTAATTTTATATTTTTATTAAATTTTTTTTGATTTGTGTTATTTTCTTTAGTTTTATTATATTCTATTTAGTTTTTTATTTAATTGATTTCATTTCTTTTTATTTCATTTATTTTTTATTTTATGTTTTTTGTTTTTTTTTTAATTAAATATGAAATTATTTTATTTCATTTTATTTTTAGTCAAAATGTTTGATTTGAAATTTTTTCTTCTGATTAGGTTATTTTATATTATTTTTTTAATTAGTTAAATTTTTTTAAATTGGTTTTATATGAAATGATTTTATGATTTAAGTAATTTAATTAATTTATTTTAAATTATTTTTCTTAAATCCGCTCCTGCTTTTTAATTCTACTGCGCATAGATAAGCTACGAAATCAACTAAATTTTTTACCGATCCAAGTGTTATTTATGTTTTGGTTTTTTATTGTTGTTATTTGTTATGTTCTAAGCTGTCGTTTGTTAACATCATTTTGTTGTTATATTTTGAGTTTACTGATAAAGGCAATATATTTTTGCTAATTCTATAAAATAGCTGATAAAGCTGTATGAAATATTTGTTTATTATTATTTTTTTTTATTTGTTATTTTTTGGTTCACCCTACTATCGGGAATTTGGTACTTTCATACTACAATAATGTTCAAGTATATTTTCACTCTATCTCTGTATCTCTTTTTTTATCAACATGTGTACAAGAGTGGGTTTGCATTGGCTACTCTATTGAGGGGAAACGTCTGCACATGCTCTTTTAAAAATTTAAAAACTAAAAACAAAAAAAAAATTAATATGCAGAGCGTCATTTGCGAATGCTAAATTTAACTTTTTCGTTGGATATTTTGGCAATGCGTGTGCGCATAGATTAATTTCCAAATGAACATACATATTTACATACATTGTAGATATGTATATACTCAATTCACTATTATCATATCTGTAGAATACATATGTAGCGCATCGCGCCATCCATTTTACCTAAACTTGTTGCTGTTTTTGTTTTTATTATTTTTCATATTTGTTTTGATCGCTTCTGTTGCGGCGCGCGTATTGTCGCAATTCACAGCGCTTCTGCTCTGCTTATTTTAGCTTTATGGGTTTATTTTGTTTTTAATTTTTGTTGTTGTTGTTTATTTATATTTTCTCTGGCCCTGTCAAAAATCATGAATTCTTATCAGTATTCATTTATTAATTTTCATTTTGTTTTTAATTACTCCAATTAGAGCATTTTACCTAATAATACAAATACACACATATACATATACATATATACAAATTATGCTTTTCCTACGACTTAATTCGCGCAGTCGAGCGCAACAATAATTTCTGCTCCTTGACGTTGGACGCCAATTGGAGATACTAAGTGAATCAGGTCCTTATCCACCTGATCTTTCCAACGGAGTGGAGGCCTTGCCTTTTCCTTTCCTTCCACGGACATAATAATTAGCCAAACGAGTCGCTTTCTCTAATTTCAGAGAACTAAGTTTAGGCCGCAGATATCTCCTGCAGCTCATCGTTTCATCGTCTGGAGTATTCGCTTGTTGCCAACGCGCAAAATTCTAGGAGTCGTTCGTAACACCAGTCTCTGGAAAGCTAGCGCTGACCTATCGGATGTCGGTATCGTTCATATTTCTGCACTGTGTGACACAACGGGAATAATGATCGACTTGTAGAGCTAGGTTTTAATTATAATCAGTGGAAAGTAGCACCTGTTGGCAAGAGTGGCGCTGTATTGGCTTTCAAGGCTGACATTGTTATTGGCGTTTATGACAGTTTCTAGATAGACATGATCACATACAACTTCAAAGTTATGACCGCCATAATCGCCGGTGACGTGGTAGCCATGAGGCGTGTCACTACCTGTTCGTGGGTTTAATGACAGCAGATACTTCGTCTTGTTCACTCTCAGATCCATTTTCTTGGCACCCATATCCAGTCTGGATAAAGCAAAATAACGGCGCAGTTTTTCAGGCCGTTTGTGTCAGTATCATCGGCATACATATGCCCGTGGTTCTACCTTCTCTGTTTTTTTAAGCTCTTATTATTTTCTCAGGCTTCGTGCAGTATCGAACGGCTCGGAGAGGTTGTTCCCAATTCTGACTGTGCTTCTGGTATAGTCCACCGTATAAGTTACCGTATCGCATAAGTTTGCCAAAGTCAAACAAAGCGAGTCTAGCCGAAGGCAACTTTAAAATCATGATCCATTTCACGAGTCTTTTCAAAGATTTTGTGAATAGTGATTATCTATCAATGTTAGGTTAAAACTCGAACGCTCTTTAGAGCCTTATATGCGATATGGAAGTTTAGATTGATTTGTGGATTGAGACGAGCATACTTGATAGGCATGCACTCATCGATCAAGCTGATGAATGCGGTTTGTCTTCTACGCCATATTTTGTGATTTTTTTTTTTCAAGCTTATATTGAGAGCTACAGTGCAGAAATCTGAAGAAGAATTTGGTTATTTGTGTACAAAGAAAAATATTTGGATTACTACAAGAAAGAATGGAATATATACGATCCAAGAGTGGTACTTAGGTTTTCATCCTCAAACAGCTGTATGTACTGTTCTAGGCACCTGTGGGCTCGCGAAGAGCGACTCATTAAGTATTTTATTTAATTGTTTTGCTTGGGGGTCTAACTTTATTTATTTAGTAATTTCTTGGTGTCTCTCTAGCTTTGAAAGTATTCGATGCAGTACCCGCTGGTGAAAGCAGAGGAAGAAGGATAAAACTAAAAGGATCAGGTGGAGAACGACCTGGTTTCACTTGGTATTCCCAACTGGTGCCAAACGGCGAAGAAAAGGAACGAATGACGCGCTATTGTTGATGAAGAAGAAAAATTCCACAAAATACTCTTATCAGTATTTGCGTACCTTGATAAACATATGAACATGTTTTATTATTAGAATTCTACTCCCAGCAGCGATGCAAGGGCTATCCACCATTTTGCGGTTACGAAATTAAACGTAAATAAATTTTAAAATAACTATTTCATTAAATTAATTTTTTATTATAAACTGTGAATCTTGGCTTTACCATATATGTGAACTCGCCTCGCGAATTTTTGCAAGGTAATTTTCGACAATTTTTGGCACATATTGGGTGGCTAAGAAGCCATAACTTGACGAATGTTGATTTTCCAGTACTCAAGCGGCCGGGTAATGCCGTTATCGTTTTCAAAGAAGTAAGATCCAATAGCGCTTCCAGATCAAAGAACAGTCTACACAGGAAATTTTTTTTCTGGTGTAATAGCTTTCTTAAATTATTTGATGATTCTCGGAGCTCCGAGTGAGAAATGTTTCTCGTCGCTGAAGAAAATTTTGTTCCACAAATTGTCGTCCACTCTTTGTTCTTCAAGCCCTCGTGAATTGTCAGCTGACTTCAGCTGTTGTATGAGCTGGACTTTATTGTAAGTCCAAGTGCAAAATGCGCCATAATGTGCCGTAAGAAAGTCCCATCTCTTCAGAGCATCGAGAAATATAAGTATACATCAGCTACACTTTACTTAATGTGGCGATATTTGAGGTGGAACGAGCGATTTCTATAATCGATCTAATCTTTCCAAAGTTTTTTTTTCTTAATTTTACCAACTGCTTGAGTTATTGGACGATTATGGGCACCATAATCTCCTCTCAAAGCACGAAACGTGATACGTTTGAATCGCCATTTTTGTTGCGGTTTGCGGTTGTTCTGCAATCCATTTTCATAAATGCCTGATCTTTAGCTGAAACAAAACATGTTTGATTTGACAGATATCAAAATACATCCCTGCACTTTTAAACCACGAATTGGATAACCCTATACTATGTAAGTAGATATAAAGAAAAACGAAATTAGTTTAATAAAGATTATTGTTTATTGAATTTAACATCATAAATTTTCAATCATAAAAACTAGTTTGATATACTGAGTTACTGATTTAGTTAAACCAAATTCATCTACGTTTTAACTATAAATAAATTTCAGTTGTCTGCTGCTATAAATTATTTACAGTATTTATTTATATTGGCAATGTGCGTGAAGTGTAAGGTACTATAATAGTTGATAACTGGAATGCTACTATGTAATTGGCACTTTAATACACTCTAACCTAATTCGTCTTCCATAATATCAGAAATGTTACTAACTGGTATTTTTAGCATCAGCTTCATACTAGTTAAATACTAGTTCACTTACTCCTTTAAACTGTGCACTGCCTAGAAATCAGAAATAAATTAGGCTACAATGAGACTCGAACCATAAATCTCAAGCATAACAGGGACCACTCGGATTTTGTAAAATCTAAAACAAGCTTCGCACTGGAACAGAGTATGATATATAAGGTTAAACCCACCTCTTGTGAGTGATTAATTCTACTATAAAAACTTTAAAAAACTAGTAAGAAAGACTAAGTTCGGAAGGAATCGAAAACTAGATACTCGCCTGAAATTTGCATTATGTTCATAAAACGGTCAAAAATTACAGGTCTGTTGTACGGGAGATAAGTCTTTTTTTTTGGAAATATGTCAGCCATTTTTGTTAGGATTCATAAGTAGCTTATCTGCAATGTTTTGTTGAGTTCTGTTTATAAAGACTTTAAATATTTGATCTGCAGCCAATGAAGGATGGAAAGTAAAATTACTGTTATATGGGACAAAGACAAAGGCGTAGTCCATTAAAATTTTTATTCACCTCTCATAATTTTTCGTCCTTAACAAATATGAATTTATCCATTTGCGATAGCGTATTTATGACTCAAGTAATATTCTAACAAAGATTCTTCAAAATATCTCAGTGCTTGCATGAGTTATCATGTATACAGATGGACGGACAGACATACATGGCTGAATCCATTTGTCTCGTCCTATATAATTGGCACTTTGTAACCGATTGTAGCGGATTTCAACTCCCCTCTTCCATTTTCGACAAGCATCTTGATGTTTTTTAAATTTCAAATGCTGCAGTTGGCCCCTTAGTGTAAGTTAGTTACGTGGGAGAAGAGCAAGCATTGGGGTATGTTTGTTATTATTATGAACCCATTCGAAGAAGAACTTAAAATAATATATAATAAATTTGATTATAAGTTCTTTGCTGGACCCCAAATGGGTTGGATCTCCACTAAACTGCTGCCGCCAGATGTAGATGCTGCTAAAAGCGGCGGTGGGGATCTGTGCTGCCGGTATACGTGGTGCGGATCTCGGATAGAGTGCGGCGGACAGAGAATCTATAATAATTTTCATTTTTATATTTTACTAACAATATGTATTAAAACAAATTGATTAATATTTCTAACAATTATTAAAAAAAAAATTTAAATTATTGTAAGTTCTCTGCCTAAGTACTAAGTCTTAAACCATGGAAAATGTATATATGAACGTATGTGGAAAAATTAATTATTCTTTAAAAAATCTACAAAATTTACTCATCAAAAGATCATTAAGATTGATAACATAAATTTTAATTGTAGAAGAGTTCAAATTTCACCACCACTACCCCAGCCCCGGCTAACACCAATACCACACTGCCACTGCCAGCTCGAGTACTAACGGCGCGAATTGTATTTTTACTCGTTTGCGTATTATTTTCCCGCTTAATTTCATAATTATTCCAGATGGCATTATCGATCCATTCGGAATAATAAGCGACGTCTGCATAAAGGCAAGGAAATATATGGCAGAATATGGTCGGACCAAAGCATGCAAGCTAAGGAGCACCACAATTTGCGCCAGTTACCCTGGGATAAGCCTCCTCAATATCGCATATAAGCTTTCTCCTACTGAAATCTGCTGTAAACGAACTGATTGAATCTTATCAGTGTTACTTCATTTATCTGTTGAACATACCATTGAACAGGTATTCGTTACGTGCTAAGCTTGGAAAAGACCCGTGAGAAAATAATATTTGCCGAAAAAGTTATGCGGTTGTATAAGCTGACCCTCCGAGCGGTTCGTAAGACTTTTTAATTCAGTGCTGGAGAGAATAATACGAGCTGCAGGTCCAACCAAAGTGGGTACAATTCTTTATAAGAGCTTGGCAATGCTGATGATATTGACATTACTGGCTTTAGCAACCGTTAGTTTTGTTTTCTCCAGACTTGATAAAGAAGCGAAGCGAATGGGGCTGGTATTGAACAAGGAAGACGAAATATCTCCTGTCATCACACAAACAGTCATCGCATTCGCGACTTACCATCTGTTGCTGTCGATGACGGATGATTTGGCTGTTGCGGCATCAAGAGAAGCCTGGGAAAATCAATTGATCCAATTTTTTGACAATAGAGACAAGGGTTTCTATGAGAAAGGCGTACTGAAATTACCTTCACAATGGCAAAAAGTTATCGAGCGAAAGTTATCGGTGCAGATTTGACATAATCCGGATAATTTTAACGCTTAAAATGCATAAGTTCATCATTTTGAATAATTTTTAATTATAAATAAAGATTACAGTTCACAAAATCATAGAAACCCTATAAAAAAGTATATACCAGGTGTCTTAGTTGAATTTTGCCGGTTTTTTCGATAAAGAAAACACTTAATTTTCAGAGGAATCTCAAAATTTTTTTATTCAAAGTATTGACCATTGGTTTTTACAGGTTTCGCACATCTCTCAGGCAAATTATGGATACCATTCCAAAAAAACTTTTTCCCTTTCGAGGCAAACCATTCGACGAGCCATTTTTCGACTTCTTTAAAATTAGCGAAGCACTGCTCTGGAAGAGAGTGTCCCATCGATGCGAAAAGGTGATAGTCGGACGGGGCGAGGTCTGGAGAGTACGGCGGGTGCGATAATATTTCCCAATTAAGTGTTTTTAATGTGTCTTTCACCAGTTTAGCGGTATGAGACGGTATGAGACGGCGCGTTGTCATGTCGCAAGATAACTTTGCCATGTCTTCGGGCCCATTCCGACCGTTTTTCGATCAACGCATGGTTCAAATTGATCATTTGTTGTCGGTAGCGATCCGTGTTCACCGTTTCACCAGGTTTTAACAACTCGTAGTACACCACACCACACTGGTCCCACCAAACACAGAGCATTGTCTTACTGGCCTTGCAGTCGATGGGCAAACTTTACCAGGGGAAAGCCATGATTTTTTTCGCTTCGGGTTCTCACAATAAATCTATTTTTCGTCCACCGTGACAATTCGATGCAGAAAAGATTTCCTTTCGAATCGTTGAAGCAGCATTTCAAAAACCTTTTTTCTATTTTCCATTTGTCTATCGTTCAGCTGGTGTGGCACCATTTTCCATATTTCTGGTTCTTTTTCATGGCTTTTAATCGTTGGCAAATTGCTCCTCGAGTCACATGTAGTGTTTCTGCCAATTTTTGTTGCGATTGGGTTGGGTGAACATGCGATTCCTCGTCTTCGAACTTTTCCGCTGCACCAGGAAGTTCATTGTCTGTCAAATCGAAATCTCCACTTTTAAATTGACGAAACCATGTCTCACATGTTCTAATCACTGGAGCATGTTCACCATAAGTTTCTACCAACAACCGGTGAGCTTCAGCTGCTTTTTTCTTTTGATGAAATAAGAAAACCAACCAATGCCGCAAATGCGATTTACTTGGAACGAAACTCGACATATTCACTGAGGTAAACAAATATGACGCTATTATTTTGGCGGAATGTGACTTGCGTATTTTTGTAGGTTAATGTCAATAGAAAAAAATTACATACATACCAAATTATAGAAATTTATACATATTGTTAGCGACATCTACTAGTAAAACCGGCACACTTCAACTAACACCTCTGGTAACTTAAAATCGTCCTTTATTCTTAAGGAAAAGGGTTTGTTGCCGAATGGCTACACTGTGTTTTTAAAGAACTTTTAATGAAGCTTAATTCGGATTCAAGTTTTTAGAACAAGTTTTTTTATTAGTTGAGACAAAACAGCTCAGCTCACTTCAAGTGAAAATTTTTAAAACAATTTTTGTTTTGCATTTGTCGCATTTTATGCAACTTTATCCCTGGCATCCAGGATATTTGCAGCGCATTTTAGCGTCCACATGCTCAGGGCAGTGTCCAATTTGGTCGTTGCGAATATCTTGTGGTGGTCCTTTCTTCTTTTTTGCTTGAATGGCTGGCTTAATGCTACTAAATCTCCCACGTTTTGGCGCAACATTGACTTTACTCAAACATTGGACGACTTCTACTCGAAACTTCATTTGGTTTAAAATTTCTGTATGGGTTTTCTGCTTCAGCACTCTTTTAAGTATATGTCAAGCAGCCATTAACCATTGTCAAGTCAACCAAGTGGTAAAATATACTCTTATATCACTTTCTGCTTTTTATCCAAATCTTGTGTCGGCCCATAAGACCGTCAAGCAGATCCACACCGCCCATATGACGGTTATACGAAGGTTGCTATATATATTTCTGGCCTAGGCAACACTAAGTGTTGCCAGGTGCAATCTGACATTTCCATTGGAAAATTTGACATTTTTTAGCATAACATCACTCAGAACGTTTTGCCAATTAATCGTGAATTGTTTTATTTACAGGGAATTAAAAAATTCATCTCGGCCAAAAAATGGAATTAACTCGTGAACATTTTCGTGCGATCATTTTTCACAACTTTCGACGTGGATTATCACGACAAGAGTGCATCGATGAACTTAAATCTTTGTATGGCTATGAAGCACCATCCCATAGCACTGTGAAAAACTGGTACAACGAATTCAATCGTGGCCGACGCTCGCTCAAAGACGAATTCCGGGAAGGTCGTCCAGAAAACATCGATGCCGTACGTGAACTGATAATGCAAGACCGTCATGTAACATACCTTCAGGCATGCCTATGCATTTCTCCCACCAGCATACATTCGATATAGGATGAACACCTGGCCGTAAAAAAGGTTTGTTCTCGTTGGATCCCGCACAATTTGACAATCGCTCAAAAAAAAGCTCGTGTGGATTGGTGTAAAGAAATGTTGAAAAAATACGATCGCGGTGCTTCAAAAGACGTTTATAAGATCGTCACAAATGACGAATCATGGATCTATGCGTATGAGCCCGAAACAAAACAGCAATCGACCGTGTGGGTCTTCCAAAACGAACCAAATCCAACGAAAGTTGTTCGTGGAAGAAGCACTTCGAAGCAAATGGTCGCCTGTTTCTTCGGCAAAAGTGGTCATGTGGAGACTGTTCCGCTTGAGCAACGTAGGACGGTCAATTCTGAGTGTTACACCACCATTTGTTTGCCTGAAGTCTTCGGAGAAATTCGACCATGACAATTCGAGCTCTCACACATCGGCTCAAACCAGCGCCTTTTTGACCGGCCAAAACGTCGAATTGATGGGTCATCTGCCGTACAGCCCTGACTTGGCACCCAATGACTTCTTTTTATTCCCACACATCAAGAAAATAATGCGTGGTCAACGATTTTCGTCGCCAGAAGATGCTGCTAAAGCATTCAAAAACCATATTTTGGAGGTGTCTCAATCGGAGTGGAAAAAGTGCTTCGAAAATTGGTTTGAGCGCATGCAAAAGTGTATAAATCTTGATGGAGAATATTTTGAAAAACAATAAAACCATTTTCGTTGATAAATATTCGTATTTTCATTATTAGGCCAGAAATATATATAGCAGCCCTCGTATTGCTGTATTATATTTGGACACTTCACATCTATGGTTTTGTGTTGCTTTCGGTCATATCTTCTAACAAACACCTCAGGATGAGTTCCAACAAAGAAGGAGATGAGACAAACATATTTATTGTCTTTCCATATTACTGACGTTATGCCGACTCCATTTATTGTCATCATATATTCATGAGTTTGCTGTGCTACAGTCGATTATTCTGTTTTCGAGGTGCTATTCGGTAAAAAAGCAAGACTATGTTGAATGTTGCTCCAAGATCAGGTTGACTTCCTGGTCTAGACATATTATTTGCATCGTCGGTATAAATTTCTAAGTTGTAAGCAAATCCTGAAATAGGAGCTAAAACAAACAATTCGATCCAGTACGATCTTATATTGGGCGCATGTACAACTGACATCCATATATAGAACGATTGCGATATATTATTTTATATCGGAAGCACAATATGCACATTGATTTTCTTGATTTTTTTGAATGATGTATAAATTACTTTGCTGAACAATATTCATTATCAGGTCTTCAGAGAAAAGGTAGCAGAAGAATTGATATGGCGTTTCAAAATTCCGCAAGCTGATCTTCATTTAGTTGCAAATATTTTTTCTTCCAAATTAAATTTTTTTTCAATTGGCCTTTAGGTTGAGAAACAGCATGAGACCAGGATGTTACGTCTTCGTTAACAATTCGAGAAGCGGTTGGAGAAGGAATTTGTTCTGTCATCAAAATCTTGCAACAAATTCGGTACAAAGTCTGGGTCTTCCAAGCTGTCATCATCAAAATCACTTTCCTGATCTTCACTCTCTTCACTATTATATTCCAATAAAAACTGGGGGCAACTCTTCCATTGATTTGATGGACTTACTCATGTTCTTAAGGGTTAACTATGCTAAATAAAACCTACAATTTTATATTAAATGATCCATAAAATGTACAATAATAAAATAATTTATATCCAGTTAGCTTGTTCTGATCGAATCATTGCGCAGTCACACGGTCCCATTATACTTTAAAGCATCTTCAGAATTTGCTCATCCATGGGAATGTACTTGATATGAACTTTTCTTTAAATACAATATAGAAATCATTTCAAATTCTTTAATTCAACAAATAAAATCTCTTTTTATTAACAATTTAAAGTTAAATAAAATACTGAATATTTTAAAAGATCACATCAAGACAGAAGAATAAAAATAATAATTTCAATTAAAGTGGCTCATGAGTGTAGTCCAGGCGACAGCCAACACCAACAACACAGCCGAGTGGGAGAAGTTTGACAGGGCGCCACCACTACCACCACCACCAACCCAGCCACCGCTACCACTACCGCCACTGCCAGTACTGTTCCCAGGTCGCGTATTATTGCCGGTTCCTGTACTATTACCCGTTTGCGTATTATTTACACGCACATTATCACCCTTACCCTGCACAGCATTATCAATCCAATCGGAATAATAGGCGACATCGGTATAAACACCGGGCAAGCGTGGCAAAGCGCACTCAATACCCCAAGAGACAATACCCGTGAGCAATTTGTTACACACCAGCGGACCACCCGAATCACCAGCGCAAGCATCTCGTTCACCCCGCAAATAACCGGCGCATATCATACCTTGACTTATGAGACCCGAGGCGAAATCGGTGTCTGTCGTACACTGATTATGGCTAATTATGGGCAAATCGACAGATAACAAATTTTGAGCTAGAACTCCCTGGAAAGAGAAAGTGAGAAATGGGTAAATACTCGTATACATATGTAGTTTTAAGATAATTAAAAAACTTTATTTGCATAAAAATCGGATATGAATTTACAATTGGTTTGATTGGCTGTATATGACATTTATGACACAATATAATGGTATGACAATAATTGGAAGTGATGGAGTGTATACCTGCACATTAATTATGATTATAAAGATAATTAGTGGCATTTAGTTGACATAGTCTCTTTGTAAATTTGTTTCCGGTATTTTATATTGATAAATATTCAAAGCATAGACTCTTATCGGCATTCAGAGAGTGTGATATATATGTATATATATACTTATATTCTATATAATTGGCGCTTTGTAACCGCTGAAACGATTTTCGGCCGAGCTCCACTTCAAATTTGTGGTGTGCATCTCGATATTTTTCCAAAAAATTGGAGGATCTACACTTTATTCTATGCCCCCTCCGAAAGCCGTTGTATTTTAGGAGGAGAAAACATTCAGAAGATTTGACAACAAAAATTTATTTCGGATTTTGGTCGAACCAGAACTTGAACCATGGCCTAACGAATGGTAACACGTGCCACCGGGAGAGAGATATAGTCAATAGTAAATTAGACAATGTTGGAACTTCACTGAAATTTGAACAAGCTCAAGGAACAAGAATCGAAGGCAATTAGAGAGATTAGCTGGTGAAATAGCTAAAATAGGCGTTCGTTGTGGAACTACAACTCATGATCCGAAGCTTTTTATTTGATGTAGGCGCCTCTGAACTATATAATAAAGTCAATTGTTAGTTACAGTCGTTAGGCTATTCCCAATTATTACTTTCATCGCACAGCCCTGAGAAAATCGAATGCAAGATCCGATAATTCGTGGTGGTCTGACTCGCGGCTTTTTTAATGATGTTATTATTCAGTGCCTTATTGGATGTAGACCAACAGCAACAGAGTCTTCAGTTATCAATGGACAAAACAAACATGGCTACCTCAATCTGTTAAGATGCCAGCAAAGTTCTTCCAATCAAAGGCACAGCAAGAAGTGCAAAAACATAAGTATAAGCACAGGTTTTCGTGCATCTAGAATAGACGTTCCGTTGTCTATGCACTCTCTGGGGGATCGACCACAGACACAGACAGAAGAGCTGTTCGAGAGATTTTAACCTTGGTTCCAACTGGCACTAGATGCACCACAAGACGATTTTTATAATTCTGTTTAAATTCAAACCATTTGGTATCTTCAATGAAACTACTTCCATATATATGTGTACATATATGTATATGCTTTTGTGAACAGCCATTGAAGGTTTGGAACCTGATGGATTCCTAATATTCTAGGTTGAGTTTGGAATAGATCTGAACTTTCACAGAGAAAAACTGTTTCCTTATACCCTTCCAGTTTGCAGCTGCAGAGCAATTGCATTGTTATTGCCGCAGTATAAATAATACTTTTTCTGGATCTATTCAATAAGTCTTTAGTTATTGTCCTGTCATACTTGGGCCCGATCTAATTCGTTATCATACGATTGAATATCCAATTGTTCTAAGCGATTTGTTCAAATTCTAAGTGAAGCCCTTTGAAATATTGAAATTGTGCCTAAAGCCGGGAACCCAGATTATGGATCATTTTAGTATTTGAGTTGACCTACCAGCGAGCTCAAAGCTTAACTACAATTGCTGACGACGCTGTAATTCAACATTGGTGACGATGATATCAGGATCTTTTTGTACCCCCTCGCAGTTATTCCATAAACCACTACAGGTCTTTTCTATGCCTAGTACTTTTGCTTTCACTCACGGATAAAGAGAAATAAAAGTCTTAATATTCTTATAGTGTACCCCCATCTCAACTTCGCGGCCTACTTTGAACACGTCGGTTAAGATTTAGATGGTAACCTCCTCCCTTACGAGATTTCGTTTCCATTGCTGTGTAGAGGGTATCTTCACCTGAAAGCAACTCGAATTCTAACTCTAGGATGCAATAGACTGATCACTTTAAAAATGTTGTGAGCCATATTAAGAGTGAGAGTTAGTTCTCAATGCTTGAAATGCTCTTTTTCAGTTAAAGGAATCTCCTATAAAAAAAAAATGTTAAGATTTCCAGAATTATATAGGAGATGATGATGAAGGTCCACATATACTATTATAACCTCTAAAGTATATTTAGTTCAAGAGTAGCAATTTTATTCCAATTGCTTAACGAAGTTAATTTGGAGATAACAAAGAATTGCATAACTACAACTGATTGATTGATATTCCCTTAAGCACTTGGAATTTTTCTTTTTGGCACTTGTTTTAATCTCCTTTCAGCGGTCCGTTTAGGCGAATGATGCTCTAAGAAAAGTCAGCTTATATCCGTAGGGCAGAAGGTGACTTCCCTATAGGATTTATTATTATATAACTTCTGCAAGCCGTCTAGGACTTGAAGTAAAGCCTTCCACTTGTTAGATAATAAACGAAGAAGTCAGGAGCAGCTGACACTTTGTGTATAACAATTTTCCTTGTTATTAGTGGAATCATATTAGAACACCGATCTCTAAAAGTTCCTACGAGTTTTGAATACTATGCAACGCTCTATATCAACTCTCTCTCTCTCATTGAATACCAATACCTTGAAACGATTTTTCAACATGAAAATAAAAGCATAGTCATTAATTGCGGTTGCTGTTCGACTGGCAAAAACGAACCCTCCGAATGTATTTCTGATATAAAATAAAGAGCTTCTCATAAAAGTCCGCCAGCCTTTCGTAGGCGGCTTAGAACAAACTGTGGATCCTTCCTTTTGTGGGCAAAAAACAAGACGCAAGGGCACTAATTGAAAGATGAGCTGAGTCGAAAACCTTCTTCTCAAAATTTCATACAGTGGTAAGATCCTCTTTTTACACCTATATACCTGGGCACTCTTGAAGCGTGGTCGATGAAAATGTCGCAGGAGTCTTCAGTGCAAAAAAGTGTAGTGTAGAGGATTTTCTTAAAACAAGAACTCACTTACCTTTTCGGTTTGACCCCAACCCGTCGCCTGACAAACAGTACCAGCTGCTGTCGCTGTAGTAGCTCTCTTAATTGTCTGTACGGTTGGATGATCCGCCGGTACGGAACCATTAAGAAACAACACTGCAATGTCATTTTCATATGTAGCCAAATTGAATGGATTAATGCCATAAATAATACGTTCAATATCGAACTGTAACGTATACGGAGTACGTTCGAAACGATCCAAAGTGCCCATAACGATAATGAACTGTGAGGCAGGACGATAAACGCCGGTATTGAGCTCTTGACTGCAAATTACGATAAATAATAATAAATAAATAAAAAATTTCAAATTTAATTTCAAAATAATTTTACTTTAGCCGATTACTCACTCCACGAAACAGTGCGCCGCTGAGAGCACAATATTCGGCTCGATTAACGAGCCGCCACAAATATGACCAGACCCAAAGAGATAATTATCACGAGAACGTCTACGAATGGACACCTGATGTTTGGTGGCGTTTAAGCTAGCCAAAGTACCATTAATAATACGTCCACCGGGTGCATTCAAACTCGTCTCTGAAACTGTTGCGCCAGCTGTGAAGTGATGAGCACACAGTATGATGAAATTCGTATAAAATCAGCATACCGATTTTTATATAATATATAAAGGTATAGATTGTTTTAAAGTTTACTCACCAGCGCTGTGTAAAATCAGGAATATAATGCTAAATAATGCCAATAAAACTATTCTCAATATCCCCTCTGCCATCCTTTATACCGTATTTATACTTTTTCGGTAACTTTTTAAAAAATTCTTTTATTTTATTATTAATTTTTGACCGTAATAATTGAAACCGTTCGTTTGACTATTCTAGACGAAGGTCTATCAATTAGTGATAACCAATTGAATGCGAAAAAATTAATTTAAAGAATAACACTAGAGCTCTTACACAGGTGATTATCTAATCTTATCGACGTAACTTTAGGAGTTATCATTTTAGGCGCCTAGCACTGTATATAAATATATATGTATACATATGTGTTTACTGAATTTCATTTGTTTTATATAAAAATATCTGTTTATCTTCAATTGATCCTCTCATAATTTAATAGCATTATATATGTACATACTTATAAATATAAAATTTGCTAATAAGATTGATATTACATTGTGACTATCTCGTTGAACTTATACAGCCTTGGCCAAAAGTATTAGACACCCCACTAATTACTGAATTTTTTGTCTTAACAAGTGAAGTAATGAAGTTTTATTCGTAAAACAATGAGAATACAATAATGAGTGATAATAACATTAATATTTAGTAGGTCAACCCTTCGATTTAATAACGGCAGCAATTCTCTTAGGCATGCTGCGTTAATTAACGCATTCTTTAAGGCAATTTTTGTTGTTATACTGTGTTCCTTAATCTTGCGTTTTAAAATAGCCCACATGTGCTCAATGGAATTAAGACCTGGAGACTGTGCAGACCAATCTAACAAAACAATGTTGTTATCTCTAAACCAACGCATCGTAGTCGCTGATTTGTGACAAGGAGCATTGTCTTGCTGAAATTGAACCCCGTCTAAATTAGTATAGCCGAAAATGTGCGTGAACGAAGGCAGAAGAACAGCTTCTGCTTCTGCCCATGCGACCCTCGTAAACGAATATTTCGCCGACACCATCAGCAGCCATGCAGCCCCATATGATAATAATGCTGCCTCCTCCATGCTTAACAGTGGGTTCTACGCAATCTGGATGATATTCTTCCCCAACCCCTCGCCTCACGAACGTCACACCAGGTGCTCCAAATATCTATAGAAAAGAAAAAATAATGTTTTATAATGTTTAGCTTACCCAGAGTGCTATGACTTTTAATATTACACAATTTATTCGTTTAATCAACAATTAAACACCCATGTAAGACATTTACAAGAAGAAGTGGTAACTTTGATAGCCACATTTGAGAATACTTGCATTTTAGTGGGGTGCCTAATACTTTTGGCCAAGGCTGTATATATGTATATACGTATATATACATCCTCCAATTTGTGGTTTTTGCGTCTTGAAAATAATTTCCTATAATTTTGGTTGTTGATGAATAAGGACTCGAACATTATTGATCTACAGAAAGACAAACTTATCCATTTTGTGGTTTCAAAAGTACAGGACAGTATTTTGATATCAGTCAATCTTAACTGTCAAACCGAGCATGCTTTGTTTTAGTCAAAAGGCAGGCACTTATGAAAATGGCTTGCTTTAAAACCGAACATTCTACGATAAATCTTCCACCCTTATACCAACCGTTTAAAGCTTTTAAATCTACCTACTCTGCCAAGTCGTAGAGAAATCTTAGGCGTATTGTTCGTAGTGAAACTTCTAAACGAATGAATTGGTAGTTCATGGCTCTTGTCTGAGGTGAACTTTAATGTTCCAACTCGTGTACCTAGGCAGTTTAGGCAGTTTCTATTAAAGTCGTGTAAAAGAAATTATGAACTTTTTACCGATTGTGTAACCATTTTATTTTCATTCCAGCACCTTCGAGCTCTCAGACTCATTTTTTAGCATCAAAAAAATCTACTGTTGCTTCCCTCAACAATTGCATTTTAAAATCCTTTAATTACTGAATTTCAGCTGTTGAATTATAATTTTTTTTCTGTAACTGAACAGTCTTAATTTCGACGCTTAACAAACGCTTCCCAATCATGACTTTGCACATTTCGTACGTTATGCGGATGACGCCTCTTATGTCGGTTGGCCGAGTGGAGAATATTCGTTGGCCTTATTAGTAAATATTATTAAATATTATAATAGTCCAACTACTCAAGCAATTGGTAAAGGGTGGTTAAATTTTCAAGGGCCGATGTTGATTTTGAATAAAACACAAACTATTTAGGAAATTATTGAAATTTTATTTTATTATGATATATTGGTATTACTCAATTATGTATGTAACAAAATATCGGCCAAATGAGCGCCGCGACCTCGGCGGCACACCTCCATACGATGGTCCAAATTTTCGATGACGCTGAGGCATAATGGAGTTTCTATGCCGTTAATGTGCCGAATTATCTCATCCTTTAGCTCTTGAATTGTTGCTGGCTTATCGACGTACACCTTTTCTTTCAAATAACCCATGATCTTGGGGGCCAATTGACATCGCCATTACGTGAGATAACACGGCCATTGAATTTGTTTCGCAAAAGAGCCATTGTTTCGTTAGCTGTGTGGCAAGTGGCACCGTCCTGCTGAAACCACATATCGTCTGCATCCATATCTTCCAATTGTGGCCATAAAAAATTCGTTATCATCTCACGATAGCGAACACCATCCACAGTAACTGCCTGACCGGCCTCATTTTGGAAAAAATACGGCCCGATGATGCCGCCAGCCCATAACTGAGGTGAAAATGTGCCTCATCACTGAAGATGATTTTCTTCGAAAATTTTCATAATAAGTCTGGATAACTTTAACACGTTGTTGGATTGTGTATCTCTCCATGGTTCAAATTGAGTAAGTCTGAAATAGAGAAATGTCAAATTAAATTCGGAAAAAAACTTGGCGTTTAGGTGTGGTTCACATTCAACATCGGCCCTTACAATTTAACCACCCTTTATAATTTTAAAAAAACTGGAAGTGATAAGATTGTTTACAGATATTGCGAGAGCTGTGCATCATCGTGTTGCTCTCTCCACCTGAAATATCGGTACTGTATGTGAAAGTGTGAGAGAAGAACCCAAAATGTCTATTACTCAGTATAAAAGTTTTGGGGGGGTAGGAGGGAGAGGATGTTTAGGAGTAGGGAAGGTGATGTTAAATAATACTCTTAAATGTATTCATAGAGCCATTTTGGTTCTTAATGGAGATCGGATGTGAACTCCATAGGAAAAATTAAAGATGGTGCGGAGTGACCATTCATTCCACTTTACACACTACATATATACGAGGGGATTAACAAAAGTTCGATAAATTGCCAAGATAAAAATTAAAATAAAAATCTTTTTGTACTTATTCGTAATCTTTGTCCTTTTTTATCCTCTCTATATAAACGCCATTGATTTCAATGCATTCTTAAGTTTATAGATCCACGTCTGAAAAAAGTCTTCAAAATCTTGCTTTTTAAGCTTATCAAGTTCAGCATTAACCGCATTAATTAACTTCCCGTTGCTGTTAAAGACCTTTCCATTTAAATTTTTTGCTGTGTGGTGGAAATACCAAGTACAACCAGGTTCTTGTCTATCTAATCCTTCCAACGGAGTGGAGGCCTTCCTCTTGCTCTGCTTCCATCGGCGGGTACTGCATCGAAAACTTTCAAAGCTGGAGTATTCGTATCCATCCGGACCACATGGCCTAGCCAGCGTAGCCGCTGCTTCTTGATTCGCTTAACTATGCCAATATCGTCGTATAACTCATACAGCTCATCGTTCCATCGCAAAACTTTTCTCTCGAAAACTCCTAACGCCGACTCATCAGATGTTGTCATCGTCCATGCTTCCGCACCATATAGCAGTACGGGAACGATGAGGGACTTGTCGAGTTTGGTTTTCGTTCGCCGAGAGAGGACTTTACTTTTCAATTGCCTACTCAGTCCAAAGTAGCACCTGTTGGCAAGATTGATTCTGCGTTGGATTTCAAGGCTGACATTATTATTGGTGTTGATTCTGATTCCTAGATAGAAAAAATTATCTACGACCTCGAAGTTATGACTGTCAACAGTGACATGGGAGCCAAGTCGCGAATGCGATGACTGTTTGACATAGCGGCGTAAAGGCAGCTCCTATTCGTGCTGTCGAAGGCGGCTGTAAAATCGACGAAGAGGTGGTGGGTGTTGATCCTCTTTTCACGGGTCTTTTCCAAGATTTGGCGCATGGTGAATATCTGGCCACACTGATAAGGTTTAATCAGTTTGTTGACTGTGAGCTTTAGTCTTTCACACTATACGCTCGACAGGACCTTATAAGCGATATTAAGGAGGCTTATCCCACGATAATTGGCGCAGACTGTAGGGCCCACTTTTTTATGGATTGGGCAGAGGCTCAGAGCACACTTAAATTCCAATCGTCGGGCATGCTTTCGTCCGACCATATTGTGCAAAGTAGCTGATGCATGCACCTTGACAGCTCTTCACCGCCATGTTTGAATAGTTCTGCTGGTAGGCCGTCAGCTCCAGCCGCTTTGTTATTTTTTAAGCGAGCGATTGCTATTCTAACATCTTCATGGTCAGGTAGTGGAACGTCTTTTCCATCGTCGTTAATTGGGGTTTCGGGTTCACTATCTCCGGTTGCTCCGTTTTCACTGCTATTCAGCAGGCTGGAGAAGTGTTCCCTCCATAAATTTAATATGCTGGCATCGGTGGCTAGATCCCCCCTTTGTGTCCAACAGGAGTCTGCTCCGGTCTTGAAACCTTCTGTAAGTCGTCGTATCTTCTCATAGAATTTTCGAGCATTACCCTTGTCGGCCAGCTTATCAAACTCTTCATACTCACACATCTCGGCCTCTTTCTTTTTTTGTCTGCAGATGCGTCTTGCTTCCCTCTTCAGCTCTCGGTATCTATCCCATCCCACACGTGTTGTGGTCGATCGCAACGTTGCAAGGTAGGCAGTCTGTTTTCTCTCCACTGCGACACGCTTCAAGGTGCTATATCTGAGGAATATCCCAGAGATCGCAATAAAACTACTCGTTATTTCAGCAGTGCGGGATGGCGCGTTGTCATGACGTAGAAAGTAGCTCCACAAATCCTCTTTCTTTCTGTTTTCCAACAAATCGGTGTACCGTTTTGCAGTTACTATCTGACCCTCTGGATCTGGAAAGCAGCTACGATTTTAGATCGGGGGAAGTAAACTGACTTCATTACTTTTGCTGCTGATTTTTTTTGCATAGATTTTACGAGTGGAATTGCTGCTGTTAGGCTCCATATCATGGACTGCTGTATGGTTTCTGGATCGTACTTATAGGACCAAGATTCGTCACCAGGAACGACTCTACTGAAGTTGCTAGACTGACCATTTTCGAATTTGTTTAGGAAATATTGAGCGAAATGCACTCGATTCTCTTTTTGGGCCTCATTTAAAATTCGTGGTACCCATCGAGCAGATTTCTTCGTGTACCCCAGATGATACAGCCATGTTATTCAAGCCCAATTCATTAAAATTATTATTATGGCGTATTTTACATTAGAACTTAGATAGAGTTTTCCAATAAGAACTTAATTGTTTCGATTGTACTTCACATTAAGTAAAAAACATTTGAATTTTCTTAATAATTAGTGCGTGTGTTTTGTTAAAGAAATCATATCACTCTTATTGGGAAATCCCGTATAAAGTTCAGTTTACACAACAACTGAAGCCAGCTGACCGTTTACAGCACCGTACATATGGTACATCGTGCTTGAACAACAAGCAGTAGACGGCGATTTTTCAAACAAAATTTTCTTTAGCGTCGAAACACATTCGTCTCTGGGGGGGTACGTAAAAAGCAAAAATTGTCGCTTTTGGAAATCCGAGAATCCTCAAATAATTTAAGAGGCGCGAGGTGTGATCGTACCTTGCTACTTTGAAAACGACAACGGCAAGACGGTCACTGTCAATTCGGAGGGTAATGGTCGTATGATAACTGACTTTTTTTGGCCTGCAATTGAAGAGCGCGACTTAGGCAATATGGATTTCAACAAGATAGTGCCACATGCCACACAACATGAGCGAATATGGCTTTATTTCGAGAGAAATATCTTGGCGTGGTAATCTCTCTTCTTGGCGATGTCAATTGGCCATCGAGATCGTGCGATTTCTTACCGTTGTATTTTTTTTTTAGTGGGTCTACCCAAAAGACCATGTTTTTTCGGAAAAACCGAAAAAAAATATTCGAAAATTGTCTCAAAATTCAAACTTTATAATAAAAAATGGATTTCATCAAAAAATATTATATTTTAAATGTATTTTATTTACGTTTATTTTCAGAACCGCTAATATATGAATATATTAAAGATGAAACTGCGATATTTTGTAGTCAACTGTAGTGTTGCCTTTGAGCGGCTGAAGGATTCTTTAGCATAATAATTTTTATCTTTTTTTAAAATATTTATCTCCCTTCTTTTGGTACTTACAAATTTGATTTGCTTTTTATATTTTTTGTGGTTTAATTAAATTTTTTTTGAGCAAAATATAAAAGTTTAATTTTAGTGAAATTCAAGAAAATTAAAATACATCGGTATTTGCGGTGTTGTGAAAGCTTTTTACATTGATAAGAAAATATTCGCAATAATCATGTTAAGTTTATATCGAAATGTTCGAAATAAAAATATTAAACTCGTAATAAAATTTCCGCTGCTTCATATGATCGATGCAGCAAATTTTAAAGGGATCGACCTTCTTCAATCAATGTCCCAGTTATCGTATTTATGAGAAGGCCTTAACAATCGGTCTTAATTATCAGCAGAACATCAAGAAGCGGTCCAAAGACCTATAACCAATTCAGGTGTTCGTCCTCAAGTCATAATCGCTATGAAATAATTGGTTTTCGGCGAGGCCTAAAGAAGAGCGGGTGCGATGAAAAATGCCGTATTGCAGTGAATAGAACACCGTTGTGAACGATCCCAACACGAAGTGCGATGCATATGCAAGCAAAGAAGAAAGAAGATGGCCAAGGGGTGTATTGCTCCAAAAATCATTTGGAAAAAATGTGGAGAGTTACAGAAGTTTCATAGAACATACTCCTGTAGAAACCAAAATTTTCGAGCCAACTGAATGGCAGTGAAAATGAAACACCAGACGATGGCTAGCCTTAATCGCCAATTAATGAAGATGGATATGACGTTCCATTATCCGACTATGAACAAGTTCGAATAATGAAAGCCCGCTTAAAATTTAACAAAGCAACGAGAGCCAATGGTTTAGAGGCAGATATGGTCTAATACGGCGGCGAAGAACTGTGCGCGCACCATCTTCTTTGATTAATATGGTAGGGTAAAAGCATACCTACGATTAGAACCTTTGTGGGCTCTCCTCAATCCTATAAAGGGAGGCCTCGCAGTCTGCGCAAAACTATGGTGGGATCACTATCATATATCTCTGCAAAGTGATTGGACCTTGCCAGTGAGGATTCAATCCTAGTAAATCCACCATAAACTAGATACTCAGCACGCGCCAAATCTTGGAAAAGATGGGCGAAAAGAGGATCTCACCTCTTCTCCATTTTTAAAGTACCATTCTACAGCTCGTAAAGGAGTTGACTCCACTCCGCTATGTCTGGATTTAGTATCATCGCAAAACTTATACGGCTGTGTAAACTGACATTAAGCAACAAAAAAAGCTTCGCCAGCGTTCGAAAATACCTCGTCGAACCGTTCGAAACTGAACGAGGGTTTCAGCGAGAAGACTACTTATCGTGTGACTTCTTCAAATTCTTGGTTGGTTGGTTGGTTGGTTCAAGTGACTGTCGGGCATCGGTACACTTAGGCCCCAAATGGGGCCATTGTGATACGACTGAGGATCCCAAAGACTCCCACCCGCTAATCGAACCAGTGCGTGGAGCTTGCAAAACTGTGCAGTCGCCGCATCTTAGCCCCCGCTATCTCGCTCAGGTCGCAA
Organism: Ceratitis rosa; assembly: GCA_037013455.1. Lineage (NCBI taxonomy): Eukaryota > Metazoa > Arthropoda > Insecta > Diptera > Tephritidae > Ceratitis > Ceratitis rosa. Next base: position 2,640,443 of record JAWMAG010000046.1, on the reverse strand, counting down.
AGGTTGCCGCCCCTAGAGACTTCAACCTACTCCTTCAAAGTGCGGGGCATTCGCAAAGAAAGTGCCTAGAAGTTTCCGGTGCTTCTTCCTGTCTTCAACTTCTGCAGAGATCATTAAATGGCACGCCCAATCTCTCAGCGTGCCTACCCAATAAGATATGTCCTGCAAGAAGGCCTATAACTGTAGACATATCCTTCCTTTTCAGCTCAATAAGCTCACGTGACTTTCTACTGTTCCATTCTGGTCATATTGTCCAGGCCACATTACATGTGTTGAGCTGCATGCCCAACCTCTTGAAGTGAAAGGGAAGTGGCCTTTCTTGCAAGCTCTCCGCCATCTCATTACCTGGTATGTTACTGTGAGCCGGAACCCATACCAGGTTCAGAAAGAACTGCTAAGCCATCACGTTAAGTGACTTGCGGAAGTTCTCCACGGTTTTAGATTTTACTGTTACTGACGCCAGGGCTTGTATGGATACGATTATCCGAAAGTACCACTGATCTGAGACAGTTAACAGCCTCATGTATGGCCACCAATTCGGCCTGAAAAACGCTACTGTGATCTTTAAACTATTGCTCAAGAAGCTGCAGAACTAAACAGAGAAAGTGCAATCTTCAGAGGATAATATATGGTAACTACTGGCCTTCGTTAACTCTGCTTTGAAAGTGTCCACGCCAGTAAAGAAGAAGAAAGAGTTTCAGGTAATACCAGTCGGGATTAGGTGAGGCCTTTGATACTTTCCATCCTATAAAAAAATTTACATATAATATAACTATGACAATATTTTTATTAACAAAATATATATATATGTAAATTAATTTTGTTTAGCAATCGTACAATACATACAACTCATATTTAGGTACAATTAAAGCCTCCGGGCAAGCGCAGCATTGACCCTGCGCCCACAAATCGATAGTATACAATCTTCGTATCATGCACAACGCCCAAATGCGGCTGCTCCACTAGCACCTCGCCAACTTGTTGTAGTGCGACTGTGAATATTTTCAATACCTCTGAGCTGCTTTCGAAGCTTGCGAACTCTATGAAACCCTGTACGCCGCGATAGATTAGCACCCGCACCGTGCAACAGCCCTCAATGTAGGCCAGCAACGTTTCGCTGGCTATTTGTAGTGTGTTCAGCGAACGTGTCGGCTGACGCGTGTTTATAGTTTGAAAGCGTACACCTTCTAAGACATCCAGATACAGCACTATTTCCGACTGTTGAGTAGCTCCTGCTAGTGGTTGCGGTGCGCGCCGTGTTACGGCCAAAAGTTCGAGTGGCGTCTGCAGCGCCAATAGATTGATTTGTAAAATTTCGCCCTCTCCCGGTGCTGGTAAATTTGTACTAAGAAATTTCGACCAAGTTAAGTTACCTATTGTGAGCGTACTACGTTTGGCAAGCTGCGTCTGCACAATTGATTCGCTAACGCTCATGAACAAATCAGCGTCTGTTGCATCTGCATCTACTTCTTCTTCATCCTCGTCTTCTTCATAATCTTCTTCAACTTCTTTCGCTGCGTGCAACTGCGTTTTGAGCACATGCGCTGTGGTCGCTAAGTATGTTTGCAGTGCGCGTATGCGTTCGATAACCAAACTCAGCTCCCAAGCATGCTCTGCTGTTGCATCATAAGCTGCTGACGCCATCTGTTCGCCATGCATCTCGCTGTTGGCCAATACGAGCACGTCCCGCACTGTAGCGCCCAACCTTTCCAATATATTGGCCACCGTCATATCATGTTCGCCTGTATTCGTCGTCAGATAACCTTGCATTTCCGCCATATCGACAATGTGTGGCCAGAGGATTTGCACTGTGCGCACGGCTAAAATCTGGGCTGGGTTTTCGGGCATATCAAAAATATTATATTCCGAATTCTCAAAGCTGACGTTCGGATAAATCTGCTGTGTACTTAACTCTTGCATGATTTCGATAAAATCCGCGACTAAATGCTCATCATGCAGGTCCGTCTCTGGTATGCTGAGTTGCGTGATATTAACCTCGAGATGTAGACGATAGTTGAGATCTTCCAGTATGTTAATGATAACGCGGCGAAAGTCGGCTAAGCGAAATTCATGTGTTACATATGATGAGTTCGGCTTTAGCATCACCGTATCCTCGCTCAACTTCTGCGCCTGTGGCGAGATAACGCGCTGATAATAAAGCGGTAAGCTATAACGTGGCGCGGCGGTGCGTTTGTCTCGTTCACTCAGAACGTCGCCATTGTCGTCGAAGCGCAAAATCACTTCGCCATTGGTAAGCATAAGCGTCGGTAAGTGTTGTGGTACAAAGCGAAAACTCTGCTTGCCTAACTCAGTCGGCAATGAACAGGCGTTGCTTTGTTTAGGCACGCTTAAATTATGTGTGTACAGAATATTCTCGTGTAGAGCGTATAATTTAACGGTTAACAGTAGATCAGTGGCAGTAGTTTCGTACGTCCTTAGATAAGTAAGTTTACCATCAGCTAGACGCCAATGTTTGAGCGCGCCCTCTACACCCGCTTTATTAGTGATGAATTCAAGCTCGTCCGCACGCACTACCGCCAAAGCTTGATCCAACGCGCCACTCACGAAAGTGCACACATTTTCATAATTTCCCGTCAGTGGTTGCCATTTCATTATATGCGTACGTGCACCAGTGTTTATGAGCAAATAATTGTCGCCGTCTTTTCTCAGTGAGAAAACTGTATTTATGGCTTCACTTTGCGCCGCTTGTTTGCCACCAAACATACTTAACGCCAGCTCAAAGCTTCGTTCCAGATATTTCAAGTAATAACCGCGTCTTTGCTGTTTCCGTACCAGCCCTTGGAACTTCTCACACAAACGCTCGTAATCTCTGCTCTCACGCACATTGCGTATGAGCGCGTCAAAGGGTAGCGGTCTGTGTCTGCCACTGTTAACGTAGTAATCGGGTAATGTTGGTCCCGATTTTACGGTTAATGTACGCACACTCCAGTTGCCGGTGATGAGTTGTTGGGGTTTGCCTCGAAAACGTAGCGCGCCTTGGAACCATTTGTTCAAATCTATGCCGGAAACATAAAATTTAGTTTTCAATTGCTTCGTTGTAACGTTCCCAAAATAGAGTGGCGACTCAAAGTGTTGATCACCCTGCAGAGTTGCCACCTCCAGCAGATCCTTATCATTGTTTATGGGCGCATTTGTTTGAAGATTGTTGCGTACCAAAGCCGCTTGCAGAGTTAGCGGTGTGGAGACTACTTGATGACCATGTTTCTGAAAAGAAAAGATAGCATAAGGAAATCGGCTAAGTGGAAAAGTTAAAAAAGAAAATAATGCCAGAAAACTAGAACACAAACCGAGATATCATTTTGAGTCGAAAAAGATTGTTATCACTAAAGAGGAGGGTTGGGCGCATTATTTATTCTTCGTGAATTGCCCCAATGAGAACTCACTTAGTATGCAGTCTCATGGAACGGGGGCTATTATTTAAATGATAGAACCATTGTAACCAAATTTTACTCCCTTGGCTATGGAGGCAAGCTGAAAGCAGGTCGAACTACTACTGACTTATTTTTAATATCCACAAATACTCACCATTAAAGTATTTGAATATTCCTTTTGCAAGTCCACACCATTCACTAAACCCTGCACATAAATCTGTCCATTTAATTTGAGTTCCGAAAATGTTAAATTTCCTGTTAGATTCTGCCGTGTATTTAAAGTGATTACTTGGGAGAGATCAATGTCGTTTAGATAACTCGCATAAAAGCTATTGCCATCTAAGCTGCCCGGAGCAAATATGAGATACTCTGCAATAAGAATCCAATTCAAATTTAATTAAAATAAATAAAATAAAAAATAAAATAATGTATTATAGAATAAAATTTAAAAAAAAATATATATATATATATTTCAAAAAAAAAATACAAAAAAAAAATTAAAGAAAGTCATGTAAAAAAAAAAAATAATAATGAAATATATTACTATTAAATAAGATAAAACAACAAAGATGGTTTGTCAACACGCGAACATGGGCAATTCTCATAAAATTACTTAAATTAAACTAAGCGATTTCAGATAAGAAAAGCAGCCCATATGAACGAAAATAAAAAAAATTCAAGCAAATTTAACCATAAATAAGATTATTAAGAACCAGTTTCTACATGTTAATCTAAACGATAAGCTACCAACAAATTAAATTTCCACTGAATCGAATCGTAACTAAGATTATCTCGCACGAATCAGTCCCCGAGATTCTCTTAATAAAGTTGAATTCTATTTCAGTGCAGCCGTTATCAAGTCAGGAAAAACTATAAATTGTTTCCAACATAAGGGTTTCTCATTAAGCGAGATCGCATAAGTACTAAAAATTAACCACATGTCTCGTTCTGGAAACAATATATATATTCTGCATAATTCATTGAAATGACAATTATCATAGCGCACGCTATGGAATTGCTCGGCTTTTACGCACGTAAATGCAAGGAAACGGATCCCGTATACGCACGGGCGTGCCTTCCAACAAAGCTTCTGCTTAAATCAACGAATGATGCCATCTATCGGGCTATGGAATGGACCAAGCCAATCAAATATCTGCTCGGTTAACCTTGGTCCATTTCCGAAAATTTTTTATGTTAATCCAAACCACAGAAACGATTTTTTCGAATAGATCGGTCCTAGATACTATTCCTGGAAACAAAAGCGAAGGGCTATTATGTGGCAAATTTCAAGTAAATCGAACAATAAATTCAAATTTATTGAATAGATCAGTCCCAAGCCCTCTTCCCGGTGTGAAAAATAGATGATATGTTATTCTCAGACGTACTGAATATGCAAATAAAATTTTATTAAAATCGGTCAAGCCATTTCGGAGAAGTATGGGGTCTAACACTGTGACACGAGAATTTTATATATTAGATGTTATGAAAGTAGCTTAAAATAAAGTAATATATGTAAATTGAAATAAAGTTAGCTTATATAAAATTAATTAATAAAAAATAAAATTCAAATTCATTTATATAAAATAAAAGAAAATTAAACAAAATAAAATAAAATGAAATATGTTAATTCTTAATTAAATAATTAAATTAACTTAAAATGAACTATATTAAATTAATCTAATTTAATTAAATAAAAATATAGTTAAATAAAATAAATAAAACAATATTTTGGGATAGAATTAAAAAAGTAAAAAAAAGTAATGGAAACTATCAGGATTAAATTAAATAAAATAACTAACGAACTAAAATAAATAAAACAAATTTAAGGGGTTACATACGTCCAGAATTTTCAAAAAATCGATTTTTTTTATAGGTTATTATTCTTTATAGTTTTAGGTGTATTTCTGTGAAAGTCGATTGTAAAAATTCCCCATAGATACAAAGTTATGGTAGAAAATCAGACCGCCCGACGAGAGTTTAATGCACACAGGTAGCTGTCCTTCGTTTGAGGCAGCTGGCCGTTTAAACGCGTTTTTCTCGAAACTACTTTTCCCGGCACGGTCTGCATGATAACTCATACAGTTTTTAACATTTTTTGATGCGATTATTTTTAAAATATTCGAAAATGTTTCCTCTATAGTCTGTCGAGCCGTATTTTCGATATTTTTATTAAAAAAATTTTATGAACATAATTAAAGTGTGACATTTATGACGTAAAACGCATACTTTTTTTCTAAATTCCGTAAATTGGAAAATTTTTCGAAATTTAAAAATTCGGCTCGACAGACTATAACTACAACTTCATTTTACAAGAATTTTTTTTATTTTTACAGATCCATCAACATTCCAAGGATAAATGATGCAGACCGTGGAGCAACTTTTTTTTCATTGTACTTTGGGTCACGTGATATTTTATGTACTAATTTTTGTAAAGAAAAATTAAAATACATTTTTTTATAAACTTTAAGTACCAATAAACATTGTATAAAATTTCTTTATATTTATTTCTTTTGTTATCCCTTCTGAAAACAGTTTTTGTTTTAGCGCATTTTTGGTGCTGCTGTGACGTATGTAACCCCTTAAGCTAAATTAAATTACATATTAAAAAATGTAAGAAAGTCAAATAAACAAATAAAGCAATGAAATATATTAGAATAAATAAATAAAATAAAATATAATAAAATAAACATAAATTAAATTAAAATTGATTAGTTAAATTAATTTAAGTAAATTAAATTAAGTTATAAAAAAATAAATTAATTAAAAAAATAAATTGAACAAGATAAAGTAAAATATAATAAAACTAAATTAAATAAATTTAAATTAAATACCCGACTATGACGAGGTTCGAATAGCAATCGCCCGATTAAAAAACAACAAAGCGGCGGGGACTGATGGATTACCGGCCGAGCTATTCGAATACGGCGGTGAAGAACTCATCAGGAGCATGCATCAACTTGGAACCTAAGTGTTCCCTGCTCAATCCATTAAAAAGAGATCATACAGTCTGTACCAATTACCTTGGAATAAGCCTCCTTAACATCGGATATAAGGTCCTATCAAGCGTGTTGTATGAAAGGCTAAAGCCCACCGTCCACAAACTAATTGGACCTTATCAGTGTGGCTTTAGGCCTGGTAAATCAACCATTGACCAGATATTCATCATGCGCCAAATTTTGGAAAAGACCCGTGAAAAGCGGATCGACACACACCACCTTTTCGTCGATTTTAAAGCAGCCTTCGACTTCATGTCTGAATTTGATATCCCCGCAAAACTTATACACCTACATATGTAAACTGACGCTAGACAAAACCACAAGCGCAGTCAGAATTGGGAAAGACCTCTCCGAACCGTTCGATACCAAACGAGGTTTTAGACAGGGTGATCCCTTAACATGCGGCTGACGTTAACGTACTATTGGAGTATGCCGATGATATTTATATCATAGGCCATAACAACCGCGCTTGGTTCTGCTTTCTCCAGACTTGATAAAGAAGCAAAGCGAATGGGTCTGGTAGTGAACGAGGACAAGACGAAATATCTCCTGTCATCAAATAAACAGTCATCACCTTCACGACTCGGCTTCCACGTCACTGTTGACAGTTAGCATATACCTTTTGCTCAAATATAAACAGAGACTTTATCCATAACTCGACAAGGACAAGACATATGGCCATACTTTTTTTTGCTTAAGTTGGCAGGACTGTTATATGTTTACATGTCAAATTTGAGCGCGATCTGTCACATAGTTTTTTTTTACGGCACTATAAACAAGTCAACCTCGAGTGTGTTTTTCGAATTTTACTATGGAAATTAACGTTGAGCAAAGAGTTTGTTTGAAATTTTGTTATTCCAATGGAATAAGTGCGACGGACGCAATGAAAATGTTGCAGAAGGCATATGGGGAGTCTTGCCTATCACGTGCACGTATTTTTGATTGGTATAAGTCGTTCACGGACGGCCGTACATCGCTGGAGAACTTACCCATGATCGTCGTCCAGCAACGTCAATAAACGAAGAAAACGTCGAAAAAGTAAAGAAAATTGTGTTGGAAAATCGTCGTGTGACTTAAAGAGAGATAGCTAGTAAGCTCAACATATCAAATGGATCCGCTCATAGCATTATTCACGATGTTTTGGGCATGAGACGTGTGTCTGCTCGACTTGTTCCAAAATTGTTGCTCATACGGCTCGTCTTGTACGCGATTATTTGACCAAAAACAACGTAAATATTGTTCCGCAATCACCGTATTCACCCCACATGGCACCGTGTGACTTTTTTCTTTTCCCTAAACTCAAATTGCCGCTTCGTGGAAAGCATTTTCAGTCGATTGAAGTCATAAAAGAGAATTCGAAGAAGGAACTGAAAGCCATACCTAAAGCGGCCTACCAGAAGTGTTATAAAGATTGGAAAAAAAGGTGGCATATGTGCATCACCTCTAATGGTGACTATTTTGAAGGCGATAATATAAATATTGAAGAATAATTAACCGTTTTTGTTTTATTGAGCAGGAGGTACTATGATTTTCCTACATAAGAAGAACAAGAGGAATTCAATAAAAAATACTCACGACTTATCTCCTGTGGTCGATCGAGTCGCAAAGTGTCCGTGAACCATTCCGTTAGCCTAAATCCGTTCAAGGTTGTGGCCTCCAGCGCATCCTGTATAAACATATTTTCAGCGCCTACCGACCCTTTAAATGTGATAGGCGCTCTTATCAACACCGGCTGTGGCTCCTGCACATAGACGATATTCGCAAAGAGCGCCAACAAATTGTAGCCATTCAAATTGCGTATGTAAGCACCATTATCTATCCCAACACGACCAGTGAATGTATTGTGGCCCTTCAAGACACATGCTTTATCCTTATAAACCAATTGCTCGAAGAGTTCTTGTATATTCGACATATCGTTGAGCGCGCCGAAGACCGTAAGATCTTGCAGGCGCATTACTTCAGGCGAGTTAAAGTGGGTGACACCTTGTACAATGAACGCTTGGGCGGCACGATCATAGCGCAGCGAGCTGCTGAACATTGACATCGGTTGACCATTGAGAGCGCCAGTTATCTCCAGATCCCGCACAACGAGTTCGCCCAGTAGACGCACAGAGCCGCGGAAATTGGAAATTGTTTTCTTCGTTGCAATATCTGTGAACAGTATGCCATTCAGTGCGTCCAGGTAAGTGTCAGCTGACACGTGTACGCTTTGTGTGAAACTCTTTGTGGCGATAATTTTTTGCGTGCCATTTGTGGGCACGCGCAGAACCATATCGTCAATGAAGGCTTGGAGGTTAATGTCGTTGAAATTGCGCGCCACTTGTAGATTACCGTGCACTGTGAGCGGCGCTGTAAATTTTAGATTGGTGCTCAAATAGTTGGGGCGATTCAGCCAAACAATAGTCAGCTGCAGATCCTCGTCGAAACGTTGCTGATTGAGCTTGTGCACATGTACATCACCGTTTATGGCAACACGATCCACTTGTACTTTGCCGTCCAACACCATTTCCGGCAAATCATCGATATCGTCGAGAAAGCTCCATATAAGACTTGCGTTAATGCCTTGAATCTCATCCACTTCGAGTCCGTGTGCAAGTTTGAGTTCCTCTACGTAAATATCGCCAATTTGCTTGTGCACAGCCGCTTGCGTAGACTGCGTTTGCTGGTCTCCAAATAATTTGGCGCCCGGCGCTGCCTTAATATCACCCGTTATGTGACCCTCCTTGGCATTTAGTTGTTCGAAGTGCGCTTTTGGTATTTGCAGATCTTCATATATGCTTTGATAACCCCCTGTGATGGGCACCTCATTGAGACTGCGTTGCACTTTCACTGCGTCGGCATGTATGGCCTTCGCGAACTTAAGCCGCGTCTCGAGAGCCAGCTGCGGCTCATCGACTTTCAATGTGTTCACTACAAGCTCCGCTATGTCTACACCATCGTATTTACCGTTAATTGTCAGATTCGAAAAATAAATATAAGCTTGCATATTGCTAATGAAAAGCTCTTGCTTGGTATGCACCGGCACGAACTCGGTCACAGGCACGTCATTCACTTTACCATCCAACACCTCGAAATCTACGGGCGCATGTAGATCGCTGAAACGCTTCTTAGCGGCTACAGTAATAATGGTCTCTGGGTTATCTGGACGCTGCACAATATCGCTGAGTATGTTGCTTAGTGGTTGGCCATCGTAGTGACCCTTGAGCTTGAGCGTACCGAGCACTTGCAGTTGCTTAAAAGTACATATGGCTTCAACGCTATGGACTTCCCTCAACGTCGGATTGTGTGGCAGTTCGTCGACATCACGGCCACGAGTTGTACCATTTAGCTGTCAAAGTAACCCAAAATTGAAGTAAAAACTTTCAATGATTTGTAAACATTCATTCACCTGCAACAGCTCTGCTACGGTGAGATCCACAAAGGTGGGCAGTCCCTGCCAATATTGTTGGCCTTTCAATGTTATAGCATCTGAGATATTTACGCCGTTCAATAGACCCTCGACATCCAGCGCATTTGTAGAGAGCGTATCGGTAAATGTCTTCTCTGCGCGCACAACAGAAACTGCAGAGCCATTGGACCAAAGTAGATCTCCGGGGAAGTTGAGGGAATTCAATTTATTCAGTGAAAGCTTGTCCTCTATTATAACTTCCTGGAAGAAACGGTTCATTAAAAATACGAACTGAGTAGAAGTTTTATGGAAATTTCATTATGGAGGGTCTCTCTTTCCGTGCGGATCCCGATTACATTAAACAGATCGCCAAAAACCACTAAATTTCATTTTGTTAAGTGTATGAAGCTGTTGGAAAGTGGGCCTGCAACTTTGTATTGGAAGGGACTCCGTTTAATAGCCCACACTACCAGAGCCCAGTCTTGATAGCACAGGACTTGTCGAAAGCCTTTGACATGGTCAATGCTGGTGGATCAAGAATTATCTGAGTGTTCGACGATCAGCGGTAGAATTTCGAGCCCACAACTTCAAACTGAAGAAAATTAAAGAAAAAAGAGTATCTCTTTGATCTCGGCTTGATCGGAATATCTAGTCGGCGACGACAAAATTTCGAATGCTTGAGTTACTGTGAGTTATATGGGACGCCGGGGGAACCCTTTTAACCCTGTTGACGTCTCGCTATATTAATGTTGTTCAGGAGAAATTAAAAGTCAGTCAACACCTTCAGCAACCGTCTTCCAGTCAATAGCGTTAACGGACCGCCTATAGCTCACGAAGATCTTGAGCCTCTCGAGGTCTAACAAATATTTCTACAACTTAGGTCTAAATACTGTAATGACTTCACTTACATATCCGAACTCGAGTGGGACAAACCTAACAAATGTCCAACATTCAATAAGTCCCGTAACTACTGTTACTCTCGTCCTCCCTCTCAACTAGCAGCCTTTTCCTTCTAGCCTTTGTAATCCTATTTGATGGTATCGACGAAAATCTTAGACTCACCCCATCCACTTCGAGCTGTGTTAAGTTCATTGACACATTTTTGAATACCATATTCTCCAAAAGCTCCTTCCAGCGCATGCCGTTGATAGACTCAAAAAAGAGATCACCATCGAGTACAAGCGTCTCATTTTCTTCTGCATCCAAACCCTGTTTAACGTTCTTCTGCTCATTAGCACCCCGATCTGTAGATAAGCGTGGTGCGGCAGCACGCAAATGCTCAGAAACTTTTAAGTCTTGCACATTTAGGAGACCATCGAAGTCCAACACACCATTTTGCACATAGAAGTCTTCACCATTAAGTTTCTTCAAAGTTAGCTGTTCCACTTCCAAAGTATCCACCTCCAAGTGTTCAAAGTTTAACTCGTCTGTTAAAGCATCTCGCCTGTGACGGCCACCGTTTATGTCTGCTTCTAATTGTTCTATAGCCGTTATGACCCGATCCAGATCAATTTGTGTATCCTCAGCCGTCCAGAGATAGTCATTTAAATAGATTTCGCCCACTTCGCCTTCTGCGAAAATTAATTCCGGTGTTTGTAGCTCCTCTAATTCTGTGAGATCCGGTTGTGTCTGACCGCCGCCAGTTTCGCCCATTTGTAGAAATAACTGCGCTTGTTCCACCAAATCATCTTGTTCCTTCACCCAATCCTTGAGGAAGGCATAAATCTCTTGCAAGTCCAAATATTCTGAATTTTTAGCCAACAACTCGGTGTGTAAACGGAAGAGCCCCGACTCAGCATTATGACGCGGCACAATTAACGATACTTCATCGCCCCGCCGAAAGTATGCTGCCCCTTTGAGGCCCGCGTCACGTTGTATGTCCAGCATGCAGCTAACACCATAAACAGTGTGCGCGCCCAATTTACAGGGTACCGGTATGCTGGCCTCAAAGGCCTCACCATCCCAAATGAGTGTCTCGAGCACTGTGAGACTGTGAGTAGCGAAGTCAACACGATGTTGCACTAGTAATATAAGATCATCACGGTAGGTGCGCACCGGAACGGGAAAAAACAGTTGCACGACACCAAAGTTATGCGCCAATATTGTTTTCGGCACAAGCTCACCCTGTTGATAAAGTAGTATTTGCGGCTGCTGACCACCTATTGCGATATAGCTGCGCCCACCCATACGAAAACCAGCGACAGACTCAATATCTTCGGATACTATGTGTTGTTTTAGTTTGAAGCGTAAGTAATCGGTAGAGTCGGCGCGCGGGTTGAAGGTATATATGGCGGCTGTGTTGTTCTGCGGCACAGCGAGTATGAGATCACGACCCGTATCGAGCAGTGTAGTCTCGGCGCAAGGGAATTCCAACTGCATGCGTTGCGCAATCCAAAATTCACGTGCGCCAAGCTGAAATTGATATATGTTCAACGTATAGAGCCCGCTATGTGACGACTGGTTCGTGGACACTATTAGGTAATCCTTATGCTCGACCGTAAAGTGTGTTAGACCAGTTACGATGTTGCCCACCACCCACTGCCAGTATATTTCCAACTTATGTGTGATATCACTAACTCGATACCACAACACGCGATCCTGTGTGGCGACCAATGTAATACCCTCGCTTTGCGCTTGCGCGTCATTCCAAAAAGTGTAGGTGAGTAAATAGGTTATTGGTTGACCGATCTCTAACACCGTACCCGCCTGATAAGTGGCGCTTTCTTTGTGCACAATCAAAAGGCTCTGCTCACGGCGTCCAACAAAATACTCGGTGCCATTGTGTCGTATGTGCGCCCATTGCTGTACGTCATCACCAAGGTCAAATGTATAGTCTTCTTCAATAGATTTAAGTACTAAGGTCTCACGCATGCGACGCCGCGATATTTCTAAACGTTGAAGCTTTCGCAAATCGAATTCATGCACATCATCTTGCGCACTAGCTTCCACCAAGTTGGGTCGGGTATTCGGATCGACTTGCTCGGCCGTGCCTACAATTTCACTACTATCTGCGGGTTGTGAAGCTCCGACGACTTTTTCAAGCGCTGAGCGACCTGCGCCTTGTGTGTTGAACTCCTTTATGAGTTCCTGAACTACACGATCATTCTCCGTTTGCTTGCTCATGCCTTTGCTAATTTCAGCGCGTAGCACATTAACCTCATCGATGCGCTCTTGGGTTACCTCAACCTTGGCTTTAGCTTGAATATCCGTGGTCTTGCCCTGATTAGAGGTCCAAGTGGGTTGGACTATTACGCCCTGGGCCCAGGAAAATAGAAACCAAAAATTTATATAAAATAAATGAAAAATAAAATAAAATGAAGTATAACTAAATAAACTTAAGTAAACTAAAATTAAATCAAATTAATTAAAACAGCTTCAAATAAAACTGAAAAAAATTGAATAAAATATAGTAAAATAAAATAGTATAAAATAAAATAAATGAATGAATTAATGAAATAATATAAAATAAAATAAAGTACAATAATATAAAATAAAACTAAGAAACATAAAAATACAATAAAACAAACTAAGATTAAATTAAATTAAATTAAATACAAAATTAAATTAAATTAAATTAAATTCACTACACAATATAATCAAATTAATGAAAAAATAAAAAATTCAAAATTCAAGTGAAACACAAAAAAAAAAATAAATCAAATAAGATAACTTGAAATACAATAAAATAATAAATAATAAAAAATTTATAAAGATAAAACAAAATAGAAAAAAATTCTAATAAACTGGAATAAAATTGTATAATATAAAATAAAAAATTAAATAAAGTAAAATGTAACAAAAAAATTCAAATAGTGTTAAATAAAATAAATAAAGTAAAAAAAAACAAAACAAAAGATATTAAATTAAATTATTTTAAATTAAATTCAATTAAATAAATAGAAATAAAATAAAAGAAATATGAAAAAAAATTGTATAAAATAAAAACTGAAATATTATAATAATAAAATGTATTATAATATATTTAAAATAAAATAAAATGAAAAAAATTAATAAAAAAATAAAATATAATAAAATAAAAGAAACAAAATAAAATTAAATAAACTAAACAAAATAAAATAAAATAAAATTATGTTAATATATATAAAGAAAATAAAATTAACGAAAATGAAATAAAATAAGATAAAGTAATATAATATAAACAAAAAGAAAAATATTACAAAATAAAATAAAAATGAAATTAAGTTAATAATAAAAAAAATTAAAATGTAATAAATAATAAAATAGCTTAAAATAAAACTAATAAAATAAAAACACAATAAAATAAACTAAGGTTAAATAAAATGAAATAAAAAAAGTAGATCAAAAATATGAAATAAAAAAAACATTGATAAAATAAAATAAACCTAACAAAATTATATTAAATAAAACTAACTACGCAATAAAAATAAATTATTAAAAATAAAACAAATTCAAATAAAAATAAAAACAAAAATACATAAAAAGTTAAATAAGATAACTTAATAATATAAAATAATATATAATATAATGAAAAATTAATAAAAATAAAACAAACTAAAATATAATAAATTAAAAAAATTATAATAAACTGGAATAAAATAAAATAATAAAAAATTAAATATAGTAAAATAAAATAAAAAATTCAAATAAAGTAAAATAAAATACCATAAATAAAGGAAAAAAACACTAAGTAAAAAGAAAAATAAAGGAAATATAAAAATTACATAAAATAAAATCTGAAAAATTATAATAAAAAGTATTATAAAATAAAATACAATAAATTAAATAAAACGAAATAAAAGTACATAAAATAAATCAAAATAAAATAAAGTAAAATAAAACAAAACAAAATAAAGTAAAATATTTCAAAAAAATTTAAAATGAAATGGAACGAAAACTAGTTGCAATTAATTTAAACTAAATTAATAAAATAAGATATATAAAAATTAAATGAAAAAAATAGAACAAAATGAAACATATGATTTAAAATAACTAAATTAAAAATCAAATAATGTATAATAAATAAATCAGTTTGAAGAAATAAAATGGTATCAAATTAAAATGAAACAAAATAAAAAATAGAGTGAAATAGGAACATGAAATAAAATAAATGAATTTAAAAGAAATAAAATATAAAAAAAACTTTAATTACCCTGAATAAATTATATAAAAACTAATGACATCAATCTCACCTTTGCAGCTACATTTTCCTGCTCTGCTTCTAGCGCTTCATTCAGTTCACTGCGAATTTTTGCTATCTCCTTTAATTGCGCATCGGATATGGCTGACGTTTTTTCAGCAGAATTGACAAATTGTTGCTAAAATGTGCACACATACTTGGTTAGAAGTATTATAAAAAATGATAAAACAAAAATCCTAAATATGCATTACTCCTTGCAAATCTTACCTCACAAATTAGAAATAAAATAAGTAAATGTGCAATTACAATTACTTTAATACGCGTAGGATGGCTATGAGACATCTTAAAGGTAATTTCTTTATTTACAATTTAATAAATTTAAATCAATGACAACACATATCTAAGCATATAAAGATGTAAAACACAAGCTCTACTTTATTTTATTTAATTTGATTCTAATTATTAAATTCAACACTTTTTTCTAATTTAAGTCACGCTTACATAAAAGTAGAAACACACTCCAAATACGCCAGCAATAAAAATAACGTCCACCAACACCATATGATACCATGTTCGAGCATTATAATAACTGTTCATATCCAGGCACATGTTTTGTACAATTTTGATTTATAATATTTGTTGTGATATACGTAAATTTAATGTAAATATGTAAATTAGCATTCGATTAGTTTGAACTGGCTACAAGAACCTTTGCAATTGCTGGATTTTATGAGGCAATGGAATGATTAGGGTTGCATAGTGCAATGGGGCTTGTAATATTTTCAAAGAAGACCCTTTAAAGGGACAACTTTTTTTTATACTATTTTATTTTGTTTTATTATACTTTGCTTAGTTTCATTTAATTTTTTTTTTAATTTAATTTAATTTATTTTTATTACATTTTACTTACTTTATTTTATTTAAAATTAATTTATTCCACTTTATTTTTTAAGTTAATTTTATTAAGTTAATTTAACTTTCTTTAATTTTATTTTATAAATTTTTATTTTTACTTATTTTATTTATTTAATTTTGTTTTATTTGATTCTATTCTATTTTATTTTATATTATTTTTATTTATTTTATTTTTATTTTATTTTGTATTATTTCAAATAATTCAATTTTAATTTGCTTAATTTAATTTTATTTAATTTTATTTAATTGTATTTTATTTCATTGTTTTTCGTTTTATTGTTTTTTAATATATTTTATGTTATTTTGTTTTATTTTATTTTATTTATATTATTTTCTATTATTTTATATTATGTTATTTTATTCTATTTTATCTTACTTTATTTTAATATATTTTAATTCATTTTATTTTATTTTACTTCATTTTATTTTATTTCATTTTAGTTTTTTTTTTATTTTATAAAAATTTTTAATTTTAATTAAAGTTAATAGAAAATAATTTAATTTAACTTTACTTATTATATTTGATTTTCCGCCGATTCTCTCTAATAGCCCATTTCCGCCGGACGTTAAATGCATTTTAGCTTAAATGCATTTAAACAACGCATTTAAATGCGTGTATTCCCATGTGTTTGTTGTTAACTCACTTTCGGTAATTCAACAGAAAATGTAATGTTAACAGTCGATGCTGTCAATACTAATGTAAACATTTCGGAAGTTTCGGTATATTTCTTGCCAGAGTCGTGTATTTTCGGATTTAATGAGGGGCCAGACTTTTATTTTGCATGCTGAAATTTTTTCTGTAAAAGTTACTTTTTTGCATTAATATTAACATAAAAACATATATATAAAACAACATATAAATAAAATAAAATACAAACAAAAAGCAATTGTGGAATAGAAAACGATCCCCTCAACATAAAAATATACGCGACTCCGGCAACTATCAGCTGATTGCGCAAAACAAATAATTATGTATATTATTTTAGAACCAAAAGCAAATTGCGTGCCACCTCCAAAAAAATTGTAAGCATGCAAAAAAGCATTTTCCTTTCAGCAGCGTCTGACCGTGTAGCAACAATCCGCACTTGCAAAACATAATATTGTAGTATTAATAGCAAAATAAAATGAAAGCAGTCTCTTGAATTCATGATTTTAATAGTTGTGACAAATTTTGCAAACTGCAAATGTAAACAAAAATCAGCTGTTTGAGTTAACTCACTTTCGATGAAAACGTTTGACATTTCATTCACTTAACAGAGGCCTTAAATGCATTTAAGTGCTTGGTGGAAATAGGCTATAACATATATAATTTTATTATGTTACCTTACAGGTCTTAACATTTCTGTTAGCAACTTGTACGGAATGTAAATTAAATACTCCAACCAACTCACTGTTCCACCTCAACACTACAAATTAGCTCCCGAAGTGTTAAGCGATGTATCTCCCTGGATATTTATCTTGCTATACTCTCCCTCTCTGTTGTTTACTTTGTTTGCCGGTCTCACGAATAAACGTTGTATTCACACAGCGGTCGTTTATGCCAATTTTCTTTCTACAACATATTTGTAAATTTATATTGTTTGTATTTACATATGTATTGTTGTACGTGTAGTTATCGCAGTTGCAGCTGGTTATGTCATTGTTTTGTTAGCTTGTGCTCATAATTTGGTGGTTGCTTTGTCGTTTGCCTGTTCTTTTGACTGTTCGACATTTTATTGTTTACGTTTGTTTGCTTATAATTCTATTTTTTATAATCTTAGTATTTTTTTCTTTAGCTGTTGGCACACAGTCCAGTGGCTGCCTGCTCCTGGTGTTTATTTATTTATTTAGTTTATATGCTCCTAAGAGTGTTTTTTTTTAACTTGGCAAGTTTTCTCTCATTTGACTTAATTTTTACAGATTGGTAAATGAGTATGTACATATGTATACATCTAAGTTCTGGGCTGAACGGCTCTCTCTCAGTTAACTACTACATATAGTTGGAAGGGCAGCGACACGACAGTGTCCAAGAGCAGTTGAGAAAGAGGTCAAAATAAGATTATGACAGAGAATTATTAATGTTTTTGAAAATATCCATTCAAATATATTTAGGAAAGGTCTAAAGAGTGCCTCTAATTTTTCATGATTTCTTGAAAGGCAGTATGGGTCTCAGTCATAGTCAGTTGACGAAACAATAGAACTATTATTAGTAACTCATATCCCGGTCAGAAATTGCCCGACTCAGAAAGATTTTTTTTGTACTACTTCAAATTAGCTTAAAGGTATTTACAAACTAAATCTATACTCCACAGGTGGATTTCATTATTTAGCTGCACACTTCAGGGCAGTGTTTCCGACCTGTGGTCGTGATGCTCTCTTCTTACTTGTTCGTCCTTGTGTGGAGGATACAGATATAAGAGACGGGAAACTGAGCTGAGTACAGATCATGGTATTCAGAGATATGGGAAAGCCTCCAGCACTAACCCCTGCGGGTTAGGGGTTCAAGAATTTACCCGCGGTAAGGCATGCCTGTCGTAAGAAGCGACTAAAATCCAATAGTTCCCGCGACAGTCGGGTCTTTATACCGGAACGACCCGGATTTTTTATCCGGCCAAGGACTGTCATTCCCGCAACATTCCCCAAAAATTACTTTGAGGAATATTTTTGCGGCTACAACAACAACAACAACAACTGTAAAAGATCCAGCGTCCAAAAATGGGGCTTAAGTCCCAGAATCTGCCGCTAAATTATGGTATCCGTGGTTATAGCTCATACTGAGCAATTGTAAATCTCTTCTGGCAAGACAAACTTGTTAGGCAAGGATCCGGTGAAGCGAGTTTTTCCGAATAAAGGACGCATTAGCGAATATTTCCACAGACAGGCCGGGTTGAGTTGGAAACAAAATTTCACCTATGCAAGTGGAAACAAACTTGGCCAAAATGAGATTGAAAAAGGAGTACTTTTTAAGCTTAATTAGGATTCTGACGGCATGCACGACCCTAAGGGCCGCCTACAGAAGATGTTGCATGAACTGCTGGAGTAACGAAGTACATAGACTTTGGAATTTTAATATCCTTTACCTTGCCACAGAAAGTAATGCGCGCAATCAAAAAAAAAGTATAAGGCTTAGCAGATGAAAACGAAGCCGTAGTGTCAGTGCAAAATTTTTCATAGCATCACAATGGGACTAATTGCGTGGATACCACCTATCTACGTATGTTAAGTCTGCCAACTGCTTGTAATATTCCACCCCACAACATCCCAACAAGCGCCCACTGTTTATCGCAGCGATACAAAAAGAAAAAGATAACAGAGGCAAACGCCGCGACCTAAAGAACTTTATAGAGTCATTGCAGTCAATAGGTCTGTTACCGTTACTGCAATGCAGTTAGTAGCACATGCTCCGCGCTCTGTCGCTATATCGACAGCTGTTCGTATGCTCTTTATGAGCACATTGCATGCGCATAGGCAACACAACACATGATGGCTTTATGCTTTTAACCCCGCTATTCAGTACCCGATTGGCATTCGTTCGGTTTAGTAGTGTTTTAATTTAGGAGACGGTGTCGTGTGTGATGTTAGAGAAATATACACATACAAACATTGTGAATGTGTTTATTTATTGTGGTTGAATTCGCAAAGCGATAGCGAACCGATTATTCGGTAGTGTATTGTTGTATTATTGTTGTAAAATATCTGTATATACATATACCATACATATTATTGCTGTTGATTCTTCTTAAAAGATTTTGTGCTAATTTGTATTATGTATTAGAAATGTTCAAAAACGCCGTCCAGTTTTCCAGATTTTTTTATAGAACATGCTAAGAGTACCTCTACTTCATTTTTTGATATTTTCTTTTGTTGTTTTGATTTAAAAGGACAGCAGTGGCGTGCGTGTGTGTATATAATATGTTTGCTATATAATTTTCCAGCTTTTTGCAGGCGGTAAATTATGTATCTTATTTGTAAGAAATAAGGAAATAAATTTCTGCAAAATAAAAAAGAAAAAAAAAACAGAAACAACAACAAATAAAAGTGTAACTTGTTCTCAGCTATGTCGCAACTTTTATGGCAAAACAATGTATTCGCCCAACGCAGCCTGACTGATTGTCTGTATGTCCAACCGCGCGAGTGTTTCGTTGCGCCTTGTTGCTGACTCGTTAGGCGGCCTGCAGCCTGCATGGCCCCATTGTGATGGAAGATTTTCCTTTTTTGGGTGGGGGCGCCGAAGCCGCGATAGATGATTGACATGCAGCAGCCAAAGTAGTAGCAATAGCTAGCAGCTGCGACCATAAAGAGTATTGTACTGGTAGTGACGATTTGGAAAAGCATGAAATAGGAAGAAAAATAAAGTTTTGAAAATTTAGTAGTGGTGACAGCGCCTTTATTTCAAAAGAGCGGTAAAAATTAATAATTTTTCTCAGTGTAAATTAATGTTTCATTTTAGTTTTGCGTGATTTGTGGCAGTTGACGCAGCGGAAGTTGGATATTTTGCCGTATAAAAATCTTATACATACATACATACAAGTAAAAATAAATAAATAAATACCAAATTCATATAGTACCTTGGGTAGTGATTTTTCCAAGAAACAGAATTCATTGCACTTTGCCATAATTTACGCTCAAGAAGGGGCTTTGGCAGGCACAAGTTCTGTTACAGTTTTCTTTTAAATATTATATTTTTTTCTAGCTGTTTTCGTTTAGTTGCATCTGTGCGGTGTTTGTATAAGTATTTTTGCAGTGCGCGCTGTTGTTGTTGTTATTGTGCGCAGAAATGGGTGTGTACTACTGCTCGGCTAAATGCGTGCATATAAATACATACATACATATAGATGGGTATATTTATAAATGTATACTTTTGTGTTCTTCCAACGTTAAACCAATTTTCTGAATTTATGTGCAAATAAAATATTTTGTTTATAAAACTAAGGCAGTAAAATTTTTAAAGAATGTGCATTTCGAAATAAATGTTAGCAAAAGAAATGAAAGTTTCCATATAAACAGAACGAGCAGCGAGAAATTTATACCGGGTAGTGTAGAGTGTAGATATATGGTATATGTACATAGGTATATATGTATATATGTACATAAAAGTGTGCGTTTGAAATTATCCGTAAATTTAATAAGTGATATGAGCAAACTAAGTACGGATTGATTATTATTATAATCAGCAGTGAAAATTAAAAAAATTTGAAAAATGGGAAAGTAATAAATATATTTTCGTTTATTTTAGCAAACTGTGTGGTTAAACAATATAAGTGAGTGCTACATACATTTAATAAAGTAACAAAACAAAAAAAAATAGTTATCTGCATATTATTCAGCAAAATATTACAAAAGAAGATCAGTGCGAAATATTCTCAGAAATAAGCCCAAATAATTGCGAAGGTGATTAGGTTCACGGATTTTTTCAAAAGGGTAAGTTTTAAATTAAATGTGAAAAAACCTTAAATTTATCATTTCTAAATATGTAAGTGTTGGTGAGCTAGTAAATTATTCATTAAGCAAATGTTTAAACTGTTTATAAATTAATAAACTTATCGAATGGAATTCCTGAATAGTAGCTTTCGGGAATCTAGAGATGCGAGAGCGTTAAATACTAGGGAAATTTTGGTTATTACCCTAGATGAAATAACTAGTAAATTCGAGGCAAGTACAGGTTCAGGAGTTTTCTGTGGCTTTCCATAAAAGAAGGTAGATTCAATTTCAAATGACCAGATCTCTGTATCCGAGGCGCAGATTATGGCTATATTAAATGTGTGAGAAAATGCAAAGAAAACAGTGAACATCGCTTGGGTCCCAAGTCACACGAACTTGGAGGTAAAAAGCAGAAGAGCTGTCGCAATCGACTGTCCCATACTTTTCAGCCACTTCAATGCTGCAATGGAGCTTTATGCAATGCTTAAGGTGGAAGTGTTTGGGACAAATAAATTTCTGTAGGAGCTTAATACTCCTGCAGGTACTTTGACTCTAAGATATCATCTCCAAAAGGTTTACTAAGCTGAATGCGGGGCAGGCACAGATGAGCACATAGCTGTGAAGTATTACTTTGCGAAAGCACAATTTTCAATCAATTGAGTTGTCACATCTGTCATATTGCACAAGCTCCAGTTTTACAAATATGGCTCAAAATCGTCGTAACGCCGTCTTGTTGAAAGTTAACGTGGCCAGATCAATATCATCCAAATTCGAAAAAGTAAGATCCAATGACCCTGCCGGATCATAAACCGCACCAAAGAGTTTAGTTTTTTTATTGGCATAGTTTTTACTTGTCAAATGTCAAAAACCAGCTTCAAAAGTGACATCTACCAGAATAACAGGCTATTCAAAATAACACCTCTTATTGGAAAACCCTTTAAAAGGCCAGAAGATTCTTCGAAGTATAGTTACTATTTGTGCCTTGATTTCAATCCTTATTCTAGCACAATTGACATATCTGACTCGCTTTTTCATGTAAAGAAAGCAATAATGCCGATTTTTCATTAAACATTAGTACCATTCTATAATCAAAATAAATTTTTATTTTGTTTAAAAACATGCACTTTAATCTGCCTACTAAAAATCAGCCTATAATTTTTCGTTCATAGCTGAACTTTATTGGTCCTTGATACATAACAAATTCCTTCCCGGTGTTAATGAAAAACAAAAAGGTCTTGTAAATCATGCGGAAGATTTCTGATTACAACAATGTAATATCGGACGTGGAATAGTTATTGCAATTCTATAGGACCAGCCTGTGTCACTTTTTCGTTACACTTGTAAAGCTCAATTTGTGCACCAAAAGTACAATTGAAAGAAAAACTAATGCGCATTTCGCAAACTAAGCTGCATTTCAATTATTTGTAAGACCTTGACCTCTTCAGAACATTCACGCATAAATTTAAATACCTATGTATGTAACGATATCCATTTGTTGGAAAAACATTAAGACGCATAACCACAAATTGGAGGAGGAGCTCGGCCAAAAATCGCTTTAGCGGTTACAAAGCGCTAATGATATATATATGTAACGATATGCTTAAAATTCGCATGCCAATTGTTAATATCTGTCAGTACGACCTCCATCGACAGCTCACCATAATTGTACCACGAGTTCAATGCACACTAATTTTCCAACCACCAAGAGGTCATCTGCAACATAAAGGAAACAATATCAAAAACCCCTAATACAATACATACCACACACAATATCCAATAATTGTTTGTTACAATTCATAGCATAAGTACGCAAAAATATAAAAAATTCGTTTTTACACTCCCTTGCCTGCTGTTATCAGTCGTTTCCTTCCTTCCTGCTTGCCGCTGTGTAAAGTTAAATGCGGTTGAATGAATTCCAATGGCAGGGAGGATTGTTGTTGATTTTTTTTCTTTTTCTCCACTAGCGAATTTGTATCCCACCCCGTTATGATGAGCTGTGTTTGGAAAAGCGATGAAAATTTTTGAAAAATCGATACATTTGTTAGGTGTGCTGCGAATTGCCGGTGGTTCATTTTTGTTTTTGTATGCGATTGATAATTATATGCTCTTTATTGCTCTAGAAATATGCGCAGCTGCTGGGAGAGAGCACCATTCGAGAAGAACGTGTTCTGTTATCTGTTGTTGCAGACTGTAATCGATGTAGCGGTACACGTTTAAAATCGACATAAGTTCAAGTTGACTCTTTTCTACCGTCAGTTATATGAATTTGGGATCGTTGGACTACAAAATAGTATCTTCTAGGTGCTTAAATTTGGTCTAATAAAGTAACGAGCAATTCTTAAACTCTTGTTTGGGGCTCAAAACTGAACTTAGCTGTTTTAATTACCTACAAGATACTCAGCGTTTAAAGTTGTTGCAAATTAAACTTCCGAGAGCATCGTAGCTAAATAATTTGATAGCATTAACAAGAAAATATCGAAACCTCCTACCAAGATTGTGTTCTTTTAAGATGTCGACAGTAAATCCAAAAGCTTTTCTCCAAACATACATACAAGTTTCGGTAATTTATTTTATCCTTATTCAAAGTAAATTAATTAAAAAAAGTCTTACTTGCATATCTCAATACAGAAGATTCACCATACTTTGTTGGAAATAAATTATCCTGCAAAATGTTACGTGTTCTTCGTCTCTCATTTTGAAACCGGGGCTTATTCACTCTCATTAGCACACTGCACACACAGTCTGTAAGATCCAGCCTGTCCAACGGCTGCCTATACTTATTTCCTTTTTGTCTCTTTTTGCTGCTCTTATTGATTGCTTTTATGCTCTTCAGCTGCTCATCTATCGCGCATACCATTAACATCTTTCATAGCATCCAATGACACACGTTGAGCACATGCTTCCAACTTGTGACAACAACCCCTACTGTTAGACACTTTAAGCTATTGTTCAATGGGGCATACTCTCACAATAGTACTTGAGCATATCCTGCGGCGCATTGATTGAAATTTTTTTGTATTTCACTTTCAAATATTATGCCTTTAAAGTTATCATGTGTGCGCGTGCTATAAAATTCATTATAATTCTTTTTTCATAAATTGCTCTTGTTTAACTTTAATTAACCTTTTTTTTTGACGGAATGTTGACTCATAAATGTATTTTTATCCCAAAAAAGTTATTAATTTTAAGGGTTACTTGCCGATGTTTTTCCTTTTTATTTCCTTTATTTGGTTATGCCTAATGTCGCAATATTTGCGAACTTTTTCATGCATATTTTTGTGATTTTTTCTTTTCCCTTTATACTCAAAAATCCTTTGGCGCGGCCAATTGGCTTTATGGTTATGTTATTGTTTTTGTTTTGCTAAAAAATCGTAATTTATGTCAGCCACCCGCAAATTTTCCACTTTAAAGTGAAGCTGCTCAATGACTCATGCCAATAATCGTATTTCGTTTTTATTTCAGTTTTTGCCTTCATTTGGGTCAAAGTGTCCTTGAATTTTTTTTATTGCTCGCCATTCGCTCGTATTTCGCCATTTTATGGTTACACACATTTTTATTGCTTTAACACCCTCAGCTTACCGTTAGATGAGTCATAGCCGTTCGGGATTATGTTCCTTGTGTGTGGCAATAGCTTTAAGTTTTAATTAAGCGCGCAAGAATGTGCGTCATCTCTGAGTGTAAAGTAGATTATTGTTCCCAGGACAGATTTTTAATGTTTACTGGGAATTTTCTGTGACAGCGTGTGTTAATATAACCATGCAAGGTAGCTCTTACTGACCTTATGACATTGATGGCATTTGCATTTAAATAAAGGAAAGTAAAAAATTAATTATTTAAAAAATTAAATGAGGTTTGGAATAAAGTGATACTGAAACTTTTAATGTAAAAACTATAGGATTTTAGAGTGTCCTATTTTTATTTGTTTAAAAATTTTAAAGGTGGCTTTTCTTAAAGTGTTTTAAAAATATTAAAAAGTGTTAAATTTACCAAAGCAATAAAATCAGAAGTGGAATAGAATGGACAAAGAGCATGTGTTTTACAGGCTTAGCAAGTTCTGTATACCACATTGAAGTTTGTATTGATCTGAGTTTGACCAAATAAAAGTTTGAAATTTTGAAAGAAATCTGTTGTATACTTTAAGTTGGTCCATAGAAGTCATTTTGGATTCAAAAGTATAAAAGGGACAAAAATTAATTCAATATTATAATGAGACAGTAACACTTAAAAGCATCAAACTAGGCGGATCACTTCTACAAGAGATTCAGACTGTGGTTTAATGTAGAGTATACCATATATATATGTAAATATCTATTTTCGACTGCGACTCCAGGAACTCTCTATTCGGAGAGTATTATAAACTTTATATGGTTAATTGGCGCGGTTTAGATTTGCTCAATATTAAAAAAAATGCTTTTTGGTGAAGCCAAATAAAAATCTCTACCGATTAAAAGGTTGGTTTAATTAGTTATTGAAGTTATTGAGTTAATGTGAAGCCAAGATCCTCAGGCTTACTGTCCTGATTTTGGCTTCAAATATTCCCAATTCAAACATAATCAGGAACAAAAACTGTATAGTAAATTTACTAACTATTGTATATAGTTTTGAATCTCAAACAGAACCTTTAACCAGCTCATTGATCAGGTATAGTAGTTTAAATTAGCTTCCGGCGATTTTCATGTCCTTTCCTTATTTTGACTTTCAATCTAGAAATACAAGAATTTTTGAAAATTTTAAGGTGGCTAAGCCCTCATTGCTAATTTCCATAAATCACTCAATCAACTTTTCAGTTTGCGCAGACTTCTGTATTTCATTTCAATGCTCAAAAATCCAAAATGCATTGCTAATAAAAGTAACAGAGTGCAGAGCATTAAGCATACGCCTGCGCCTAAAGTCAATGAACTATGCCAACGCCTCAAAAAAGGTTTGGTTTCTTGACGCCTGCACAAAAAAAAAGCCCACGCGCATGCGCATAACAGACGCATAAATCGTGATCCTGACATTGAAATTTTTCATGTGCATAAATGCATATATATTTACATGTGTGAATGGTAGTGTATGTATGCGGGAACAATTTTTTGTTTCTTTGCATTGTCGCTTCTTAACTTGTTTATATTCTTCGGAGCAAACTTTTAGTCACATGCATACATACATAGGATTTGGATCGGTTATTTAGCATTTATTCGCTTTTTGCAATTATTTTTTTTTTTTTGCAAATTTTCTACTTCATTAACTGCGTTTGTTACTTATTTGCATAATTTGTTTTTAGTTTTATTGATTCTCCTTTCGTTTCATAATCATAAGATTATTTCTCATAAACTCAGACGTCTCTTTTAACCAAGCTGATTTGTTTATTGTATCGCTTTACCTGACTTTATTAAGTTTACGCTTTGTGTGTGTCCACAGTCATCGCCGCAATGTATATAATCGCCTCAAATATCACATAACAGCGCTTGGAGTTCGAGTTTCAAGACGTCGCGTCTCGCGCTCACCAATCAACGCAATCAACGTATAAGTGGAAGAATGAGTGAGTTGAGGTGGAAGTATTATATTAAGTTCTTCGCTTCATTTTCATTCATGACACTGGCTCACCTTGTCGCCAACAACTTCATGCATGATGGTAGCATAAAGCAGTGACAACAATAAAAAACCGCAATTATTTGATTTGCTTTAAGTTCCCACACGTGTTATTTATGCAAAAGAAAAAAAGTTAGCAAAAAAGAACTTAACACAATTGCTTATCAGTTGAGTTCTCGAGGTGATTGTGAGTTTCTTTACTGTCAAAGTGCGTCGGCATGCGTGTCTTTTGTGCGCGTGTTCTTCATATCATAAAGCTTGACAATTGTGTGAAACGCCTACTGTTTGACTGTCAGCTAAAATACATACATATGAGATCAAAAACTTTTTCTCTAAAAAGTTGAGAGCAAACCGCTACCCCCACGTGCTAGTATCATTTACCAACCGGTTTTCGCTTTATAAATGCACTTACGGGCATATATTTTGTAAGCGGAACTTTGTGTTGTTGAGTTTATATTATAGTTTTTATATTGCTTAAGTTATCTTATATGCAATTTAAATTAATTTAATGTTATTTAATTTTTTTATTTTATATTATTTCAATTTACTTTATTAATATATTTTATTTTTCTATATTTATTTTATATCAATTTTTATATTTTATTTTGTTACAATCTATTTTACATTATTTTGCATTATTTTATCTTACATGTTTAATTTTTTATGAATCTTAATTTTATATCATTTAAATAAAATTAATTTTTCATATAAGATGGTTTTTATTTTATTGATTTTATTTTTCTTTTTTTATTTCTTTCAATATAATTTAATATAATTTTTATGTTAGTTTATTTTAAATTTTCTTATTTATTAAATAATTTAAAATAATTTATTATTTTATTTTTTTCTATTTATTATTATTTCAATTTTAATTATACCTATTTTATATTTATATTTTTGTAGTTTTATTTTGTTTCTATTTTACTTTGTTTTAATTAAAATTATTTCATTTTCCTTTTATTTATGTTTTTGATTGTTTTATTTATTTTATTTTAATTTTATTATTTTTTATTTTTCTTTGAGAATATTATTTATGTTCTTATATTTATTATTTAATACAGTTTAAATGTTTTTTCATTTAATTTTTATTGGACACAATTTTACTTTTTTAATTTCATATTATTATTATTTTTTGTTTGTTTGTTTTAATTAATTTAATTTCATTTAAGTATGTAAACTTACATTAATATATATTTTGTTTTGTTCTATTTTATTTATTTCAGTTTGGGTTCGCAATAATTTTCAAAATAAACAAAAAACATTATTTTGTCTCACAAGTCACGTTTTATCAAAAATTCCTCCATGCGAAATTCTGTTGGTATTGCCAGTCCTTCAAATGAAAAAAAAATACTATTAAATTTAAAAATTTGAGATTTTGATCAGATAATGAGACATTGAGTTGAAAGTCAAGTAAGTCCAAGGCCATCGAAAGACGATGACACAATTTGTTTTTATTTTTATTATTGTTTCGTGAGTCGCCTTAGCTGTGTAGTAAGCTATCGAAGAAGTAGCTAGAATTAGAATTAGGGTTTATTGACACTTAGTTTGATTAGCTGTGATAACTTTATGAAGGAGTCCTCCACACTATCCCAACGCTATTCTTTAAATCAGAAACGTGAAAATGTAGCAACGTTCCCTTGGCAACCCAACTATTCCATTGCCAATTTGTGTTAATAAAACTTCGGTCATTATTGATTGAATCGTCATCATCAGCAGCTGCTTTTGATTTCTATGTTTTATTTTCTCAATATTCTCTAAATGATTTTGCTTTCAGCTTGCTAACGAAATTAAACAGACATTTCAAAAGAATTCGCTGCTTTTCATTTGCTGCTGAAACTGCAAAGGCAATAATCAATTTTTATTGCTTTAACGATTCTAGAAATTGTGTTTTGTTGCCTTTCTTCATATTAGTAAACTTTCACACTCTTTTATCTACGGAACTATGGAAAGTATGAATGGAGCGATTCTTTATTTTGAATTGTAATGAAATAGGAAAAAGTTATCAAATTGGTGTAAAAAAGGGTGCGATAGTTTGTGAATTTGGTTTCAGTATCGTTATAGAGAGTTAGATCAAATTTGATACTAATAATTCCTATGGTCTAGCGTGAACATGACTTCGATATGGGCGCTGTCGGGAAATAACTACACGTTTATTCCATATAACACACTTTTTGCTTTCCACCTACCCATTGACTCAATATCGAATATTTAAAGTATTGTATTAAACAAGAGAACTTTAAATAAAATTTGTTAATTATTCTACTTTTAATGGGGACTACAGTCCTACCAAAATTTTCTGCTATACCGAAATAGACCCACCTCTTATATAACCGACCTTCTATGCTTCACCGATCTGTGGACTTGATATAATATAATAAATATCTTAATAAAATAATGAACTGTATGTGCCAACGGTTTAGCCAAGAATTCCGTGGCCGCTAGCAGAGCTTTACGATCCAAACTCTTGGAGGTGCACAAGATAGCTCGGTCACTCTTTCATTACTTTTACATCTAAGCGAACATAAGTCTAATCTTTTGGGGACTAATTTGTCGCCGGCTTTGGGACTATAAATGTAATATGCTTGCCGGCCAGAGCGACAATCTTTTTTGTGTTCAGTAGGGCACATTACCTCTGAGACACATACAAGAAATATGAAATTGCATACGGGGGAGTAGACCAAAAAACGGATTATTCCTTGTGGAGATAACGGATGTTACGAGTACTAATGATATCTTTTAAATCGGCTTATTTTTTAACAAAGCAGGAATACGATATATTAAACTTGGTCGTGATCTTCCAAATATTTTCTTAAGTTCTTCGGAAGCAACTCCAAAGGTTTCATTTATCTTCGGATATCTCTTTATCTTAAAGAATTAGACGAGTTGAATTCCGCTTTCACCCTTCGAGAGGGCAAAGATCGATATCGATGCATAGAGGTTAGTTGGGACTTTTTAAAAATAAAAATATAAAAAACTAGGTTCCTATTGCGATACGTAAAATAGAAAGATGGAATGTTAAAAATGGATTCCCACAGAAATAACAACGAAGTTAGAGTCTACTCAGAGTACTTCTAGCCTGTTTTCAGTAAATAGAAAGCATGCAAAGTATTTCCAAATAAAAAATCTCATAATATAAATATGAAGAACAATGACATGATTTAAAAAGACCCACAACCGGCGGTTACGGCCAGCTAAAGAATTTAGAAATACGGTTCTTCAGCATCAAGTTGTATACGGAAATATTCTTGCCAAGTGTTGCGACTATAGTTGTTGTCTGTTCTCACTTCCTAATCATCATTCTTTTCTTTAGTGGAGTTCCATTAATTAATACTTTTCCCAAAAAATAAATTTCACTTTACTTTTCTTTAGAAACCTTTCTCTCTTTTCTATCCCTAGATAAATGAAACTAGTAAATTCTTTGTGAAGAATTTACAACTACAATAATTAATTAAAATAAATAAATAAAAAGCTCACCTTATTGAATCACTGTTCTACATATTTACTCGTACTTCAGATATGTCTGTATTCATATGCATGTATGTACGTGTATGTATGTATGTTGATCCATTTAAGCATGCAAATTCCGTAATTTACTCGCTGTTACATTTCAATTTACATATACATATAGTATGCATTTTTTATTCATTATTGTATTTAAAGTGTTGACATTAATTCATTTGTTATGTAAATTCAGTTACATATGTATATATTTTTCGAACAAATGCTTCGCCTGAACTTTTGTTATATGCATATGTGCGTTATATTGACACATTTTTAGCTATTGTAATAAAATTATTATTTTTTCTATTCTTTATGAGTGTAGAAAATACGACTAACAGAAGTCTTCAAAATAATTCTTTATTTCTTTATTTCCTGGGAGTAATGTATCTATATATAAATCTATTTATACATCTTCTTTGTACATATCCCCATCAATATTAAAAACATTTGCGGTTTTTTTATTTTTTATTTTTTTTCATTTAGCTTACAGGTATCGATCGATACTTTTGTGGTAACAAAGCCAATAGTTTAATTTATGAAAGAAGCTGAGCTGTGAGTATTTATGAGTATAATGGATAACAAAACCGCAGTAGAACGCTATTCTGCTATATAGAGCTAGTATAAATACATACATGGTTTATTTGATTAGCAGTTAATTGTCTTTCATTTCGAAATATTTATCCTCCTTTCCAATTTCATTCTCAAGTATTTTTCAAAATAGGAATCTTTTATTCCCTTCAAAGCTTGACTGTTAACTCGTAATTTTACATTTCAGCATTTATGAGCGATATATAATTTTTGCTTGGCAGATTTCATTTTAAATAGCTTTTTTAATAAAATTTTCCTTATTCGGAGAAAATTTTTTTTTCAATAAAATAAAATTATAAAATGAAGTAAAATAGAATTAAATAAAATAAAATAAAATTAAAGTAAATAAAATAGAATAAAAATATAAAATAAGAAAAAAAAAAATAAACTAAAAGTATAAAAATAAATAAAACAAAAAAAATAAAATAAAGTAATAATAATAAATAATATAAACGAACTTAAAATAATATAAAATAAAATTAAATTAAATTAAAAAGTAAAAAGTAAATAAATTAAATTAAATAAAAAAAACGAAAATAAACTAAATTAAATTGAAAATAAAATAAAATAAAAAACCAAAGTAAAATAAAATACAATAAAAAAATTTAATAAAATAAAAAAAATAAATAAAAAAAGAAAATAAAAAAATAAAAAAAAAAATGAATCAAATAAATAAATTAAAATAAGTTAAAATAAATTTAAAATAAATTAAAATAAGTTCAAATAATATTAAAATAAAATAAAATAAAAAAAATAAAATAAAAAAAAAATAAAAAAAAATAAAAAAAAATAAAAATAAAATAAAATAAAAGAAATTAAAACAGCAGTTTTCATTCCAAATAGCTTTTATAATAAAATTTTCCTTATTTGGAGAAAATTTACCATTAAATTTTTCAATAAAATAAAATTAAAAAATGAAATAAAATTGAATTAAATAAATTAAAACTAAAGTAAAAAAAAAATAAAAAAAAAATAAAAAATAAAAAGTATAAAATAAAATAAAAATTAAAGTAAATAAAATAAAATAAAAAATATAAAATAAAATAAAAATATAAAAATAAATAAAACAAAATAAAAATAAAATAATAATAAATAATATAAACGAACTTAAAATAATATAAAATTAAATTAAATTAAATTAAAAAAGTAAAAAGTAAATAAATTAAATTAAATAAACAAAAACGAAAATAAACTAAATTAAATGGAAAATAAAATAAAATAATTGGAATAAAACTAAAATAAAATATGATCAAATAAATTAAAATAAAATAAATTGAAATAAGGTATAAAACATAAAAAAATTAAATAATTTAAAATAAAATAAATTAAAATTAAATTAAACTAAATTAAAATTTAAATAAAATAGATTAAATAAAATAAAATAAACAAAAAACGGAAATAAACTAAATTGAATTGAAAATAAAACAAAATAAAAAACCAAAGTAAAATAAAATACAATAAAAAAAGTTTAATAAAATGAAATAAAAATAAAAAAAATAAATAAAAAAATACAAAAAAAATAAAATAAAAAAAATTAGTAAAATAAAATAAATTAAAATAAGTTAAAATAAATTTAAAATAAAGTAAGAAAAATTAAAATAAGTCAAATAAATTTAACAATAGTGCCTCCAATGCTGACGACGATGAAACAAAAATTTCCTTTGCACTGACTGACTTATGGATATTCCCCCTTGCTCTCCAATGGGACTTTGATTGCATCCACTTGCAAAATATCGTACATCAGTTAGAACCTTTAAAATAATTAAAAAATATCGGAATAATTCTATTCAGAAAGGGCTTTCCACTCCTCGAAGCATATTCCTCCTGTTCTTTGGTTAAAACGTATGCCAAATACTCAAGAGCCATTTTTGATTAACTTTTTTTTTGTTCTCAGTTTGCTTAGGTAATTCTTTTTTTAACCTTAATAAAATATCACTATTTTATGGACGACGCTATCAACTTAAAAATATTCGTCATTTAATTAGCGTTTTGTCGAGTAGTATATAACAACAGCTAATCAAGCGATAGCGAACATCGTTAAAATTTAATAGTGAATCCCACCATAGGCTTCACTGTGTTTTGAATGCTTTGGTACTTAAACTGCAAACTTTGCTCAGCACTTTCTTAACATTTGCATTTATTTTCAGTTATGCCTTCTTTTCATCTTAGCATTTTCAATTTTTCCATTGATTAAATTGTTTAAAAACCAGGAAATGAAATAGGAAAATTTTCTACATTTCCTTCACCCTACTTAATCTCCCTAAGCTTACGTTTCCCTCAAGTGGAAACCATACAAAAATTCTACATATCTAATCACTTTTAAATTCCATTACAATTACACCACCACAGGGAAGCAATCATCAATGCATAAAGCGTTGCCACCTAACGCAAGCGAAGACAATTAATGAATCTCCACAATTTAAATGGTAAATTGATGACAATTTAAAAGATGAAGCAAAATAAAAAAGAAAATGAAAACAAAAAATTAGCAATTATTAACAACTATTGTGAGAAAATCTTGAATTGCAAAAATACATAATATACATATGTATGAATATATGAATACAAGTATATACATACCTGGTATTTAGTACATTTGAGCGCTAATATTTATGTGAACCGTAGCCTGGAACAAAATGATACTAAATTCATCATCGGCAAATTATGAATTTTTATCATATCGAAAAGCATTGTTATCTTACAAAAATACACACTCGTTCATACATACTTAAGCCCTGCTTTCCAATAGACTTCCGCGCGTGCATGCCCATTCATTCACCTCCAAAGCAAAGTTTATTGCTCCACTTAAATGAAAATAAACAATAAAAGCTCGACTGCTCAATAAATAGATGCTTGCAGACAAAAAAGCACACATATACACCCACATAGACCAATAAATGATGGAGGAAATCTCAGGCAGATGTGCAAAACTATGAAATTACAACAATAAGAAGAACAAACAAAAACCATTAATAAAGACTAATAACAAAAGAAAAGTACAACAATAATTGGAGTGAATGAAAAAAAGAAAATAACAACAAGTGACAACAACAATAACCGCACTGTCTCAATTGAAATAATGTAAACAATGCAGCGATTTACAGTTGACTTCAATGATGGCATAGGCTATGCAACAACAACAACAACATAATCTAAAGTGAAAAAATAGCATAAAGTAAGTTAAATAAACAATAAGCAATAAAGTAAAGACAACAACAGCACTAAAAATACCAACAGCAGTTATAGCAATTCACATTCTTTTTTCTCTTTTGTTGGTGCCTTCAACAAGTGTAAATTTAATTAGCCACTTAACAACCTTGTTTTTGTTGTTTCTTAGCTCAAAATGACAAACTTGCCACTCAATGGTCAGACGACCGCGTAACTCATGAATGACAGTAATTTGCGATAATGCGAAGTACGGAAGTGTTGATTTGCCACAACATAAGCGGGTAAATACAACAAATTGTTTGGCAAGAGTTGCCAGAAAAAAGTAAATGATAAGAGAATTTGTGCCCGTGCTGTGAGGATGTCGAGAAACCCAGGCTGAAAATAATGTTTCAAAAACTCATTTCCAAGCTTGTTAAGCTTTTTAGCACCTTGGTTGACCTTCTGCCAGATCAGAATTCATTCTTACCTTTTATGTTCCTTAAACTGATTGATATTAAAATTAGATTTAATACAAAACTAGTGGGAAATATTATCTACATTAAACACCAAACTAACGTCACCTCACCAATAAGATAAGCTTAATTCTCTACATTTATCCCACTTCCGATTTTAATGAATATATTATACTTGATTAGTTTTGTCTTTATTATGGCACCTAAATACTCTTTGTATAGAAAAATTGGTTCTGGAATTTCTACATAGTTGCAACACTACTTGAGTCCCAAAGAAATCCGGTTTTAAGCATTTACTCCCAGATTTCATTTTTATTTGTTTAAATTTTAATACAAATATTCTCCTGCTGAAGTTTTTCTTAATTTTGAGGTAACTGCAAATAGTGTTCCACATGTTCATATTTTACAAATACCTATACCTACCTCGATGACTGTTTCACTTGTTCATATATATATATTTCTTTCCCCTTCAAACTGACGTCGTAAAAACTTCTTCCGTGAAAAAAACATTAAAATGGAAATGTATTGAAAAAAAAAAATTACATAAGCTGCGAAGACCATTAATTAAACCACTCATTCGTGTCTGGCGGTGCAAGAATTAGTAAACATGCTCATATGTAGCTTATAATCACACTATGTTCATGTTATGCCATTGCATTTTAAGTTATGCTCGTAAATTTTGTAATTGCTTTATGTTTTACAAAAAGTAATTGACGAATTATGTATGTATGTATTTGCTTTCGCTAAAATCATGCTTCAATAAATTTGGAATAATTGATGAATGGATAATATCGTACATGAAGTAATAAGTAATAATTTACATTAAAAATGTAATTGATTAATTTTTAGAAATGATTTCAAAATCATTAGTATTATATAATTAGTGTAAAAAAAAATTGGTGAGAAGAAAAAATAACAAGAGAATGTTTTTATTTTTAATTGTTATTAAGATTTGCCACAACTGGCTGCTTGATTCCAATGGATTACTCGTGTCACAATAAAAACATGTGCTGCTTGGCTCAAAATGTATAAATGACAATTATTTTGAAATTATGTATGAGTACATACATGTGCTCTTATATCACTTCCAAATAAGCATCTTTATTTTTCTAAGCATCTGTTGAATATATTCCACTTCTGACTTTCTTTTACCTCTAAAAAAAGCTTTTTCTTTCTAGAATTTTTTTAGTTTTAAATTCTAAATGACCCTTTCGTATATGAAATTCCTAGTTATTTGCTGAAAGTCTATAATATTTTAAAAATGATTTACGCAGAATAAAAGCAATCTACATATATATTAGAATAGATGTACATTTCTGTTTTGTAATATCCCGATTCTCCTATTCTTACATGCTCTCTGGGATATAACACAACATGCCTCTTTCTAAAACACGTTCTCTAAGCTTATCCTATAAAGGTGTTATTATACTTCTGATTTAACACCTGGGTGAAATTTTTTCAATTCATCACTAAGACCCATTTTCGTACCAAGAAAGTCCAAGAAGTCCAGCGATATTCGTTCTAAGCCAAGTTTCGAACCAAGTACTACAACCTTCATCGCCGAAATACACAAAATTAAATAATATAAGTAAAATAAAACAACTTTTTGTTGTATTCAATATACACTCACCCTCAGCAAAGAAATCGTCTTGAAAAACTTTTTTGATACCCAATTATTTCGATGCAGCTGGTCCAGCGTCTGTTCTTAAAATTTCAAGTCGAAAGAAGAGAAACTTTTAATTAAAATTTATTTCAATGACAAAATCATTTGAAAATCACTCACCCGTAAATAAAGAAGTGTCGTAAAACATTTTACGATTATGAGACGAAGAAGTTTAGCTGAGTGGAGGTCTTTGAACTGTCGGCAAAATCCGTAGGTATATTTATGCAAGGAGAAATGCTTTGCCTGAGTTTTGCTTATTTCCCGCTGTAAATTTATCATTTAATTACTGTTTTTTTTGTTTTAATCCTTAGTAATTTATGTGTATATTTTTATTAATTTGCTATCAACATAAATGCTGCTTTGCTCTTTGTCAATATGTCATAGTGCTGCGCAAACTTTAATGACTGGCGAATTCCAAGAATGATGAATTTAATTATTTGTTTACTCCGTGTGCACATAAAATGAGCTAATCAGGAATTCAAAAGTTTATTACTGCACTCCATGTCATCAACGTAGTTAATTTTTTGGCTGTAGAGACCTGAAGCATACTTGTACATTATGCTGATTCAGCTACACGACGAAAATACAACAAAAAAAAATTGCAAGGAGATAAATGACGAGTGTACGTATATTTGTCATTCAAACTTTAATGCTTTGATTGTTTATTTTTAGCTTTTACTGTTTTTTTTTTTTTTTACAAAAGCACAATTCACTGCCATTACATCGTCATGTTCGTTTATCGCCTCCCAAAATTTAAGCGAAAATTAATCGCATAACTGGCCTCACCACAACACTCAGATAAGCTCAATTCTCTGATTTTTATTCCACTTCTGATTTTAGTTTATACATTTTATTTGCTGCTTCACATTTGTTATATTTAAATATTTGTTTTGCCACATCCTTTACTTCAGCTATTTTTCTGGCTTATTGAAATTTATGACGAATTTTTTTATCAACACATTTCAATTAATAAGAAACCAGAAAATAAAAGTTAACCGCAGCAATAGGGTTGTTCATAAATTGAGCTCAATTAGAATTGGGAGAAGCGTAAGAGTAGTGCACGCAAATAAATTTGTCTTTATCACAGCTATAATGCTGTGAACATATCCCGACAAAGTAGTTAAGAGTTGAAATGACAACTGAAATAATCATAAATTTACAATTGTTTGCCGTTAAGTGTCTGTTAATTATAATTTTCAACACATTTAATTGGTTAGTGGGAGATTAAAATTTATTTTTATTTCAAATATAGAGTTTTTTGGTATAATTTCTCCGCTTAAGTTGATTACAAAATTGAAATTTGTGTAGGAAGAAAGAGCTCCAAAAAGTAGGCGACCTAAAATTTAAGAGGTGAAAATAGGTTGTCGGCACATGTTATGTAATTTAGATTTTAAGATGCTTATTGATAAAAACAAACTAGTGCTTTTAGGGCTACTCGAATAAAATATTCTTGCTTTAAAAAGTCTTTGTCACAGGCAGTTTCTATTGTAAATTATTCCACTTTTGAATTATTCGATCACTAACAATTGATAATTCAGTTTACTTACCCCATGAAAATAGGGTGTTATTATCTCTCCTTTGGGCTCTTGTGATCAATAGATTGCAGATAAAGATGAAGAAAGACCAGCAGCTCTACTCCAAAAATGAGGCTTTCATTAAATGCTTTACTTTCATTTTGCACGAACGGAACGTAAGAGGGCGATCATACGATTTGCTGAGAAAGGTATGGCCATCGAAGGCTTTGTCATAGTTGATGCACTAAGGACGTAACTGTGGACTTACCATTCACATTCAAGCAATCGAGACACAACAAAATCGTAACGAACAACGGGCTAAATAATGGAATGTAATATTTGCAAAACATATGATGATAAACTTTTAATTTCCTCCTAGTAGGACTACAAACTAATTGCATGCCTGCAATTTAGATGCCGTAAAAGACAGCAACCGCAGGAAATGCAGGGCTTGTTCGGAGACAATAGAGCATATAACCTGTTCGGGCACTCTAGGCTTAGCAGCCAGAGATTGATATTAATAGGCAAAGAAACGTTGCAGGGCCTTCAATCAGTATTGCATAAAGGAGCAGAAAAGCTTTGCGGAGAATGCAATGTTCTTTGAACTAAAAAAAAAACATCTTTGATCGTATGTAGTGTACAAATTAAGTAATCATTTTACTATAAGTCTGGGATCAAGCAGTTCGCTAACCTAACCTTACACTTAAAACTACGGTGCTTCAAATGTTAAAGATTAGCTTTCCCAAGGTAGCATATTCTTAGTACAAAAATGATTCTCCTTCGGAATAAGTGATTTAAGAAAAACACAACTTGTATAAAAAATCGTTGGCTGTGAAACCACAATATTCGTTTTAATCCGTATTGAATTTAGCTTGTTCCAGAAAAGGGGAAAGAAACATTTCATACGGCATTCCACCATTGAATTTATCAATTAACACAATAAAAGGTTTTAGCGTATTAATTTTACTCCAATAAGGGTTTCAAAGGATCAAGCACAAAACTGCTTAAAGTCACCAAGTGACGGAAGACCCCACTCAATTTTTCCAATACAGCTAGAGGTCTACTCCTAACGCTAACTCTTAATACATATATATGTATGTATTTGGCGCTTTATAACCGCTGAGGCGAATTTCGGCCGAGCTCCTCCTCCAATAAATGGAGGGACCTACAGTTTTTACAATTTATAGAAAGCCTCCTCCGAACGGCTGATGGTTTTTTATGACAAGCTTCGATTTTCATGTCAGAAATACACTCGGATGGTTTGACATTTCCTGCAGAGGGGTGGTCGCAATCAGAAAAATGAACTTAATTTTTTACTGAAATTAATTTTCCATAACTTTTGGATGTTGGTTGTACCAGGGCTGGAACCCGTGCCTTTCGAATGGCAGTACGCAGTGCTAATAACTCGGCCATCGCGGCTACCTCTCTCTCTCTCTCTCTCTCTCTCTCTCTCTCTCTTAATACTTATGTATGTATGTACGTACGGTAAAATATGCAATTGTCCTCACATATCTTAAACAGCCCATTGTTCCATCGTCCATGATATTCGCGATTAGTGAAAATAAACCGTAAAATACAATAAATATAAAAAGCTCAAAAAACACGCTCTCACCATTTTAATTTAGTTTACATATTTATTAGAAAAATTATTTGTGTTCTTATCAGCAATCTACGTTGAATACGTTAAATGGAGAAATAAATGTCAAATGAAGAGATGAAACACCTTAAATTTCAAACTTCAGGCAGACACGTGCAAGATGTCATAAATTTGACTGCTGTGAAAATAACATATAAAAATAATAACATTAAAATCAACAGAAATATGCAGTCAGAGAGACTGAGAGCACTGCTGTTATACTGCAACAAACGCGTGCGAAATAAATTTACCGGCGTGCACTAACTGAAGAGCGTCACAAAAATTTTATACAGTTCTATATTCGATGGAAGAGCAAATGAGCGGCTATACTCAAAATAAAACAAACTACAAAAAATACAAACAACGTGTGTAACAGCATTTGCTGCGCATGTGTTTATTTTGACAACTGCAACGACGACAGAAAATTTGACAGGCTGGGAGTGTTGACGTTTCATTATTTGCACTGGGAGCAGCACAGCGCCCTGCAACCAGACATACTCGTACATACATACATACATAGGTATGTGAGCTATAGTTAGGGCGCATACCAAACTCTCATTTTCCATATATTCACATGTGTGTCAAATTACAGATGTCATTAACACATTACGGGTTGAATTTGTGTAGTAGAGCGCAAATGTGGTGAAGAAAAATGAAAAATAAAAGAAATAAAAAGAAAAAAACTGCAACTGCATAGCTAGGTATCAATGAGCTGTACAGCAGCTGTGCCAATAAATTATTTTTGTTGCGCCGGAACTGCATACATCTTCAACATTAAGAAAAGGTAGTAAACTGCAGTTAGCTTTTTCTAAACTAATGTTTGACTGGTGCGCTGATGCTCAACGTTAGAGTTGTACTTTTCAAGGTAAGTGCAGAGATGCGCTGAAGTTTTTGCTATTCGCTGATATTTCTGTACCTTGAAAATTGGATGACAAAAAGTTTGGTTTGTATTTCTTTGCCAATTTTTTTTTTTAACATTGAAGATTGTCGCTGTGGCGCCAGTAATTACTCACTTTTATGTCAATTTATGTAATTTTTTACAACTATTATTGCTGTGTATATTTTTTTCAATGTCATTATAAACATGTTTGCATTTGAATACATTTTTTTCATCTCCCCAACAATAATTGCTTCACGAATGTGATAAATTGCGCTTTCCCTGTATCCGATCAGTTCTAAAGCTTTTTTCACCTTATCTTCATCTCATGTAGACTCATATATTTTAATTTTTTAATCTTATATTTTTTCTAGTTATTTATTTATTTTTATCTCCTGCCTATTTCACGCTTGCTCTATTGACCCTTCTTCCATTCGTGTGTCTTCTACCTTTTTTCTATTGTATATTGTTATTACACGCATTAGCTTTATTTTTATTCCCCATGTCATTTGAATTTTATGGTTTTTAATGTCACACTTCACACAGCTGGTAATATTAGTTTAGTTTTATTTTTATTCTTTAATCCCATGTGTGCGCGCTTACCTGCCGTGTTCTGCTTTGTTCTTTGATATTGTAATCGTTTGTTTTATGATTCATTGGTGGTGGTCTTAATTTTACGTGTTTTTCGTTCGTTTCTTTGCGTTATTTTAATTTATTGTTGGCTTTTTAAGTTGTTTCTATGGGATTTTCAAAGCTTTGTGTTTAGAAAAATAAACAAATATCGATTTTTTTGATCCAATTGTCGGAATCTATTTTTTATAGTTCGATTCAGTTTAAAATAAATTTATTTCTGTGTTTTTTTTTTGTAAGACTTCTTCTATAGAAAAATATGATTTCCCCGAGAACTAACAAATTTAATATCTATTTTTTAGTATGAAAGAGATTAAGAAAATAAGGGAAATCTTTTCGAATCCCTATCGAACAAATTAAACAATATTTAAATGGCTTCAGCGATTTTCGGCTGAGCTCCTCTTCCAATTTGTGGTTTTTGCCTCGTTTTAATACAAACAGAGAAGACTTAAGGAAAGATACCCTAAACCAGTGGCTAGCCCGATGGGAATAAGGAAACCATGCCGATGGACGGCAAGATTAATAATTAAGAGTGTAGACAACTAGGAAACTATATTATCCAGATGCCACGGATTTTTCAGCAAATATCTGCATAAAATAGGAAAAGCTGAAGATTCGTCAGGTATCTATAACAACGCAATGAAGAAGATGCCGAACATACAATTTTTAAATGCATTCGTTTTCAGAACGAGAGAACCATCTTGAAAACTCAGATGAAGAACTGGTTAAACGTAAAGGCGTTCGAAAAAGTACTACGAGCGAAAAAGCGGGGCCTGGACGCTGGCGAGATGTTATCTCATTATGAGAAAAATGGAACGCCACCCTAAAGTAATGTGAAAGCGGTTCACAAAGGCGTTTCGCTTAAGAGTACTGTTATTTTCGCATTTAGAGCTAGAAAACAATTTGAGTGATTGCCACTCTCCGCGATTAAACTATTAATTAAGAGAATTTATATTACTTATTATACATATATCAAATGAAAAGTATTTTCATGCTCCTTTTATTTCTGGTGGCCCAGCTTAAGGTTAATTAAAATTAAAATTTTAAGAAAAAATAGATTTTTTTTACTGAATTTTCTCAAAATTTATCTTCAGAAAGTATATGGACATCAAAAAAAGAAATTTTACTTATCTTTGCAATGATATCAAGTTTCTAAAATTGGGTGTACAATTTTTAAAAATAAAAAATAAAGTTTATCCAAAAAAAATTTATATCATTAAAATCAGGAAAGCAGGAAACCACACCCACTTTGTTAAAGACCATTGCAATTTTATTATATAATGTTTAATTTCATTTTATTTTAATTTTATTTTTTTAATCTAATTTAAATTTATTTAACTGAATTCAATTTAATTTCTTTTATTGTATTATATAATTTAATTTAAATTAAGTTAACAAATATTTTATTTAATTTTTTAGTTAATTTTTATTTTGTCTTTTATTTTATTTTATTTATTTTTATTTTGTTTTATTTTATATTCACTTTGTTTTGTTGTTGTTTTTATCGTTCTTTGTTTTTTCACATTTTTTCATTTTATATTATTTTATTTCATTTATGTGGCTTTTCTGTCGTAGCTTGGAAAACCCATAATTCATTTATTCATGTCATTTATTTTCAGCACAAAATCGTACGCTTTAATCTCCCCCTACAATTCCATGTATATTAAATCTATTTAAAATTCAATATCTTAATTTTGTATCGATTTTACATAAGCTGAAAGAAGTTCATGCCACATACCATACATACATACACACACGCATGCATTTATACAAATTCCAAAATAGCCCGAAATGTGCAGATGTTAAATTGAGTCATTGTAATATTGCGGCAAGCCACAATTCTTTTTCCTACAATTTATAAAAATAACTCAATTTTATCGGCATTCGCAGAGTTAATCATAATGATGATTATTGGGATGAAATTAAAATGAAAATTTCTCTTCCACCCACAATTTAAAGCAAGGCAATTTAAGTCAACGGAAGTGAATGTACGAGTATGTAGAAATGTATGCAGATATCCATATGTACAAATGTACATACCAAGAAATGTATGCTGCGAACTCTCATTGTAGTGTGGCAGGCGTTCATTATTTTCACAATTAACATGCACAGACACCCGTCACTCGGTTGCCAACATCCTTTGCTATGTAGGGATATACATATGTATGTCCATATACATACTTTTATGTATTTAAAGTTGCATATACTCTCATAAATGCACCCCTTTTTTGACCGAGCAGTGGCAGACGCTACACACTACCCCCACGTTATTCTCATCATCATCACCATCGCCATCATCATCATCATCATCATCATCATCACGGCCATCATAGAAGTGGCCTTAGCAACCAAATGAAGGCGCTAAATATACAACCCTGTTTGGTGAATTCGTTGGAAATTTTTTTTCGTATGTGTGCTTGGGTGAAAAAGCAATGACCTTTCTCTATAAAATGCATATTTATGCACTTTTCATATTGTATGTAAGTGTGTATATTTGTATGAATTGATATTTTGCATTCAAGTGCCCATATGTTTTTATAAATAAACAACTATAAAGTTATGTAAATACAAGTATACTCATAGAATACAAATTTACATATTTAAAGCACTCTCAGGTTGCTTTTGTAGGTTCAAGAGCCTTTACCTAGAGGCCAACTACGCCTGCAATTCTAATTGTTGCAAAATAATGTTGAAGAAATATGTTTTGATAAATGATACATATATAAGCAATAGATTGGAATAAATACTATTATTTGAAAAGAAAAATGGTATGCGTTTTGTTTCAATTTTTTCCGGGCAATATGTTTTTGTTTTCAAAAAAATTTTCCCAACTGCTTTTTTTCTCTTCCTCAAAACACAGTCTGCTTGCTTCGCATAAATTTAACCCAGGTGACATGAAATTAATTTAAAACATTCCAACTTCACACCAAATACATGTACATACAAATGTTCATATATTGTTCTACCCTAACGTAAATCCTTAGCCTTTCCATCGCCCTCGTACTCATTTATTCATATATCCTTCCATATTCCGACAAAAGTTCATTTCCC
This sequence comes from Ceratitis rosa, assembly GCA_037013455.1. Taxonomy (NCBI): domain Eukaryota; kingdom Metazoa; phylum Arthropoda; class Insecta; order Diptera; family Tephritidae; genus Ceratitis; species Ceratitis rosa. The sequence goes on along the minus strand of JAWMAG010000046.1, from coordinate 2,596,579 downwards.
TGGCGGACCTTTTTTCAGTAATGCAATTAAAGTAAACAATAAAGAATTATGTATACAAACACATTTCTAATCAAGCCAAATATTGTCAATGGAAATTGGGTTGTGTGATTATTAAAATTTATTGCTCACTTTTTGCTACAACCCTGTGGTATGAGAAAGTTTTCAAAAAAAAGGTTAGAGTAAAACAAAGATTAAAGGACAGTTGAAAACAAATGATTTCGTTGATTTTCATTAAAAAATATTATATCCTTACTTTTATATAAAGAACATCGAATCTCATAATTCCATAAGCTTGAAAATAAGAATTTCGACTCAAAAGCGTGTTTTTGAACAATCGGTTGTATGGCGGCTATGTGAAATAATTATGCAATATTGGTAATTTTTGCACTCAACTTTTGTATCCTTATAAAAATAGAATACTGAATTTTATGTTGTTAGTGGCTCAAATGTAAGAGTTTTGGCTCAAAAACGTATTTTTGAAAAGTTTATTGAATGGGGTCTATGTGTTATATGTAGTTACGCGATTTCAAGGGTTTTCTACACTCAAAATTTGTCTTGTTGTAAAAATGTACAATGCTGAATTTTATGTTTTTAGTGGTCCGAATGTAAGAGTTTTAACTCAAACTGAATATTTGAACAATCCATATTTCGCAAACCATATGTCAATGTAATGGGATTTTGTTGATTCACACACAACGATTCACTTTTAATATTTTTTGTAATACCAGAGTCTTATATGTATTTTTAGAGGTTAAAAGATGAGAGGTTTGATCCAAAAATACATTTTTGAAAATTCAAAATATAGTATTTATATAAAATTCATCTTTTATAGTAGAGTGATTTAGTTGAATACGGCGGTGAAGAACTGATCAGCGTCTTTGAAAAATATGGTCGGATGAAAGCATGCCCGACGATTGGAATCTAAGTGTGCTCTGCCCAATCCACAAAAAAAGGCGATCCCACAGTCTGCGCCAACTACTGTGGAATAAGCCACGGTGTAAAATACTAAAGCTCACTGTGCTCTGCCCAGTCCATAAAAGAGAGGATTGCACAGTCTGCGCCAGTTATGGTGGAGTAAGCCTCCTTAACATCGCTTATAAGTCGAGAATGTTGTGTGAAAGACTGAAGCCCACCGTCAACAAACTGATTGGACCTTATCAGTTTGGCTTTAGACCATTGACCAGATATTCACCATGCGCATGTCTGAATTTGGTATCCCCGCAAAACTTAAACGGCAGTGTACCAGGTGTGTTGGTGCCGGTTTTTTCGATAAAGAAAACACTTTCACCAGTTTAGCGGTATGATGTTGCAAGATAACCTTGCCATGTCTTCGGGCCCATTCCGACCGTTTTTCGATCAACGCATGATTCAAATTGATCACTTGGTGTCGGTAGCGATCCGTGTTCACCGTTTCAACTCGTGGTACACCACACCACACTGGTTCCACCAAAGCGATTTGTCCTTACAGTCGATGGGCCAGCTTCACCAGGGGAAAGCCATGATTTTTTTCGTTTCGGGTTCTCAAAATAAATCAATTTTTCGTCCCCCGTGACATTTCGATGCAGAAAAGATTTCGTTTCGAATCGGTGAAGCAGCATTTCGCAAACGGTTTTTCGATTTTCCATTTGTCTATTGTTCAGCTGGTGTGGCACCCATTTTCCATACTTCTGGATCTTTCCCATGGCTTTTAAACGTTGGCAAATTGCTCTTCGAGTCACATGTAGTGTTTCTGCCAATTTTTGTTGCGATTGGGTTGGATGAACATGCGATTCCTCGTCTTCGAACTTTTCCGCTGCACCAGGAAGTTCATTGTCTGTCAAATCGAAATCTCCACTTTTAAATTGACGAAACCATGTCTCACATGTTCTAATCACTGGAGCATGTTCACCATAAGTTTCTACCGGCAATCGGTGAGCTTCAGCTGCTTTTTTCTTTTGATGAAATAAGAAAAGCAACGAATGCCGCAAATGCGATTTACTTGGAACGAGACTCGACATATTCACTGAGGTAAACAAATATGACGCTATTATTTTGTGACTTGCGTATTTTTGTAGGTTAATGTCAATAGAAAAAAATTACATACATGCCAAATCATAGAAATTTATACATATTGCTAGCGACTAGTAGAACCGGCACACTTCAACAAACACACCTGGTAAACTGACGTCGGGAAGGACCTCTCCGGGACGTTCGATACCGAACGAGGTTTCAGTCAAGATGACTCTTTATCGTGGGACTTATAATAATTAATAATACGAGCTACAGAGCTGAATATAAAGGTACAACCTTCTATAATAGTGTACAACTGCTGGCGTATGCCGATGACTTTGACAACCGAGTCGTGAGTTCTGCTTTCTCCAGACTTGATAAAGTAGCGAAGCGAATATCACCTGTCATCAAACAAACAGTCATCGCATTCGTGACTCGTAATTAGTGTTTTACGTCGGCCTTGAAATCCAACGCAGAATCACTGTTGCCAACAGGTGCTACTTTGGACTAAGTAGGCAATTGAAAAGTAAAGTTCCCTCTCGGCGAGCGAAAACCAAACTCTACAAATCGCTCGTGGACGATGTCAACATCTGGAATCTGGAATGTAAAAGTTTGGATCTAAGAACTCATTTTTGAAAATTTGAATATTATTTTTAACTCCAAAATATTTGATATTCTTATTTGAGAAAATGAATACATTTTGCAAAAAAATAATTGTCTCCTATTCTTTTAAGGGTTGACGCCCTTGTGCTCCATTTACATAATTCACCTGTTTGTTTATATGTATACAACGAGCAAAGCGGGTATACAAAATGTAAAGCTGATGGGAAAGAACAATTTTTCTGGCTGGTTGAAGATGAACAAAAAATATATGCGACATTTCCACTTCAACACCCAGCAATTTGAAGAGACCATAAGGTGTGAGAAAGGAGCAAAAAAAAAAATATATATGTATATATATGTGCAAATTAAAAAAGCAATGTAATGAAAAATGCTACTCTGTGCTATACACCTGCCAAGTTCCATTGTTAAGCAATGCCATTGTCAGCGAATTCTGTTTGGAATAACCGCCCACTCCTGCCTGATTTTTCAACAACGGCAATACATACAAATCTATGTATGTATATATATATATATTCATAATCTCAGTGCATATATTTATTGTTATTCTTATCTTCCTTATATCACTGATAGCATTGTTGCCGAGTTGTCTGCATATCATAGCTGACTTTTCATTTAGTCTGACATTGTAGGGAACCTGTTTGCCTGTTTGTGCCAACGCATCTCTCACTCACTTTAGTAAAAGTGCAAACCCTGTGGGAAAATCCGCAACTTTAGCAGTAAACACAAAATGTTTACATTTTTCTACCACTGAAGTTATTTTTACCACGGCGACAAAATACTAGTTCGTTCCGGCATTTTGCTGCTCACCTTACACCTTGCTTGGCAACGAAAAGGTACTGTCAGCACTATTTGCAATACTTGGCGTTGTTCCTGAGAGTTATTGTTTTTGCAAGATTTTTGTACCTGATTGTTCCTACTGTCATTGACCTTGCCATGCCGCGGAAAAGCAAAGGTTTATAAGCTGCAGTGGAGGATATTAAGGATATTGTTAATAATGGCGACCTTAAAGGGATCTTCTGCACCCTCTACTTTACACAAATAACTAAAACAATAATATGACATAAAAACAAAATTAAACTAAATTGAATTAAAATCACTTAATTTAAATTAAATTTAATAAAAAAATTAAATATAACTAAGTAAAATAAAAAATAAAATAAGATACAATTAAATAAAATAAAATAAAAAAGGAGTGAAAAAAAAGAAAAAAATAATGAAATATAAAAAAATATTTATAACAAAATAATTTAAACTAAACTAGAATAATATAAATCAAAATAAAACAAAACAAAATAAAATATCAATAAACGAAATAAAATAAAAGAAAAGGAAAGAAAATAAAAAAACATAAAATAAAATAAAAAACATAAAATAAAATAAAAAACATAAAATAAAATAAAAAACATAAAATAAAATAAAACAAGATAAAATAAAATAAAGTAAAATAAAATAAAATAAAATAAAATAAAATAAAATAAAATAAAATAAAATAAAATAAAATAAAATAAAATAAAATAAAATAAAATAAAATAAAATAAAATAAAATAAAATAAAATAAAATAAAATATAATAAAATAAAATAAAATAAAATAAAATAAAATATAATAAAATAAAATAAAATAAAATAAAAAACATAAAATAAAATAAAACAATATAAAATAAAATAAAATAAAATAAAATAAAATAAAATAAAATAAAATAAAATAAAATAAAATAAAATAAAATAAAATAAAATAAAATAAAATAAAATAAAATAAAATAAAATAAAATAAAATAAAATAAAATAAAATAAAATAAAATAAAATAAAATAAAATAAAATAAAATAAAATAAAATAAAATAAAATAAAATAAAATAAAATAAAATAAAATAAAATAAAATAAAATAAAATAAAATAAAATAAAATAATATAAAATGAAATAAAATAAAATAAAATAAAATAAAATAAAATAAAATAAAATAAAATAAAATAAAATAAAATAAAATAAAATAAAATAAAATAAAATAAAATAAAATAAAATAAAATAAAATAAAATAAAATAAAATATAATAAAATAAAATAAAATAAAATAAAATAAAATAAAATAAAATAAAATAAAATAAAATAAAATAAAATAAAATAAAATAAAATAAAATAAAATAAAATAAAATTATGTTAATTAATATAAAATAAAATTAAATTAATTAAAATAAAATAAAATTAGGTTAATTAAAATAACATAAATTAAAGAAAAATAAAATAAAATAAAAAAGTAAAGTAAAATAAGTAAAGTAAAGTAAAGATAAAATAAAATAAATAATAATAACATAAAATATATAGTTAATAAAGCAAAACAAAACAATATGAAAATTGAAATAAAATTAAATAATATAAAATAAAATAATAACAAAAAATAAATAAATAAAACAAAATTAAATAATAGAAAATAAAATGAGATGTAATGAAAAGAAATGAGATTAAATAAAACGAATTAAAATAAATTAATATATATTAATATAAAAAAAAATTAAAAATAAGAATAAGTTACCAAAAAATTAAATAAAAGAAAAACTAACAAATTAAGCTATATTTATTTAAAGTAAATAAAATTTATATTTAGTAGTGTAATTATTTTAAATGTACTATTTTTTGCATAAGAAATCTCCAAACAACAGCTCCTCAATATTCGCATAATAGTTTTTTCTTCTTCACATTGTTAAATTATTCCTATACGAATACACGTACATATATGTATGTATTTAGGCAAATTGATTTGTCTGTATATTTTCTTATATCTTTCACTTCCTTTTACTTCGTGTAACAACTGTAATCCATACGCTAAATTCCCGCCTTACATGACAACTGTTCCTTCCAGACGCCGGAACGCTATATTTAGACGCCCTGCTCTACTCAACCAGATCAAGTTTTCAATATGTAAGCAACCAGAAGTACATTTGTACTTATGTATTGTACATCTAGTGTTCGGCCTTATTGCAGCGATAAATTAATGGCCGTGACAGCGTTGAAGAACGGAAAGAGTACTCGAACATGTTTGTTTGTACTTACACAATTAATATATGGTACATATGTGTGTGCATAGGAGGGGTGATCAAAAAGTACTTTCGAAGGTCAATATACTTAAAGTTTATAATTTAAACCATGAATTTCTTATCAAATTAATGACTGATTCTTCCTCTGCAACATTCTTAAGTCTTCTGCTGCATTTCTTTAAAAGAGTTTACAGTCGGCCTGCAGGCCATCCTATCAATCAGGGAATAACAATTGCCTTTACAGATTCTATTTTGGCCTTCTTTTCATGGAATCTAGTGGGTCGCGCATTTAGAGTTAAATTCCTTGAGAAGTAATTTGAACCTAAGGAAAGAAATTCAAGATGTTATTTTTTAAAAAGATTGGTCTTAGTAGTGTATTTCACAGGAAATTCGTCTGCCTTTGTATGAAAGCTGTTTAGGCATTTTCTGAAAAGATTGGCGACAGTTCAGCACAATTTTGTAGTTCATCTTAATAGATCTATGCCTAAAAACGCGGTCGTCACGTTTACATTCGACTGTGTGTATCTTCCAGTATGATATATCACTCAGCCTAGTGGTTGTCTGTAAGGCAAAGTAGTCGTCGCATAGGACATTAGGGACTTGACATTCAATTTTGTAATTCCTTTTAGTGCTCTGAACAGTGAAGCTCCTAGACGTCTAGGACGTGTTCCTCATATAGCCGGGCAGGCACAGAGTGTCCCAACGTTTCACACATGCCCCTCCAGACCTACAGCTGTAATGCAGTCCTTTGGAGCAAAAAGTGGGGGGTTTTTTCCTTCGGTAGCATTAGTAAAGTACTCGGCAGTCTTGCAGAATATTTAGAAGTTCCATCTCACATTGATATCTCATCCAGCGCTCTCGAAAATTTTATTCTAGAAAGTCTTTAATGTGTTTCGTAGCTGAAAAAATTTCGCTGACGGGTCACACTTTGTTGCGGCAACAACTCTCTTTTAATGTGGCTTTCTTTTCTTATTGAGATAGAACTTTAAGGCTAGCAGAAAATTCACATAACATCACTAAATGACATTTCTGCGAAATCCACTGGTCCTATATATTAGCGATCCCGTTAAATGGCCATACAATGGTTTTCTGTATAAAATTTTTATCCCATTAAGCCTCAGAAGTTTTCATACAAGATTCTTGTATATTCTTTTAAAAATATCGCATCCGGTTGCTATTAGGAGCACCATGAGTTTGCAAAGCAATAGAGAGAGAACTTTTCTCTCTGACATGTCTCTACGTAAGTATCTTGGCAACTTTCCGGGCTTAGAGCTATGATTTTACTCCCAGAGCAGCAGCGACTCGCTCTCTTTCTCTCTCTCCCTTTCTCTCTCACTCAAGCTCTCCCTCTCTCTCGGAAATCTTATCTCTCACTTTGAGCTCTTTTGCTCTCAGTTTCTTGTTTCCCTGTTAAAACTACTTGTTCCTGAATCCGTTCTCATTTTCCATATCCCATCGCTCATTTTAGCATATATTTTTAACCTCCCCACTTATCTTTAAATGTTTATTAAAGTCTACACTATATAGGTATGTACATATGTATATACATCTGCAATCCAGATTGCCACACTTCAAGTTCCATATGCCCACGCCTAGCCCTTGCAGTATGCATTTCCTTTACATATCAACAATCACTCTTTATTCCTTACCTCTTCTGCGCCAAACTCTTACACAGAAATACATATATTTTCAATATTATTTCCGATCTGCCGGAAGCCACAGTTGAGGCATGCAAATCTCGTGACTTTGTTTTGTGGGTTGTTGGCAGAGAAATACAGAAGAAATCAATACAAAAAAAAGAGGGATTGATGAAGAAGAACCCAGAGTGTTGTCTGCCTAGCGGAATCGCGACGTAATTATCTATAACAAGCAGCAGAAAGCGATGCCAGATGCCAGATGCCAGCTTCTGATATGCCGAGTGTTTGGGGCGATGTGTTGTTTGCGTCTGCGTCTGCGTCTGTGGTTGACATGAATATGCATTTTGCATTTGCAACACTTTTAGTGGCTCAACAGCAATTTTGCAATCACTTAGTATTTGCTTACTCGTACATATTCATTGACAGTATTGACTTGCAGCTCGCGATGCGGAAGTGTTTGGGAGGATGACTTTAAACTGGTCTATGAAGAGAAGGTTTGGTAATGGAGCCCATGCACTTTGATGTAATTGACAGTCGTGGTGATGGAAGCGATTTATGTTGACATTTATGGGTTTAATTAATGTTACAAAAGATGTGAATAGTTCACCTTTCATGGCTACTGAAAACTTAGTGAGGACAGCTCGTCGTTTTTTCGAAATCAGTAAAGATTCTATGCAAGAATTGAGACGCCAAGTTTCAAGCAAACCGAACCGGTTCCCTTTTTCAAAAACTTATCTATGTTTTCGGATGTCACCTGATTTCCTTCGAACTAAGGTATTTTATGGTACCACCAACATCCAAAAGTTATGGAAAATTAATTTAAATAAAAATTAAGTTAAATTTTCTAACTGCAGTCGACCCTCGGCAGGGAATGTTCACTCCTCCGATTGTATTTATGACATGAAATGAAAGCTCTTTATAAAAAAACCTTCAGCGGCTCGTAGACGGCTTAGTATAAACAGTAGGGCACTCCATTTGTTGGAAAAACATCAAGACGCAAACCACAAATTGAATGAGGAGCTCGGCCGAAAATCGCTTTAGCTCAACTCCCTCTTACCCAGACTCGACCCCGACAAACGAAACGTATGTGTGTCTCGCTTGCCATATCTCTTCGTACGTTACCGAAACCCACAAATCTAACATCCCTCTTTCCCTGATCCGAATCTGTCCAGCCAGCTCGTGCATGAGCTGACCTCAACGATATCAGCTACAACAATAACAACAACTTCGTCGTTCGTTGGAGTGAGGAAGGTACAAAAGAAGGGTTCGATTGGTTTTATTGAATTTCATATATGTATGTCCAATGGTCCGCTGAAATAAAGTCGGGAATCCTGTCAATCGAGACAGTTATGGACAAATGGTCTGAAGCGAGGGTTGGCATAAGACTCTAAGTTATTGATATTATTTATCATGCCGCTAGCAATTAGGATATACGATAAGCCATGGTAATTGCCTATAATTCTGGAGATGGTACCATCGTTTATGGTCTTCTATCTGTTCCATCGTCTCTATTCTTCTACAGCCGTTGTACACGCTGGCAATCTGAAATTTGTGATGCGTACTAAAGTCGTCCAAAACCAGTCGCGGTTTCACCTCTGAGGAGCTATTCTTCCACATGACGTTGAAGCCAGCTCATCTCAGCAAATCTATGGGTTACCCCACTTTGGTCGTATTTGGGGGCAGTTCAGTATTTGTATCTTCTTCGCTTGCGCTGTGGTTGTTACCTATGGTGGCTAATGGTGCTTGTGGTATAATCCTTGAGAATCTGGCAGTACGCAACAACATAATACCTGGTGCACTTCCTATGGGTCTTACGGTCGGGGAGGTCTCAATGTAACTACAAACATTGTACACTTTGCACCTAACCGAGGCAGAACAATGATTGGGTTGGCCTGTGGCATAGTAGAATTGCGTCGTTCGATGTTTTGGTTCGACGCCAGTCCTGATAAAAAGGTTTTGGAGCAACCCTGCTGTAAAGTGTTGCTTCATAGATGAACATATTCTAACTTTACCTGCTGACCTGAGCGGTGTAGGATTGCTGAAAAAGTTACATCCCTTTGTTGGATATCCTCTGCGTCTTGGGAATTTATCTCGGTACTGCTGTTATAACTTGTTTCGATGTAGACTCTATATGAGCTGTGCTCTACTTTGAACTTAAACTTCACTGTTTTGCCGTCTTCGTCTCACAAGAAGCATCTTTAATAAGTCGGTTTTAAAAGCAAACATTTTCGAGAGTGACATCAAGTACGCCAATGTATGTAATCTGCAACAGGATCTACGGTTCATACCGTATTTCACATTTATCCGCTTTCCTAGACTTTGTAATGCTCCAGTTAAGGGCGGTTCGGCACAACAAAGTGTTCTCGGTGTATCCTATCGAATCACAAACATTTTATTGTTTCCGGAGGCGACTGGTTTGAACAGCTGTTTTCTTAGAGAAAAGGTCCTTTAAGCTTCTTAGATATTTTGGGGTCTCTGTTGTCTGGAGATGTGGTCTAGACATTGAAGAGTCAGGGAATATGAATATATTTTTACCATTGGTTTTCTAGGAATCACTGTTCCTGCATATTACATCTTGCCTCCAATTCACTTTTTTTCAAAACTACCAGTCGGTTCGATCTTCTCCGTCGGAGTTTCCAAACTGTCTTTCCATTGGAATCTTATTCTCAGCAGAACGAACTTCCACTCACTTTCATTTCATTAATTACGTCTTTGACCTAAAATCAGCGCTTACTGTTCGCTCGTATATTTAATACATTTACAGTAACACCACACAAGTAGCATACTTCACTTCTAATCAACCCTAATTGCTAGGCAATTTCCTGCACAACTCAATTACACACTCAATTAACAATTTATCGAGACTCGCTTAGGCGCACAGGCAGTCAAGATTATCTTTATAACTTTATGAGCAAAAGCATGAAAGCATTGTAACAGAAATGAAAGAAAAAATAGAAAATTAATAAATATAGAATGAATGGCATAAAAAGAAAACTATAATGGAGAAAGAGGGGAAAACTATACTGAAAAGCCGGAAAAGGGTTGTTAGTGCTTTGCGTAATTTAGTGGATATGCCAAACCCAGTCAAATATGGATTTTTTTAACCAAAATATGCTTGCTCGACTACGAGAACGCGTATACTCATAAACATTTACTATTGTATAAATATTATGTTTTTAGTTTTTCCAACAACCAATGCTCTTTATCTTTAGGCAATATCCTATGATGGAGCACACTTGAATTACTCAAGTGCAAACAAATGAGTGGCTTAATTGCCTACGCTCATTGCTGAAGGATTAAGCACTTGAGAAAACGACTAAGTTAAAACGGTACTTGAGTTAATGAAGGATGTGAATTTATCGCTAATGTACATACGTATATGTATTCTATTGTAGTTTTTTGCTGTGAAATTTCAGAACTTTTATCAAAATATCCTACATTTCGGACTAGTCCGAAAAAATATAAAAAATTTACTAGTTACAGAAATTTAAATTAATGTAAAATTGATTTCATTTTGAAATTTGGTTGAATAGTTTTTAATTTCACTCAAGAAATTTATTTTCATCTATTTTTTTTATATTTTATTGTACGAGGGGATTAAAAAAAGTTCGGTCGGTTGGTGACTTTCAATTTGTTTTTGTTAAATCGAAAAATACTCAATCCTTTGCAATTGCTTTATTAGTCCTCCTATCAAAATTTAGAACGATCGGCTAAACTAAAGACGAGAAAACGTAAGATAGCTGAGGATAGGTTAGACGAAATTCCACCACCAACGCAAGCAGAAATTCGCCGCGCGATCTCTTCGAGTTTTTTTTCTGTCCAACTTAACGAACTTTTGTTAATCCCCTCGTATGTTGTAAACATTCTGTATATAATTATACAATTTTATAATTTCCATTTTCCAGTTAAAAAAATAGGGAAGTCGTTTTGACTCAAAAAATAATAAAATATTTTGAACTAGTAAGAGACTAGTATATTTCTGATCGAAATTTGACTATTGTTATCACATAGCATATATTCTTGTTGAAACTACTAGATTTTTACACGAATAATAAAGATCTTGATTTACTCATTAAGCGTGCTGTTAACACTAATTTCTAAGTAGTTTTCAACTAGTTCTTTTGAGAAAAATATAACAATTTTTTATTTTTAATAACACAATTAGTTAAAACTATTATTAAATCTGATATATTTAACTTTTGTGATGTTTTCTTTTAAAAAATTTATCAAAATTGTGTCAGACTTAAAAAATTTGGTGTTAAAAAAAGAATGACACTGAAACATATTTTTATTTTAATTACAATAAAAATTAATTAATTTTTATGTTTATTACAGTAAAAAAACACAAATTATTATTAAGAATTATTTATGGCAGAAATCTGACAAACGAACGTATCTTCAGTGCATGTCCTTAGTTTTTGCAAACTAGAAAATATAAATTATGTTTAAAATCAAAGCTAATAGTATTATAGCCATTAGAAACTAGTATGAAGCTAGAATATTTCTGGTTAAAATGTGTCAGTTGCCACTATGTGGGACTACTGTTTTTTGAAGAATATTATCTCTTAGAATGAGAAAATATGGGTTGCTGAGTAGTTCGGCTTGGTATACCTTTTTCAACTAATTTGTATCTAGTTATGCTATTTTAATTTCTAATAACACTCAAACAAGTTAAATGGCATCAAATGCACGGCACACAAAATCATAAAACTTTCAGACTGACGTTGATCAAAGAGGTGTCAGGAAAAGACCAAATCATATCAACCAAAAAGGAAGTAGAATAAAATAATATGTACCTCTATCAAATTTCAGTAGAAATGAAATATTGAAGGTAATAAGTTTCGATGCCATGCTAAACGCAAATAAGACAGGAAATAAGACCAGACTCGCAAGTATGGTACCCGAACGTGTGACGGGCTGCAGATGGAATTGGTGCGTAAATCACGGACCCCAAAACAGGGTTATCGATACCTATGGGGAAATACTCCAGCATCTAGCAAGCAGAAGTGTTCGCCATTACCTCATACGCAGATATCATAGTCAAAAGGAAAAGATTATTAATCGACATATAGTAATTTGCTGCACTGAAGCCAATATCATCATATACAATTAAATCGTATATAGTATGGAAATATGTTCGGCTCTTTTGGGTTCTGGGACATGTAAGGATTGAAAGGGATGAAATATCAAATAGTCATGCGAGAGAGATCCTCACACAATTAAAGGGGTGTTCAGGAATGAAGAAGTGAGAATTAGAAATAGGAGAAATAGAATAGGTACACTAGTGACGTGATGAGACAGAAAAAGAAGCTTATGGAAATACCAAGAAAGTTTAGAGACATAATATTACTCAATAAGAATGCCAACAGGATTTCTTACAGGACATTGCAGACTGCGTAAACATATACACAGACTCGAAATCAGCTCTAATGACACTTTTCGATTCGGAGAGCTACTGTCAGAGCCAAAGGTGCACCCTCTAGCTGGAAGCAGACTGAGGCATCTACACGGTGTGTCCCAAAAATAACCGAACTTTTTGGATATAAAATAGTAAAATACACATTATATTATCTTTGAAAGTTATTATTTATTCAAAATAGGTTCCATTTGACTCAACCCAACGTTTGGAACGATCAACCAGCGCATGCATAGATTTTTTTATGTCATTTATAGAAATGTTCTTCAGTACCTCGGTTACGGCTGCTTCATTTTTTAAATTTTTTTTTTAATTTTTTAAGCTTCAATTTCAATTTTTTTTTCAAGTTGACACAAAATTTTATATTTGCTCTTTCTTCCATTTTGTTTGGAACCATTAGCACACTTTTGGTTTTATTGAAATGGCTGTCACTTTTACATCTGTCATCCGACTTACATGAAGTCAGGTGCGTTTGAAAGAGGATGAATGTATATTTTTAATGTTGCAAATTTTCAATAGATGGCGCTATATGTTGTATGATTTAAATATAAAGTTCGGTTATTTTTGGGACACACCGTGTATGAGTCAATCAGCCGTAGCAAAATCAAACTAAATTAATCAACCCTTCTAGCTTTCTATGTTTTATAAGGGCGTTCGAACTGTGCAATACTTTAATATAATGTGAAAGAACCCTCTTTACTCAGCTATATATCTATCTATACCTTAAATTTTTTTTAGATGACAAATTACAAATTATGGTTGAAAACAAAGCTAGCGGTATTTTAGCTATTTTAAACTGGTATGAGGCGAGTATATTGCTGGATTAAATTTGACAATTCGCCATTGCGTGAGACATCTCAGTTCAGCTCGGTAAACCAGGTACATAGTAGAGTAGTAACTAGATTGCAAAGGTTATATATGAAAATAAAAATAGTTACCGAATTTTTCATTTTCATTTATTATTCTTTTCTATTCATAATGCTTTTTTCATTTTTTCTTTAATTAATTTCTTTTGAGCTAACTTTAAAGAGCCCTTCAGCATTCAAGCGAAAAAACTTATTGGGCTCGAAAATTAATGAAGCATATTCATTGGCGCTCGAACACACCTACCATAACTATGCATGGTCGTATATAACATATTTCGAAAAAAATAAGTGATATGCAAAAACTTTTATTTTAGTTTTCATGAAGTTTCCTGCTCATTAGGTGATGGTACATATGTACATATACTCGTATGTATGTACTTGTTGTATGTACATATGCTTCATTTGTTTGTAGGCGAGTGGAAGCAACTCCATTTGAGCATTTGACCCAAAAAGGCATTGGGGAGCATAAAAAATGCTTAGTTTATAACTACAAATAACTTACTTGACTAAAAGCATAGAACACTAAATCTTTACCCACACACAATTGGACATTTAGTATGTTTTTTATTTTAATTTTTCTTTACTATTAATTACTATTAATAAATATTTAGAGCGTTTTTTATGGCTAAATCAAATTGAGTGACTACTTGAGGGAGTGCTAACTCAGCGTTAATCAAATAATTATTAGACATTTGTTCTCACTGTATAAAATTTTAACAAGTTGTTAAACAAAGAAATGAATATTCTTTTCGATTTTAACCAAAAAAAAAATTTAAAATTTTAATTTGTTTGAAATCCCGAATATTTGGGTTTAGATTTCGGGGTTTTTTATTTTGTATTTTATTTAATGCTAAACCTTCAGCTCTCGTAAATAAATAGTAATTTTTGTTAAATTTCCAATTCCGGCATATCAGAAATATATTTCGGGACTGATCTTTCTTTCTCAACAAATCTAGTATTTATAAATAAATAGTTTTGCTGATGATACAATAATTTAAAGGTAGTTTCATTTTCTCTTCGCAGTCGGCATAATAGTTATCTGACATTAAACGTGTTTCGTCTTTACCCTCTTCTCTTAAAAAAAAATCTACCATTTTTAAATAAAAAGTATGTGGAGAATTTTCATATTTTCTATATATTTAAACGTTCAAAAATCACTTATTATATTGAATTTTCCTGTTCCTGATAGTAGCCTTCATCGAGTGTTTGCCTTTCATGATTGTTGTATTACAACTGTAGTAAGTTATAAGAAATTATCAGAGAGGGAGGGATTCTCCCAACAAAATTTAAATCGATCTCAAGAGGTTGAGGATCTGACTGGGTTTGCTATATATATCTACAGGATATTGTTTTAATAATTTTTGTTTTTTAGAGCAGTGCAAACTCATTATAAAAATCTCATAGTCACGTCGTTAAGTCGATTAAATTTCAATCTAACCGCTAAATATATTGATATTTCAAAATCTATTCAGTTGTCGATCTCGGAACCCTGATCTCGTGATCATATATGTTGGTTCTGTGAAGAAGATTCTTCTCACCTTTCCAGATGCTCAACCCACTTGGTGTATGTTACGAAGTTCAGAAGATTAATGATGCCTAGAGATGCAAGCTATGCTAAGCAATCGAAGAAGAAATTTCCAAAAATCGATGACGGACCGCACTTAAGGCTGGGCAGTGGCAGAAAAGTTGATTGAGAAACAGCCCATCTTTTTAAATGTGCGATTAATACGCCGGTTGTTATGCTTATGGTGCTTAAAAAGAGTAAAAACTTCACTTCGATCTGCTCTTGGCCCTTCTGGTGAAAGCTAGTCTTAACATATACTTAGCCGATGAAAGAGGTACCTATGTCTACGACATGTGCAGAGTTTACCGGGGTTATGACTATCCCTTTTCGGTCAGCTCACCAACCTGTTCCCTGGGGTGGACCAGATACCCAAAGTAGGGACGTTTCGCTTAAATTTGAGTGAACCTATGTCTAAGTTTTGAAAAATAGTAAAAACTGTCTACTAGTTCCATTTTATTTGTAATAAAAAGCATCCAACAAACTCTTTTCTTACTTCTGTCGACTAAGGAAAAGGACTTGAAACAAATATTTCACTAGATCCAGAGATGCTTAGAAGATAACACCAAAATTCATTAAAAAATCTTCAAGTTGAAAGTTTTATAAGTGGCAACATTCACTAATTCTGGCAAACATGTTTAGTGTCAAAAATTTCGAAGTGAAACTACCTTATAGAATTTTTGTATCATGGTTTCGCTAACAGAAATTACAAAATCCAAATTCCGAAAATTCAGAATATAGAAATAACAGTCCTTCTTTCAATGTGCGTTGTGAATTATTTTAAGCAGAAAACATTGTCCAAGGTTGTAAAGTCATTTAAAAAAAACTGAGATTGTTTGGTAATTGGACCGTACTTTTAAATCGACCTTTTATATGTAAATCTATGAGCTCACCGCAAAATTTCATTATAAGAAAATTTTCAAAAATACTTAGTTATTTCTCAAAGCTTAATATTAAGGAGAAAATTATTTCTTTTTTCGGCATGAAGCGGTTACAAAGGATAAACCATTCAAATTCCGTCTACTTTAACTTCAGAACACTAAATATTTTACGATTAAGCCCAAAAGGACGAATCTGTTCTTAAACGGCTACATCGTAACGTTAGCTTTAAATTCTCATTTCTTTCCGAATATCCACACGTGTATGTCAAATACATTGAAAGCAATACATACTAATGCAAGCCAAATTTATTTCTTCCAATTTTCTCTCTCCACACACAAGTTTAGACTATTTGACTGGCGCCAGCATTTTTCCAGTTTACTAGAGCAGTTCAAATAAAAAAAAGCTAAATAAATGACCGAATATTTGTTAAAATAAATGTCGGCGGAGCCAAATTGGCGACTATAACATGTGTGTATGTGACATAAATACCCAACAGGAGACGTAATTCCGCTTTTAATGACAAACGATGACAAAATATCCGCTCTGATATTCGAATAGTCGGTCCCCTGAAGGCAGAATGTAATGCTTTTATTATTATTTCTTTTGTTTGTTTTTATTTATTTTTGCTTACTTTATTCATTACTCTGGAAGGCATTAAGGAAGGCTGTTTCCAATAAAATATAAACCAATAATATGAATGTCTCTGTTGAATTCCTAAAATAATATTTGCCCAAGAGCTTTATAGCACCTTTTTGCTTATTTGTCTCATTCCCAAGGAAGGTAGAGGATAATGCCTATTTTATAAAATATTATATTTAATTCCTCTATAAATTTTTTCTCAAGAGTAGGAGAATCGAAATTGATTCAGCACTTTTTTTTACAAATAATTAATCTCAAAATTCTTCTAGTCTTTAGTTTGGTGAGTGCCTGTAATTGCTGTTATAATTTCCTGAAATAAACACATTATCAGGAAATGACTTCGAGAAGCGTGAGTATATTTTTCTTACATTCATCGCTCACACCAACATTTTTTGCTGGGTTAGAATACAAAGGCAAATTGTATGTCGTCAAATATCCTTCTGCAATTTATCATAAGTCATCCCACAGTCATGAAATTCATATATGAGCACGAAATAGGTCAGTCTATTCATTCGGCAAATAAAGAAATGAAATAAATATTTGAAAAAAAAGTAAATAAATATTCGCTAAACTTACAGGAGACATCGCATATATGTATGTACATATTTGTGAAATTTCATTATTGAGTAAATAAAACCGTAAGAGTAAATAATTAATTAAGTACTTGAAATTCATTTATAAATAGATAATTAATTTTATATTAAATTTTTGACAAATATTTTAATGAATACTTTTTGGTTTTATTTTAAGGTCTCCAAAGTTGAACTAAATTGGTATAGTGATCAAGGTAAGTACTTTAGGAGCATACATTCATATAAATACTCTTCTGGTCAGAAGAATTATCTATTTTTCTGTCAATTAGTGAACTCTTTGCAATAGCCAAGCTCGAGTCCTGGACCGACCAATATCAAAATTTATAGAAAGTTAATTTTTTTAGTTTCTCATAAAAACGCATCAGCCATTCGGAGGTGGCTTAGAATAAACTGTAGGTTCCTCTATTTGTTGGACGCACACAACAAATTGAAAAGGAGCTCTTTAATTCTTAACATTAGTTTGACCAGGTCTCGAACCATGGTCTTCCGAATGGCAGTACGCCCTGCTAACCACTCGACTGTTGCGACCAGTAGTATGCTTGTGGAGCTAAAAAAAAAAGTGCCGCAGCAGAACCCTGAAATATATGCAATGACAACTTTTTCTCGAGCAGGGAAGAATTTGCTGAGCCAAGGAAATCGGACATACAGTCATAAGACCTTAACAAATACCGCAAGTAACTTTAAACTCTATATAACTACAGCACTGTATTCCAAGCGAAGATTGTGGATATTATTAAAAATGGCAGATCCGTCTAAATAGGGATGTCTGCCAGACTTTCAGTTAGATAGTCAAGGTAACAAAGTCTTACGAATCGCTAGTAATCGTACGACCGGTTCTAAATTACACTGCGCCTCTTTCTTTACCAAAAATATCTCTTTCCACCTGTTTAGCATTTACGCAATGAAACATATATGATCCCAGTTGAGGAGTGTAATATTATCGAGATCAGTCTTGCAGAAATCTGGTTGAAGTAATAGAACCGCTGGATAGGACGAGCTACTGGCCCGTCTTCGACGCCATTCACAAAGAGTCCGCCAACATCTTCATTAACACTCTTCCATCACCGACGAAGAGCTCGAGCTGCCTAGCGATATCCGAGTAGTATTAACACTATTAAGTTGTGAACACTGTATTAGACTCATATCCTAACTATCAAAACTCGATCCCGACATACTGCTACAATAACAACACTCAAGGCAATTCACTCTCTTTTGCTAGAATTTGTTGCTTAAAAGTTAAAGTTGGAATATCATTTATTTAATTGAAGTATCACATTTCCACAAGCGAGTATTTGTTCCGCTTCGACATCTCCCCAAAGCGATTTGGAGCATGTGCGAATATCTAAAATCAACCCCAAAAGTTTCGACACATACCTGCAAACATATGCATCCTTCAAAAAGACAAACAGACAATATTTAATTTTCCGCTAAGCCCCCAGCAACACACACCCACGCACCGCTCCTCCTCAGCAAGCATTTTCACATTCACCCCAAATGGTCATATGAGAACGGCAACAGCTATCCATCGCCCTCTTTGGAAACTAAATTAACCAGCAAAACCCACGTTGGCACGCAAATCTTCAAAAAAAAATTTGTGTTGAAAATTGTTAAATTCCACAAAACAAAATTTCGCTTCGGAAACATGAGTACCTTGTATAACACGGCATAATATTAACCCTTGGGTATTGCTAACCGTAAATAAGGCGGACATACATACATGGCAACTACAAATTAGGAATTTCACTTAACCGGCACCTTTGAATGGGTTGTTCTAAGGCATAAATTACGACAGGCTTTATGAAATTATATGTATGAATGTATTGTATTATTTGTTTGTATATTTTCATGACATTTAAGCCATTTTCTGTCTGAGTCGCTATTGATTTTTCTCTTACTATACTTTTTTGTGCGCAGCAAATCTACTTGATGAGCTCGGTTGAGACGTTTCAATGGCGCAAATTGTGGTAAATAATAAATTTTGGATGAAGTTTCATTATTTTAACAACGGAAAATAATACTAATACTAATGGTCTATACTACAATACACCGGCTACGCATTTTTGTGGCTTTATGCATTTTGTTCAATTTAGATTGAGTATTATAAAGAAATCTTCCAGGAAAATGTAAAAATGAATATCTCGAAAGCTGCTCGCGGTTAATTCATTTAATTTTTTATTATAAAATAATCACTATGTGATACCAAAGATCGTCTTGTGAAATTTTGCAAATTTCGATCCATTTGAGCTAATTTTCGACCACTTTTTGGAACATGTTGGGCGGTAGGTCAGCCATAACTTGACGAATGTTGCTTTTCAAGTACTCAAGAGCTAAAAATTTATCCCCCTAAACACGGTATTGCGCGTAGGCCAACAAAAAAAAAGTAGCACGATCTCTGTAGCCATTTAGCATCGTCGAGAAGAGAATAGAAACGCGTTCGTCTTTCACATGCAACCATTGCGACAGCGATTTGGATGGTGGAGAAGATTATGATTAACCACATCTATTCATCACGATTTTTGAGCTTCAATGATGTCTCCATTATCTACTTTATTACTTCTAATACTTTGTTTTTGACTCTTACAGCAATTTCAATAAAGAAAATTTGCATTTTCCATAAAATTATTGGTGTTTTACTTCGTATTTTCCAACTTTTATCTGGATTTTCCAAGTGGTTCAAAACCCAGCCACTTTTTTGGAAAGGCCAAAAATCACGTCCTCAGAAAATTGACCACAGACATTTACACTTCAGTCAAAACTTTAATCTCTCCAAATAAAACAATAAGCGTTTCTTGGATCCTTTGATGAATTTTGTTTTTGAAAAAAAAAAAAACAAAACCCGGTTCACAACCCGATTGATTTTTTATTTTTTTTTTATTTCCTTATCTTCATATAATTTACTATTTTAATTTTGTTTTATTTTACTTTATTTCATTTTATTTTATTTTATCTATAATTAATTATTTTATTTTTTCTAAATTTTAATTAATATTTTTTTATTTTATGTTATTTCAGTTGATTTCGTTTTATTTTATTTTATTTTATGTTATTTTTTTAACACTATATTAATTAAGTTTAATTTTTTTCATTTATAATTTTTTATTTTATTTCACTTATATTTAAGATCTCCTTTTCTAAACAAGAAAATCTGAAAGAAATCATTCTCTTCGCCTCATCACTTTTTTCCGAAATCCTCATTTCGAATAGAATCATTTCTTACATACATATGTATGTATAAACCTATATAAGCTTTTTATTCATTTTTATGTACTCGTGTATATACAATAAGCACAATTTACTCAAGTGAAATCCTTGCGGTCCTTTGTTAAAAAAATAATTTCTCAATGAAGTGAAGTTGTCTACGACAAGGCTGTCATTCAATTGTTCTGCTTTATCTCCCATCTTGTTTTCGTAATGTTTGACTTACTTGCTGACTTTGTGGTTTTACACCCCAATTCGCCAAGCTACAATCGAAATGTGCATAAATAAATAAATATATATATTCGAATTACATGTGTACAGTGAATGGAAGCTGCGTCTACAAGTCTGTATGAATAGAATAATACTGTCTAGAAGACAAGATGGCGGCTGAGGCGATTTTAGGCGATTTTATTTGAAGGCATTCATAATTAAAAGGTTTATCGCTCAGAAAAATCGATGAGCTATATATATGTAGACATATATGTAAATATTGGCTTTAATTGGCAACTGAATATTGAAGAATGTAAGCTTCAATTTAAGGAATAATATTTATAATTAAATAATAATAATGATTTTTATTAGACTTTCTGATGGAACAACAAAATCTGAGCGCCTAAAGGCATGCTATGAAAATCGTAATATTTTTAAAATTGTACAATAGTGTACGCCTCAAGGTATGCAACTAATTGCCATATTTCTGCAGTATAGTAAATTAAATTAACATTGAAGGCTACGAACATTGGGACGGAAAAATATATTTTGTATATTAAATAGAAGTTTAATACAATACATACATATTATGATTTTTCAATCTAATAAACTTAAATCATTTTATTTAAAAATATTTTTATTTAAGAAATTTTATTTAGTGTTATGATAATGAGTAATGCTTTAGAAGAAGATATCATAGTTTTTTCAAATATTTTACTAACAATAGTCACAAAAGAACAGATTGAACTCTTCTACTGCATAATTGGAGTAAAAATTAAGTGAATTTTGTTCCACTTATGGTTCAAACAGCAACAGTTTCGCATCATTAGAAAATATAGCAATAACGCAAATTCATTTAGAAGCTAAAAAATCACATTTCATACAAATGTAGTAGCGTAAAGAAAAATAAAATTTGCTTATTTCGATATTATATAAAAAGAAGTGCTTTAGAAATATACTGAAATATAATAATACTAACTTTTCCATACAGAGAAAAAATGTTTCAAATGTGTATAAATAAATGCACAAATGTCTTAGAAAGGACCGAAATTTAAGAAAACCTAACGACAAAATTTGCTTGCCCAAAAATAATTGAGTTGCCCCAAAAGAAACCGACAATTTTTCATACAGACGGCGTTTGCAATTTTGAATAAAGGTCATCCAACAAAATGTAAGTTACATATTTGATTAAAGTTCATTATAAAATTAAAAAAATGTATTTAATTTCTTTTAAAAAATTGCGGATTTCTTTTGGGGCAAACCAGTATAAAAAATTACGAGACTCGTAAGATTTCGTGACTAGCATTATATCCACACAAGATTTTGAGAACATTTTGCCTAAAAGAAACTAAAAACTCCACTTGTTCACACATAAATTCATTGGGACTTCTTTTAATCAATAAAATATAATAAATCATTAAAAAAAGATATTTTTATTAAACAAAAGCTCAATTAATTTTTTCTAGAAACATATCTTTGTACTGTTGTCATAATTTATTACACGCATGCATTAATAACAACTCTATCTTTAGTTACGCTCTAAAAGTCAACAAATTGTTATCTGAAAAAATAATACTTATGACCTCAAACAATAACAAAATATTTTGCGTATTTTTACTAGATAAAAATTGTCAAAAAATAAAAATGTTAAATAAACAGAAAAAGGTAAAAAAAAACAAAGAGAAATTAACAAATACAATATTTGACATTTTAGTAACAATATAATAGTTAAGTGAGTAATTTGCATATAAATTTGGCTAATTAAAGTGCCGTTTTTATTTCTCGTTCAAATTTAGCAAAATAAACGAAATTAAAAATAAAAAAAAAAAAACAAAAATGTCATAACGCGCGTTGTATGTAATTAATAAGAAATGCGCAAAGTAAAAAAATAAAAATAAAACTACAAACTTACACACTTATGATGATGATTAAGTGAATGAAAAATGTGTGTGATGAGAAATTTTTCGCGTGTTACGCAATTATCAAAACTGCCAAACGGACCAAAAGCGCCACTCTTCGAATGGGCGTCTTTTTATGGGCGCGACTGTTTGTAGCGTAGATTCAGCAAATAATTGGTTCGGCGGACTAATATTGCTTTCTAAATGCCCAATCATGTTGTGTGGTTATGCAAAATGTATAAACATGAAAATTCACGCATTCACTGTTTATTGTCCACACAATTGTTTGACATTTTTTGGGTGGGAAATTCGTGGCGGACGGTTTGTGAAATATTCCCTGCAATTTTGGTTCATATTTAATTGTTAATGCGAATGGAAAACATTTCTCAAGCGTTTTAGTAACTAGATGCATAATTTTCGTGTCATAAAAAGAATTTGTCAAGGGCGTTGTAAATTTTGAAAACTTATCGCAGGTGACAGTTTGAGTGACTTTAATTCGGCTAAAATTCAAGTGATTTTGATTAAATTAAGTAATATTTCATTTTTTTTTTATTATTTCACAATCACTGGTCTACAAAACGTAGTTAGAATTATCAGATTTAAAAACCCGTATCCCTATTGGCGAAAAATTGGAACAATCGATTTTCACATTCTTCTCTTGAGGCCAATTTTTCATCAGTCAAATCAATCGCCATAGACAGAAACAGATGGTACTCACTTGATGCGAGGACCGCACTATTAGGTGTATACATAAGAACCTCCCAACCACCTTTTGGTCAAAGCTGGACGCTTCTGCAGGGTTGTTTCCTTTAAAGGGACTAATTGGAGGCAGCGCATAGTAAATGATTCATTGCCAATCCTACCAAACACATAACAAAACCTTCCTAGCCGTCAATCCTGGCTTGAGCACCGCTCGTGCCGGCTCACTTATATACGACCACGATCGTTTTCATTTGACGTTTCTGTAAGTGATTCACTTTTCATCATCAGTCACCATCCGGTTCGGAAATGGGTCACCTTTGCCACGACTCAGAGTCCATCGAGCTTCTTTGTGTATCTAGCCTCTTTCAAGCTCCTGTGCAATGGAAACAGTCCTGACATGATGGCCAGACTCGATGCCATTTTCAACAATTGGCCTTCAAACCATGGTTAATCTATATTATAACTATCTTATTTACAAATAAAGCAACAAAGGGTTTTCATATCCACAAAAGACTCATTCATACGGATGTAATCAATCAGAATCAAAGGTAAAATATTTTGATTATGTATCAAAATAGCTTTTAAGCTTAACTTAGAACGATCTATGATGTAATAGTCACATCGCTCTCTAAAAGGCTTCATTATTGAAATTTCGAGACTAGAAGTTCTTCTTTGTTCTTGTGTAATACTAAGTTAATTCAGCTTGTGTTATCCTGTGTGGAAGTAAGTATGACTTCATGTTCATCAAAGGTAGGATGTTTCGGAACCGATGATAGATTTGGATACACTATTGAATTCTTCTTTTTAGAAACACCTTTACCTTTACTAAACACGTGAAAGCAGAAGTAACAATTAATTACATGATTTGTCTATTCTCTCCATTGCAGTGCCTCTGAAGTATAATTTTCTTTTATCCAGTTTGTCTTAATTTAGTTTGTATTTAGCTAATTTTTTTTCTTTTTTTGCTAAGTTGAAATCTTAGGGATTTTTTTTTTGTTCTCTGTTAATCAATAGTAGTTGCAGACTACGAATTTCTACGTCTTGCGGCGAATATATCAAGAGCTTTCTCAATATTTCGAGATAGATTAAGGAAAGACACAACTAAGGATAGTTAAGACGGTTTAAGATTAAAGGACGGCGTGTAAGAAGGAAGTTAGTACTGGTTGCGAGAAAAGGATTCATTATTCATAGCGAGGCGGGGACTCATTGTTATTTTGTGTTTTATTTATTTTTTTTTTTTAGTTTTTAATAAATGCTTTTCATTTCATCTTATATTTTTATACATTATTATTTTTTGCTTAATTTTATTGCTTTTGTTTCATCATACTTATTTAATGAAATTTAATTTATCTAAATTGTTTTATCACATTTATTTTATTAAATAAAACAATTTATTTAAATATAATTGCAAACGATTATATTATATTATGTTATTTTTCAAATACACATAATATATTTTACCATGTTTTTTTTTTTTATTTTATCCTATTATAAAATGAAATTATTTTAGTTAGATTCGATTTAATATATTTAAAGTAATTGAATAATTTTTATTAAATTTTTTATTATATCATATTTATGTTTTTTATTTGCTTTCACTTTATTAAATTAATTTAATTTATTTAGTTGAATTTATTTTATTTTAGTTAAACTCATTTTATAGTATAATATTTTATTTGATGTTATTTGAACTCAATTTATTTTAGTTTATTTTTATATTGTTTTATTTGTTATTTTATTAATTTTTTATTTCTTTATTTTCCTTCATTTTATTTTATTTTATTTTAATTTATATTATTTTCTTTCAATTCATTTTGTTTTATTTTATTTTACTTAATACTATTTTAGCTTACTTTTTTTATTTTGATTTTAATAAAGCTATAATACATAAAATATAAATATAAAATAAAAGCAAATATATTTTCTTTATTGTTGTATTTTTAATTATATATGTTTTAGTTTTTTAGTGATTATATTTCAATTTGTTTTGTTTTTGTTTAATTTTATTTTATTTAATATGATTTACACTTATTTTATTTTAAGTTTTATTTTATTATATTACTTTTTACATTGAGCTTTATATTAGGTTCTTTTAATTAATTTAAAAAAGTTGAATTTAATTTTAATTTAAATTTTTTTTGTATATTTTTATTTTAATTTATTTTTTTATATTTTGATTTTAATAAAGCTGTAATAAATAAAATATAAATATAAAATAAATGTAAATATATTTTATTTATTGTTGTATTTTTAATTTTATATGTGTTACTTTTTGGTGATTTTATTTTAATTTGTTTTCTTTTTGTTTAATTTAATTTAATTTTATCTTATCTTCCTTTATTTTATTTTAGTTTTTATTTTATTTTAACTTGGTTTACTTTATTTTATTATTATTTTTCATTGAATTTTATTTTATGTTCTTTTAATTAAGTTTAATAAAGTTTAATTTCATTTTAATTTAATATATTTATTTTTTAAGATTATACCGTATATTTTCCACCACCTTTTTTTATTAAATGCAATTTGTTATGCTTTGAATTTGCATTTTATTGCTCCGGTGTCAGTATTTTTTATTTTTGCCACTTTACCATTGATACCCAAAAGGCTTCCTGACAAGCCACACACAATGAGTGCTCTGAGCAAAACAACAATAATAAAAATGTATGTATGGGTATTTTTTGTATACCACTTCCAAGCAAATCGCTTGAAAAATTACCACACAATGCCCGATTGACATTTTCTTGCCTGCGATATCGACTGCGAAGTCTCGATAAGCGACGCGGCTTCCCCGCCAACAGCATTTCCTATACCTTAAATCTGTTGTTTTTACGTTTTGCAACTCATATAACTGTGATGTTGGCTGAGAAGTGCAGAGAAAAGATAAAAAAATTTATTTTGACAAATACATACATACTATATACATTCACAAATAAATCGCTTGGGATCGACAAGCAACACTCCAACTCACGAGCGACAACAATGACGTCAGCGCTGCTGCCAATAGTTATGCCATTACTATTACTTTGAATTACTTAATTTATTGTTAGTTTAAGGTAGGTGGTGGCAGCCTTGGAGGTAGTAGGAAGGCAGGTGTGTGAATTTTTTGCAGGAAATGGTTGAAAATGTTTGGTTTTCCTAAATGTCTAGCTGAAGTGGATTATCTGCAGAGACCATACCAGGCGAAAGAGAGTGTTAATAGCCAGTTAGCGCCAGAATAATCTGTCGAGTTTAGCTAAGACGCATTCGGGTCGCTTGTAGTGCACATTTCGACCATACCACGTCAGCTAAGTTTTCGTCGATCCATTTCTTCCAAAATCATTATTACATCTTCTGTAACGCCACTGCTTGGGACGCGTTTTCCTGCGGATGGAGTGTTTGCTCGGAGTTTGCTGTACCTATCATAAAAAAATTTGGCATTAGTGGTTCACTAGCAGCTAATCAGGACAGTGTATTAACGAATTTTTCGCTTCCCTAGACCAGATTGTATAGACTGTATATAGTGTAAATCGTGTTTTGTTATTAACACCGAAGGCTAATCGCTAGTGAAACTCTTGAGCGTAGGGGTTTACATTTGAGGACCAATTCTAAGTTTTTGTTTGGAAACGCTTCAGCTATCTTCACGTTTTCGAATTCTATCCGCTCTAAAAAAATTCTCGGACGGTATTCGTACTGGCATTAAATACCCATCAGCAGTTAATTCCTTTGCTACTTCCAAATATATCGATGAGGGAGTGAGGCAAGTACGCCACGGAAACTTATCATTTTAGCTTGCTTAAATTTTCTTTCTTATAATATTATAATAATAATATAATCATGTCAGTTTTCTACTTCTTCTAGTAGAGGTTTCGGGCCAGTTATCCAGAAGGACTCCCTCTTTTGCTAGTAGGTAGCGCTCCTTCCCTAAGAACCTTGTTGCGGCTACCTAACATAACCTCAACTCAGCTGCTAAAAAACATAAAGCGATCTTTTAATTTTAATGAAGTTTAGATAGATAAATATTTGCTTCATGTGAAGGAACCCACACCAGTGAAGACCTTCACCGCACATCCGTTTACCATTTATATTTTTTGTTTTTTTTTTTTGTAAATTCAACTGACATATGAACTTGACTTTCGACTGCATGGAGAGAAATGAAAAAAATATATATTATATATTATAATTAATTTAAGACTTAGTAAAGTTCATAAATGTAAGCTCGACATGCAAGCGCCCACGCAATAAACTCATTAAGTGGCATGTAAAATAATTTGAATAAAAAAAAAAACAGAAAACATTTCAACTGAAAATAAGCTCAAATATTTATACACATGCATACATATGTAAATATATAAATAAAATATTAAAAAATAATAAATGACCACAAACACTCATAAATTTGTCCAAAGCCAAAATAGTTTTGACCAAAAATGTAAAACAATTAATAAACTTAATGATTGTCTGCCGCTCATTTAAATGTTTACTACCAAAACCGAAAGAAAAAATAAATAAATCGGCTGAGAATTGTATAAACGAAAATCACTCAATTCACCAATTTACCGCAAAACAAAGCGACAGCGCAAAAAAATTCGTGTCAGTAAGCCGACAGAAAGCGAGCCAAAACAAGCCAGAAGTAATTTCCAAATGAGTGGGCGGACCATGCGGCGAAATCGACAGCACACACGCACGCACAGGGCTCGCGTCACGACGGCTGCCAAAGACGCGAGTGCGCGCTTCATTAAACAAAAAGCACAAAAACACGCAAAAACGCGAAAAATACTTGTAATAAATAGCGGGTAGCCGAGCAAGTAGACCAAGCAACAACCAGCCGAAGCGAGGCAGCCATATAATAATTTTCGCAACTGACGCTGGTGCAATAAACAAGGAGTAGAAGGCGCGTAAAATAAAAGTAAATGAAGTCCAAATAACAAACGCAATGCAAGAAATAAAAATAAAATAAAAGAAATAAAGAGAAAAAATGTACTCACAGTTGCCCAAACGAAAAGTGAGCCATCATCGCTGCAGACTGTCTTGTCTGGTGGAATGCTGTCCGCTACTAAAATTGCCAATAAAATTAACAGCCGGTATTGCTATGCACAAAAGAAAAGAAAAGAAAATGATAGTAAAATATTACCGCCGCATCTAGAAATTTGTGCCACCAATAGCATCTGCCATGTGCTTCGCAACATTGTTTCGCAACATTGTTTCGCAACACTTGCTCACCAAAGAAAAACAGGCATTTTTCCGTAAGCAGCTCTTGTTGTTGTGCAGTTTTGCATTTCAAAAAAGAAGTAAAAATTGACAAAAATTCAAAACTTTACAAAAGCAACGGTTAATCGTGCTTAGAATTATGTTGCATGCGGCAAGCAAGTCTATAGCGTCTGTAGCGTTGGGCTATTTACTACCGCCCGGAGCGTTGTGTGCTGCTCACAAAAACCTGCCGCCGCAACACCTACTAGTTAACTGTACTATGCTTGTGGGCAAAATATAATAAAATTGCTTGAAGTGATTTGCATGAGCTCCTTGCGCCATGCGGCGATGTGTGCGATCTTGCACGTCGCGATCGTCTTCATAATTCATTAGCCTGATTGGTGAGTCGGACGGTAATATTTTAGAAACCAGGTAAGTTGTAATTTTTTGAAGTTTGAGTGAGTCTAGAAATGTTGGAAAACTGTATGAAATTGTTTAAGCCGTATGCAAAACGTAACTTCCGAAGCTTTGAAGACTTGAAATGAAGTATAGACTTCTGAAATACTAAGCACCTCACAAAAACACGGATCCCTATTATTAAAGTTTGTCTGTTCGTCGGCATGGCAGTGAACCTAAATATAAGTTTCCATCTCAGGTCAATTCTTTTTATTAATTGGCCAATATTTTTGCATAGCTGGTCCCGAGTAGAGCCGTTCAGCTTGTCACTCGAGGAGCGTAGACTTATTATTATGAATATCCCAAGGCCGGCTCCCGTGAACAGTCGCTGCGATAAGACTTCGGCGGTTCTGTAAACTGAATAAGTCAAAGGGACTGCACTGAAGCTCCTTCCCCCTTTTCCGCGTTTGGCGCGTGGGTTTTCCACGCTTTTTTAACGTGGATTTATGAGTGGCAATTGAGTAAAGCCCTGCTTTGAGAGAACCCACACCAGATATGTAAAAGTTGAAATATACTAAGAAGTTCCAAACGGTTTCAAAAACCACTATCGCATTGAAACTGGTCTTTCTAAGAGCTCGGAAAGATTGTTGCAGTAAAGTAACTCTTCGTTGATAAGTGCATGCACCTTGCAGTCTTTGCGGGCATTCAGAGCAATTTCTGACGACAACACTAAGTTCGTCGGTTTAAGACTGAAGGAACAGCCGTGTTAGGTGATTAGGTTTGAAAAGGCTTCTAAGCTGAAGATTTATTTTTGTTTGAAGGTTGGGACTCAGTAAGTGATGAGTTTTCGGTGGCTCATTGTGAGGCCAGAACTAATTGTTATTCTAGAAGTTATTTAAAGGCGAGAACTCATTACGAGGCATGGACACAGCATTAGCAGAGAAGCCATTTTGTGTCAAAGATTTTTTTGTGGGGTAAAGAATCATTGCTAGGCAAAGGCTGATAATAAGTAGAGGACTCATTGCGTGGAGAGGAAGTGGGGATTCATTGTGAGACGAGAAAATACAGTGAGTTTATTGTGAGCCCACAACTTTTGCTAACATATTGCCAAGTGAGGACTCTTTGTAAGCAAAGTACTTATGCATTTTGAAGCCAGGACTAATATGAGGCGAAGACTCATTGTGAAGCAAGTGAGGAGCCAAGCACTTATTATGAGGTAAGGTCTTTTTGTGAGGCAAGGTCTTTTTGTGAGGCGAGAGCTCACTGTGAGTCGCGAATTCCTAGCAGAGACAGGATTCAAGGAAGCCGAGAACTCATTCTGAGAATAGGACTCAATGTGAAAAATATGATTACAGAGGGATGGTAATTCAATATTTAAGAATGAGGTTCACAGCCTGTCTTTCTGTTATTGTGTCCATTCGTCTGGTTAAAGGCCTTAGTAAATTATTTAGTCATTGAATTCCGGAAAGTCAACGTACTCGATAAAAAAAACTCTTATGTCCAACTGCCATTAAACCTTGGTTAGTTTAGGTTAGGTTAAGCTGGCTGACTCATTGGGTCTCACATACATCCATAGTGTTGGCAGGCACACTATATGCGACCAAGCTGTACTGCTACACTCCTATTGCGCCTCCAGTGCGAAGAACACTGTTGTTCTTTTCGCTAACTTGAGTAGTAGTTCTGACGCCTTGACCATTGCCGATTGAAAACCAAGTAGCCTTTCTGCGCATACATAGCCCTTGTCTACCAAATGCCGAACATTCACAGATTACATTCTCCATTGCCTGTACATATTCCTTTCACTTCCTAGATTTGTTGTCCAGAGTCAGACCTAAACAACACCTTAAACACATGAGACGCCAGAGGACAACGGCCTGTAAATAGTCCTATTAGCAGCTTGGAGTCCGGCCTCTTTACAGATGGTATAAACTTTGTAAGTTTATTATTGTATCGCGATTCTGCAGCGCTTAGCTCGTTCCCAGAGTTTATTCGCCTGACGAAGAAGCATTACTTGCTTCCGCTTC
Organism: Ceratitis rosa; assembly: GCA_037013455.1. Lineage (NCBI taxonomy): Eukaryota > Metazoa > Arthropoda > Insecta > Diptera > Tephritidae > Ceratitis > Ceratitis rosa. The sequence continues at coordinate 2,565,749 of JAWMAG010000046.1, read as the reverse complement.
AATTCCTTGAACGGAACTGGAAGGTTCGATGCAGCGTCTTACCCTTCTTAGCAAGTTCGGCAGCTATCTCATTACCTTTAACGCCCGTGTCACCTTGCACCCAGTAAATGTACACTATTCTGTTTTCAGACAGTACTAGAATCGCTTCTTTACATTATGCGACAACAGTTGAAGTCGTCTTGTATTAAATTAAGACATTTATGACCGCTTGGCTGTCCACATAGATGTATATTCTCTTCCTTTGAAAGCTAGCACATTTCAGTAACTCGGCCGCCATTTTTATAGCAAATATTTCGACTTGGAAAATACTGCAATAGTTTGATAGCTCATACGACTTCTTTATCTTTAGTTGGGTAACCCTTGGTTATTTGTGTTCAATTTTAACGTAAGACATGTTGACCTCAAAATAATAAGAAAGCAATTTCAAAGTTCTTCTTGTCGAGGAGCCATTTTGGTAGGTGAGTGGATTTCCTAAGGGTGACAAAGGGTCACCTCTTAGCAAGTTTCACATCTAATGACCAAACGTTCACTTTTTAACTTCCGTTTTTGAGGAAACACGAAAATTTCGTTGCTTCACTAATAAAAACTTATCCGCTTTTATTGCTCTTCCTCTCTCTCTCTCTCTCTCTCTCTCTCTTCCTCTTTCTCTCTCTATGTCTCTGTCTCGCTCCTTATCTATATCTCTCCCTGCCTCTTTCTAACCGACGACATGCAATGGATATTTTTGAGTCGGCAATTGCTTGGAGGGAGTGCCGTCAGTTATTTCAGTTAGTGTTCCGTCTACTTCGTCTAATATTTTCAAAAACCCATCAAATTCGTGTAATATCTCCATCTGTGAACTATCACTAAGACAACTGAACAGTTAAGTAATAGCTGACTCTCGCCACTTCGCTCATCATCTCTTGTTTTGTGAGTGCCTGCTGTTAATTTCATTATTTTTTTTTATTTCTTTCAAACAAAAAATACCTTACCATAATACCTTTCTTTTCTTTCTTTTCTTCCCCTTCCCTTTCACGGTTTAAATTGCCTCAAGTGCGCATTTCCGTTTGGCGTAGACCAAAAACTGCCAACGGCGTGCAGACAATTTGTCACCCACTCGACACACATAAGTGATCAATATGCGCACAAAAGAAGAAGAAGAAGAGAAGAAAAAAGAAACTATAGTAAAAAATACAATTACGTTCATATATAAAGAGTGGCAAAAAAATTAGACACACAAAACTAAAATTGGCCACGAGGCTTTCCCATTTGATGATCAAATAGAAGCTAAAGTGAAAAAAATAAATAAATAAAAATAAAAATAAAAATGAAACTAAAAAAATGGGCAAAATGTAAACAACGCCATGAAATTTCACCACGGTAGGCAATAAAATAAATTAGTTGCAAAATTGAAATCGCATAAAAAAGTTGTATCATTAAGTAAATTATTATAAATGAATTAATTTATCATATTCTGCACGATTCGACAATGAGGAAATGAAGAAATATTGTCGTAGAGTTAAAAGCTTAAGTCTCTAAAAAATCAAATGAAACAATTTTTTTTAGGAAATGATTTAATTATGGGCTTTTTAATTAAACTGATTTCACTTGACTAAAATTTCAGCTAAGTCATTCAAAACACACAGCTTATCTAACTGACGCTTGATATACATCTTTATCTTTCGAAAATCTAAAAAAATCATATCACTTGAGCACTTCTTGTCTTTTAAATGACTCCTTTCAAACCTGAGCTCGTCATATCTGTCAGATAATTGATCAAGTTATTGCCTCTTTAGTCTTCGTATTCTGAGATGGACTGAGTACACGCTTTAATTCATAAAGTTAGGCGAACAATTTTTTTACAATTTACCGACAAACCCCTTATAAGTCATTAAGGGGTGAGGCCACTGTGGATACTTCAAAAAATGGATTTTTTTTTTATTAGCTAAAAATATTCTTTGAACCTTCTAAAATAAGGAACAAAAGGTCGTATACGTATACGACATCGATTTCATTGAAATTACGAGCCCTTTTACCGAGCGCGCCGGGCCGCTCCGATATATGTATATTTTGTATGTCTCAAAGCAAATGTGAAACTAATAAAATATCAAAACATTATAATTGTATTGTCTTTCTTTCCACATAAAAAAAAAATTCTTGAACAAAGGTGTTTTTTTTTTTTGGCCTTATCCCTTAACCCAACTTCTTCCGTTCTTTGAAGGGGTAGGTAAAAGCATCTCGGGCCGACAATTTTTACAGACTTAAGCGAAATAATGTGTGTCGATTGCGCAGTTTTGTCAACTCGACACTTCGGTTAGACTATCAGGTGGGGGACTATAGGACTATCAGTGGTATCGCAATGGGCCAGTTTGGTAGCCTAATTGAGCTGGTGCCCAGTAGCCACTACAACCTAACCCAACTTGAGCCAGCTGCTTTTGATAAATTTTCTTTAAGGTTATAATTAGACTAACTGGGGATCAGTAAACTCCCTCTCTCTCTCTGTTCAAGCAACTCAGTCTATCATCTCACGTGGGCGTTTCTTGTCATCACTCACGGTAGTTTATTATTTCTATTTATAGCTTATACTTCCCCTCCGACAACATTTAAAATTCTCAACACGTTCACACATTCATTTATTGTTAATCGTAAAAAAATTTCGCTTTCTTTTGCCAAACAGACAATTAAAATTCTACACGCCAGCACATCTAATGAGCGCTGGCCGTAGCCGTTGCTTATCTGAAACACTTCATTAGCGAGCTGCCAAAAGGCTGAACTGATTTTTAAATTTGTTATTTGGAATTCCAAGTTTCAAATACGACGTCAATTTCGCAGGTGAAATTGCAACTTTGTTTATGTTATGCTTTTTTCATATTTCTTTTTCTGTTTATTATTTCTTTCGTCTGTTGTTCTTGTAGTTTGTACATTGTGTAGCGTTTTGTTGTTGACGTGAAGCATAATTTCTCAGTTTCACCAAACAAAATATGCTAATGACACTGGAAATGACCGCGAAGCGTAAGAAAGTTTCTTTAATTAGTAGAATTTTTTTTGTAGCAATAAAAAAAGCAAGAAAGAAGTGACAAGAGAAATTGAAATGTGCGCGCCTAATCAATATTGTTTATTTGTCTGTTTATTAGCGTAACTAATTAAGTGAAATGACGATTTGAATCGCGAAACTAAGCAGTGAGCGCCTTTCTTGATTAAAAGGTAGCTAAAAAACAGTTTATGCAGTGAGTTAATGTGAGGCGATGAGCTCTGGGCGGGGCACTGTTTAAAAAATTCAGTTTATTTCTGGATCAAGCTTTAAAACTCTGGAAAAGTAGTGATGGCTCAAGCAGAGTTAGTTACTCTACCTACGTTGTTTAATTTCCTTTTATATAAAGTTCCCGCCTCCCTTCCTTAGGGAGTAAGTCTGGTTGTTCTGATATCCTGTTGGTTGTTCGATCTTGGCGTTCAACTGGGACACAAATTACTTATGTTCGGAAGAAAACAACTGTCTCTCCAAATTTAGCACTCATTTTACAGGTGCCTAAGACCTGTCCCCATCACCATGAAATCAGCGGCTACCCCTTGAAATAATTGTATGTGGGTATACCAGTTGGAACTTATAACAAAAATCGATTACTAATAAATTAAAACTGTAAGAAAGTACTCCTTTTTACACTTTGTCCACCACAATAGCAGAGTGATTGGTAGTGCGCACTGCTATAAAGAAGGCCAGGGCTCGAGTCCTGGTCCGAGCAACATCCAAAAATTATTTAAAATTAATTTAAATAAAAAATTAAGTTTATTTTTCTAATGTAAGCCCCTCTAAGTGTAAGTCTTAAATAAGGTGATAAAAATCCATCAGGCATTCAAAAGGTGCTTAGTAGCGGTCCTTCCATTTGTTGAAAAAGTCTTTAAGATGCACACCACATATTGGAGGAGAAGCTGCAGTGTTTGGAACCTTTCTTCTTTTTTTCACAAATCGGGGATTTTAAAAAATTTACGCCCGGCTAGGCATGCCTGTCACAAACAAAAATTAAAATCTTCTAGTTCCCGCGACAGTCGGGTCTCTGCACCTAAACATCCCAGATTTATAACAGGCCAACAATTGCTGCCGGGAGAAGATGACCCTAAAACCAATTTGGGGAATATTTTTACTGTTACAACAACAAAAACCAGCTGATCATTGACTGCACTGAACCGATGTGGATGTCTGAGACCAGGGAGACGTTCGGAAGAAACTACATATATATGAGAAGATCATATTAAAGACCGCGACATGGAATGCCCTGATGTCTACTTTGTGTCACTACTTACGCGGCAAGGCGTTTCTACTGAATAAACAGCAACTAATAGAGACTGGGAGCCCCTGGGATACACTTTCGCTGTTTAGTACCCTCTGATTACTTGCTTGTATGTAATATTTATTTTCAAGGGTTCTTGGATACTTCAATTGGGCAGAGTTATTGGAAAGATCAAACGTCGGTTGCTTGATTGCTTTGCCAGTAGCCGTATCTAAGGTATTGAGCAGACTCATTGAGCAACCCTGCGTAGATCAGCCATCAAGGTACAAAGTCAACGTCCCCTTCCTTCGGGTTGTGTTCAAGTTCGACGTCACACCTTCTAAACTGTTTGAGGAGAGTTACATATTTAGTAGGCTGAAAGATCTAACACATTAGAGAGCAATAAATGAGTGTGGAGAAAGGTTGACTTCCTTATATACTTGACGTTTTTCCAACAAATGGAGAGATATTTGGAGTTTATTCTAAGACGCCGGACGGTGGATTTTTATGAGGAGAATTTATTTTAATGTCAGAAATACAATCGGAAGGCTCGACATTCGCTGCCGAGGGTTGAACCAGAACTCGAACCCTGGCCTTCCGAATGTATTCATTACTCCCTACTTATTATGTACTTTCTCTATCGTGTACATAGCGTTTGCATCTGTCTCCCGCTTACCTTTAGAGTCTTTGTATGAACTCCGCATATTGTGGTCAATTGCCGGATAACCAGTTCCAAGTTCCACTTGTCGGTAAAATCTGGCGGGATGAGTAACTCGATAAAAAAAGCACACATTTAACTCTTTTTTTTCAATTTTGCTTTCGCGACGGCTTCTGATAAGGGATTGTACTCAGCTTTAGTCTGCTACAAAATCTGTTTTGTGGGAATTTGTAGGACTTCAGGCAGTTTCCTTGATATCCATTGAAAGAATAGTCGCAACATTTTAAGATATAATAAGTTTCACTTAAATAATTGCCAGAAGAGGATTCTAATCAAAAAGCTCTTGAAAACACATTTACGTCCACTTGGGAGGTAGAGAAAATATGAAATGCAATAAAGAAAAAAATTTTGCATCGAAGTGAGTGAAAGTGCTTAAAATTTATCGACAAAAAGCATCGTTTAAAAATACATTTGCAAAAATTAAAAACGATTTCACAGCGTAAATTATGCAAAAATTCAGGGGTTAAGTGAATTAAATTAGTATATTTTTGTATATATTTTTAAGCGCATAAAAATAATTGTTTATAAAAATCGAAATCGTTTCACACACCTTTTTGCATAAATAAGTGATTTTTTTGGTGATTTCACGACAATGACTAATTCATAGTAAAAGCGTGATTTTCGAAAGTTTAATGAACTCTGCGGCAGCGATGTGCGGTGGTGGATAACAAAAAATGTGAAATTGCGTAAACAGCGAGACCAAAGACTTAATTAAAAGCCGCAAAAATGTAAATTTGTTTTAAATAAATAAAAGACTTAAAAAAAATATAAAAATATTTGCTGAACAAAACTCAATTGAGTTGTAATAAAAGACGTAAAATCTATATTATTGTTTAAAAAAAGAATTTAATTCGAGTTGCGTAATTAATCAATTAGTCGAAATTGTTAATTTTTAAAAACCATCTTTTTGTTGATTGATTATCGCGACACTTAATTCATATTTTCTCTAAATAAAATTATGTAGTTAACGTAAATAAATTCTATTAGTTAAATCTCCTAGCCCACAAACGAATTTCTGTATTAAAAAACAGAATTAAACAAAATTGTAGTTTTATTTTTCCATTTAAAATTATTTTTTAAAGAAAATATAGAGCAAAAGTTAATTAATTTAGGAATACGCTCATTAATTAAATTTTGATTTTTTAATTAATTAATATACAAATTTTGAAATTTTTTTAATATAAACAATTAACACATTTCACGATTGGTTAGATTATTTTCCTTGATCGAAAAATATTAAAATTTTTTTAATGTACATACTTTTTATTAAAATAAAATTGTTCTTGAAAATAATTTTTTTTTATAATTTTTTTTATAAATAATGAACATTTCTTGAAATTATTAAACATAAATATTTGGTATTACCTTGCTTTAAATGATATTTTTTAAAAAACTATAAAATTTTAAAAATTATTTATTGATTAAAACTAAATATAATTAATCAAAAAAGTATAAACATTAAACCAATTTATTTTACTATATTTAGTTTTTCTCATTAAATAAAGTTAAACTCATCAATAATATTTACTTAATAATCAATATCACATTTAATTAATAAATTTATTTTTTCGAGTAAAATATGATTTTACAGAATTTTATTATTATCGTTCGGTTTTTTTCGAAAATTAAGACTTTATTGTGAAAAAATTGTTATACATTTAATGTTTAAAGTATTGCCCATCGGAAGCTACGATGTTTGCCCATCTTTCCGTCAAAAGAACTTCTCCGGCTTGGAGGTCAAGAAAGAATCGAGCCAATTTCTGATACCCTGTTCTGAAATGAAGCGTACTCCGGTGAGGGCATTCTGCATTGATCTGAACAAGTGGTAATCGGAAGGTGCTATGTTTGGGCTATAAGCCGGGTGAGGTAGAACTTCCCACCCACAGTTTTCCAAATAGTTTTTAACTGGCCTTGCAACATGTGGACGAGCGTTGTCATGATGAAAAACTATTGATTCGTGTCTGATCGCATATTCTGGTCGTTTTTCCGCGATGGCCTTTTTCAAATGAATCTATTGTTTTCAGTAGAGGCCCCCATTGATCGTCTGACCCGATTTCAATAGCTCATAATAGAGCACACCCTTGGGGTCCCACCAAATACATAGCATAACTTTGGCACCATGGATATTCGGCTTTGCAGTGGATGACGATGGTTGGCCGGGCTTCACATACGATCTCTTGCACTTTGGGTTATGATAATGAATCCATTTTTCATCGCCAGTGACAATTCGATGCAAAGAAGTCATTTTTGGTGGCGTTGACGCAACATTTCCGATATGCAGAATCGACGTTCGACCTCTCATGGCTTTAATTCATAAGGCATCCAATTTCCAAGCTTCTGGATGAATCCTAATAATTTTAATCATCTGGAAACAGTTGCCTGATCAACTCCTAATAATTTTTTTGGCTGTCCGTCGTCTAAGTCGAAATTGCCACCTTTAAACCGTGCAAACCACTTGTGGCACGTTCGTTCGGCTAAAGCATGGTCACCATAAACGTTCAGTAAAATCCGACAACTACCCGGTGAGTGGCTCGCAAACTTCTCAAAGATGCTTATGGCTTGATGAATAAATTCCATGATAATGATGAATACATTTTCTTGCAACTTTCATAATCTCCGTCCTCAAGCTCAGGTACTGTTCAAAATAAATCTTTATAATTAATTTTTTTCCGAAGTTATTTTTAATAATTTCAAACTTATTATTAATTTTAATATTGTATTGAATGTATGTATATTTGCATGTACATATATCTAAATATTTTAATATGTTTACCCCAACAACAGAAAAGAAACCAATGCTTTCGGCATCACTTTTTATTTAAATTTTGTTTCTCCTATTTTCTACAGCATTATATATTTATTGCAAGCTTTAAACCCGTCGGCAGATGAAAAACATACAAAAGAAGTTAAATAATTTATAAAAATCAAATAAAAATAAATACTCGTAATGCTGCATAAACGTAACATTAACACTTTTTATTTCCATTTTTCGCATTCCTATTGCCTATATATGCATACTTGTATGTTATTTATATGTATGTCTCTAAGCCCCGTCGCCGCCCCGAACGAATAATCGCCGCATAACATTTGATGGCATTAAAGCGTCGCCTCCAATGCTTAACTACTGAATTTATTGCCCATAAATATTTTGGTTAATCGCTGTTGCTAAACGAAGACTCCCTCGATCGATAGCTGGAAAAGTGATTACAAACACAAAAAAATTAATATTAGTTTTAAAACATTTACTTATGTATACGTGTATGTATGAACATATAGTATGTACCAGGTACCAGTTGAAATTTGCCGGTTTTTTTAAAAAAGAGAACACTTAATTTTCAGAAGAATCTCAAAATTTTTTTATTCAAAATATTGATCATTTGTTTCTACACATTTCGCCCATCTCTCAGGCAAATTATGGATACCATTCCAAAAAAACTTTTTCCCTTTCGAGGCAAACCATTCGACGAGCCATTTTTCGACTTCTTCAAAATTAGCGACGCACTGCTCTGTAAGGGAGTGTCCCATCGATGCGAAAAGGTGATAGTCGGACGGGGCGAGGTCTGGAGAGTACGGCGGGTGCGATAATATTTCCCAATTAAGTGTTTTTAATGTGTCTTTCACCAGTTTAGCGGTATGAAACAGCGCGTTATCATGTTGCAAGATAACTTTGCCATGTCTTGGGGCCCATTCCGACCGTTTTTCGATCAACGCATGATTCAAATTGATCCGTGTTCACCGTTTCAACAGGTTTTAACAACTCGTAGTACACCACACCACACTGGTCCCACCAAACACAGAGCATTGTCCTACGGCCAAAGCGATTTGGCCTTGCAGTCGATGGGCCAGCTTCACCAGGGAAAAGCCATGATTTTTTTCGCTTCGGGTTCTCAAAATAAATCCATTTTTCGTCCCCCGTGACAATTCGATGCAGAAAAGATTTCCTTTCGAATCGTTGAAGCAGCATTTCACAAACGGTTTTTCGATTTTCCTTTTTGTCTATCGTTCACACCAGCAGCCATTTTCCATACTTCTGGATCTTTCCCATGGCTTTTAAATGTTGGCAAATTGATCCTCGAGTCACATGTAGTGTTTCTGCCTATTTTTGTTGCGATTGGGTTAGATCAACATGCAATTCCTCGTCTTCGAACTTTTTCGCTGCACCAGGATGTTCATTGTCTGTCAAATCGAAATCTCCACTTTTAAATTGACGAAACCATGTCTCACATGTTCTAATCACTGGAGCATATTCACCATAAGTTTCTACCAGCAACCGGTGAGCTTCAGCTGCTTTTTTCTTTTGATGAAATAAGAAAAGCAAAGAATGCCGCAAATGCGATTTACTTGGAACGAAACTCGACATATTCACTGAGGTAAACAAATATGACGCTATTATTTTAGCGGAATGCGACTTGCGTATTTTTGTAGGTTAATGTCAATAGAAAAATTTACATACATGCCAAATCATAGAATTTTATACATATTGCTAGCGACAACTACTAGTAAAACCGGCACACTTCAACAAACACACCTGGTATATGATAGATATTAATGTATTTATGGGTGTATGTTGCAAGAATTACCGCAGTTAAACTATTGAGCAAAAATCTAAACGATAGTGGCAATCAAAATAGACAAATTTATACATACATACATAGCCATTGAACGAATATTAAATTTGTAAGAGTTTCACTTTCATTAACAGTCATAACTTACATACGTATACTTATGTAGCTTAGATCAGCATACTAAGCAGCTTCTTCTTCTACTTCTTTTCCGAACCCTTTTGACTCAGTTTTTATTTCGAAATTTAATTCTAATTTTCTCAGTTCGGTGCCTACAGTAAGCATAAAGTGGATCAGATCCGACTCCAACTAATCTTTCCAGCCTGAGGTCGTTCTTTTACAGTTCATCGTTCCATCGTTTTCATACGGAGAGATCGATAAATCGATTGCTTCCGTTTCCGTAAAGTGGATGTGTCTTTGCTTCGCTTTCTTTTTGATTCTGGTGGCGTGAGTCAGTCTTTTCAGAAATTTGTGGCTTAGTGAATATCTGATCAAGGGTGAATCTACGTGGTATGCGTCTACACTGATAAGTTCATTTTCGCAATGTACACTTAAAGAGACTGATACATGCTATTAGTTAGTTTTTCCTCATAGTCGTGTAACAAAATTTCTCATACATCGTCATCGATTAGTCACTTGGGACCATCTCTCAACAACCTAAAGAATTGTTCTCTCCATATGAGTTAGAAACCTTCTATAAGCCGCCTCATCTTTTCATAGACATGCTCACAGATATTGGCTTCTGTCTTTTTCATTTTGCTTCATTTTTGGTTTCTCTTCCATATGGATGCTAAGCTCATTCGCTTATTCTATCAAGAGTATTAACCTTTAAATGTATTTTTTCCTTCATATTTTATCATATATGCAGTGCGCGCTACCATTCGGAAGCCTAAGGTTCAAGTCCTGATCTGACCGGTATTAAAAATTATAGAAAATTTATATTTTATTAATTACGTGCGTCCCTCGGCGGGGAATGTCAAGAACTTCAAGTGTATTTCTGACAAGAAAAAAAAAGCTTCTTATAAACATCCATCGGCTTTCTGAGAGGACTTAGAATAAATTTACCCGCCATTTTTTTTTGGAAAAACTTTCAGACGCATATATATTTTGGAATTAAATAAATCATTCTATAATACTTATGCAGTACTTGTATCTCACATCAGTAAAAAGAAGAGAGTCTATGTTTCCACGTGGCAGCGGTCCGACTTAGTTGGTCCCTACTTCTGATGTAGTCTGAATAAGTAGGATGAGTAGAATCTAATTTGAAAACTGTATGCACTTCGAGATCTACGAACAGGATATGGGAGGATGAACAAGAAAGAGGTCTGTTCTATGTGAAGATGAAGTTGAAGAGATTTTGGACGTGGATTGTCATCAATGAAAAATACGATCGAGTAAAATCGACAGCGCTCAGTCTATGAAAATTTTTTTTCTTCGTTTCTTTTTTTACTTACTTTTATGGTATTCACACCACTTGCCTTATGCTTTAATTGTATGTATAATACGAATGAAGTCGGACTTTTGGCGTCGCTTGTGTTGTCTGTCAATGTCAATGTGATGTCAACAAATGTCAAAACCCGTTGTCAACGTATGTTTGCCTACATTTTATTCATCGTTTGTTATTATACCGTTTCTTTTATAGTTGACTAAACACACCGCGCAACTTACCTTGACCTACATAATTTTTTCCCCCCAAGTTTTCATCTAGTGTAGGAAAAATGATTTTTTCATATTTTCTGAATAGATCCTGTAGACTATTCTATCATCGTGTTTTGAACCATCAATTAAAATGGATAGCTCCTCTGATCATTTTGATTTTCTCATTGATAATTAAAGGCAGTTCAGTAGAGTTTCTAGAGATTTTTGGTGATCCGAAAGTAAGTATATCCTCCATAAGCTCAATACACATATTCGGAACGTTATTTAACCGATCAGCATTCTACAAGAATAAGCGCCAGACTTAAAACCGTCTATAAATAGGCGGTACGTAGAGAGCTTGAAATACCTTCACACAATGATCTTGTGATGAGTTTTTGACGCGCATTCTTGGCTGCGACAAAATAGTGGTCCGCAGCACGCACATCTAAAACACTGGAGATGGACTTAGAGTTTCTCGATGCGGTGATAACCAAGTAACTAAATGTATTTGTCAACGAATTTGGGAATTCTCATCCGAGACTCTGTCAATTTTTCATTGGAACGGGTTTCTACGTAGCGGTTGTCCAAAGCCAACCCACAATTTCGCCTCGTGGAGAGTATAGGTATAGCGTGCCGATTGCCTCAACACCAACGTGCGCTCGCCGCCGCAGCGCTAGTTGAAACATGACATAATAATTACACTTCATTGAACCCCTAAACCTACTATTTTGGAGTGGCTTCATTGAAGAATATTCTCTTTTAGTCGCGATCAAAAACTCCACACAGGTTGATAATCGCATCTTACATAGAAGTTGCTGGCAAGACTACATGCCACTACTACATCCCTTGGCACAGGTACCTTCACCACCTAAATTGGAAAACCTTCCTACTTTTCACATTTACGTTTCCACATCTCATCTTATAATGCCTCTCATAATACAATTGAATTCAGCGTACCCAAACTGGTTGACCACACTGATCTCTTTACACGTAATTTTAATAGTCGGATGTCCCATACCAAGTTTAATACGAAATTAACTCTTGTTTATTTGTTGCTCTTGTTGCCGTAAACTTTCTTCAACAATTACGCAAACACATTTAACGAATTTAAATGCGAAATTTGGTGAGAATAATCGCGACGATAGTAGAAGACGTCAAGGTGAGACTAACCCGACCAAAATCAATGGCTTTCAGCTCTTGCATGCATACATACATACATACTTTATGAGTACCTAAGCAGATTTACAGTCGGTCAGTCTGTCAGCTAATCATTCATTCAGCCAGTTGGTATTCAACCAACATTTGCCGAGCGGAATTGTTAATTAAGGGTTATGCCGGATGACTGGATGAGCCATTTCGATTTATTTCTTTGTTTTGATTTGCTTTATTGTTTCCACTTTTCTTCTTCTACTGCATTGCACTTACCTTTAACATATATATTTTAATTTTTTTTATTTTCCCCAATTTTTTTAAACTCTTGTATTTTTATTGTTGCATTTTTTATACAATTTTGTTTAGTTTTTCATTTTTATTTTTTAATTCTAATATAATAGTAATAATTTCTTATTTTTGGCTTAATTTTTTATTTTATTTGCTTTTTTATTTTCTTATTATTTATACATATAAATTCTTGTATTTGTATTTTATTAAATATTTAATATGAATTTTACAATCATTTAATTATTTATTTACTTTGTTTTTATTGTTTTTTATTTTTTATGCATTTTCGTAATTTTTCTTATTTTTTATTTGCTGCTTTAAATTTTTCTTTTCATTTAACCTTTAGATTTTTTTTAATTGTTTATTTTTATATTTTTTGTTTACTTATATTTAATTTTTTAATTTTTGAAATTATAATTTTTTTTATTATTTTTTCATATTTTTATTTTTTTATTTCTTGTAGTTTTTTAATAGTACATTTTTTTTTCATTTGGTATGTGTTTAAGGTTTCTTTTTAATTATTTTCTAATACTTTTTAATTTTTTTATTCATTGTTATAATATTTTATTTTTTATATCTTACATTATATTTAACCATTTATTGCCTTTTTTATTACTTTATTTTTATTTTATACTCAATAGCATATTATTTATTTTCTTAATTTTTTTATTGTTTTAATTTTAATTTTTTATTGTATTTCTGTAGTATTTTGATTTACTTATTGTTTTTATGTTGTTTTATATTATATATTTATTGCTTAAATTTTTTATTTAATTTTTTTTTGTATTTTTATATATTTTATAATTTTCCATTTCTTCTATTTATTTATTTCAATATATTTTAATATTTCTTTTATTATTTATATGTTTTAATATTTTAAACGTTTTTCTTACATTTTGAAATTGTTTTTCAAGGTTTTTTAAATTTTATTTTTATTTTATTTATTTTATTTTTATTTTTCATTATGCCTATTTGAGATGCTAAAGCCATGCACAGTTAGCAATTTGTCTGTCGTTGTTTCATTACTAATGTTTTTTGTTGCTTTTTTTCAACTTCGCTTCGCAGTTCATTTTATTATTTGGTACTTGAGCATTCATCGGTGATTTTCACTTTTAATGTTATTTTCTACAATCAATTAAACCACGCTGTGTCTTCTTCAATGGAGAGTTGAAGTGCACGGCGTGTAAGCGCAGTCAATTTGTCAAAAAAATCCAAAAATAACGTAGTGTTTTTATTATTGTTGTATTACAATAAATATATATATATATATATATATATAAATTTGTATGCACAAAGGTTTGTCGAAAATTTGTGCGACTTACTTGTTGTTTATTTGTATGTATTTCCTGATAAATCAGGTGAATGCACTCATTGAACGCCCGTTAAATTTACTCCCTTTGGCTTTTTAGGGTTAGAAAAGTTATATTTAACTTTTCAAAACACAGTTTTCGCCTATTTATTTTGGCTATAAATTCTATTTATTATTTAAGTATTTATTTGCTGATTTATTTGCTGTTTATGAAGAGTTTCACTTTCGCTGTCGTAAAATTATTTTAATAAAAATTCTGCGCACATTTTTGGTAGAGAAAATGAAAGTCCGCTTTGTTGGTGGCAGAAAAAAGAATATTACTCTTTTGAAATTTACATTAAATGTTTTTATAGCTCAGAAAAAGAAATCGTGCATTCAGCTAAAGCGTCTCTCAGAGGTTTAACTGATTTTAGACGTCCATATTTGGCTACTTTTTTGCTACGGAGCTCAGTTTAAGATCAGGATACCCTGCACAACTACCGTTCATAACTCTTCTAAGGAGGACTTTGTGGAAGACTGATTATACCAAAGTGACACCTAGAACTTATTTTTACTTGGAGTTTAGACATCATACGGTTAGCTATTATTATTATTTATTGAACATAAAAAATGCCCCAAAAATAGGCGTCAGGTCTTCAAAGCTTAAAATGCATTGCAAGTGTTAGAAAACTACGAACGCCAAGACAACAGCTGCAACAACAATATTATTGTCTAAAAGTAAATGTGTCAATTGTTTATTATCTCCACATACATACCTTCATACATACTGACTTTTTTGGATTTGATTGCAAGAATTGCCAATGCTCAAGCATTTGTCAGTCTTTCAACTCAACACTTTCTTTTCTTTTGCCCCCTACCAGCGCAACCAACACCTTATTGCATACGCTCTTTCTCTCTGTATCTGTCTCTACTTCTCCACACTTCACACCTTAATACCTTAATCATCACCCGGGTCTGTTTTAATTTCACTACCGTCTTTGACAATGGACTTGCTTTCTTTCACTGCTGCCATGGTGTTGCCCAAAACAAAAAAGGGGAAGACGAAGCAGAAGAAGACGACGGATGACCTCGACCATCGTTGCTGTATGCATTTTAAGTATTTGTTGTTGTTGTTGTTGTTGTTGACATTGATATGCCTGCCATGTGATTTGGCATGGGCGTGTAGTCATCACGTTGCACTCTCATGTATATAATATTCGTAAATTTGCCTTTTCAACGGCAACTGACAGTGATTGATAACGGTGTGCGATACTATTGTGTTGCAGTTGGTTTTGTTGTTATTTCTGTTTCCTTGAATATTCGTTATGTTTTTTCCCCCCCAAAGTGAAAATCTTAATCGAAGTTGTCAGCAAATTTTTCGCAATTTTCACTTTTTCCTATGGCTTTACAACGCTGACCGATTTTTCAAATATTCGATTTTCATTAAAAAAAAAAAACTCCTCAAATATTGCAGCTACAACCCCTAAACTCATAACAAATATGTTAAGCAGAATATTGATAGTAAAATTCATGAATATTTGACATTTATAAATTAAAGTCACCATGCAAATGACTGTTCGAAAATCGGGTTTTTGCTTCTAAAATCTTATTTTGTAGTAGATAAAAATATGAATTTTCATATTCTTCATAAATTTTATGTAAATAAGTAATTACAGCGACAATCATCGAACTCGAACATCAAAAACTTACCGTCCCATATACATAATTTACTTGTTAAAAATAGGTTTTTGGCTCAAAAGTTTCTCATTTTAAGACTTAAAAATATAAAATTTCGCAATCTTCCCGGATTTCATGTATAAAATATTTGAAAGTTTGTGTTTGTGCCCTGCGTGGACTTCATCCGTGGAGTTGGTAGTGAAAATCAGTTCTCATACAGCTGAGAGTTCAAAACAAAATTTATTAGTCAAAATTCTCGCTAAAACAAGAAATTTGGTGGAAATCTCAGATAGAAATATTTAAACAAGAATTGTCGAAATATGAAGATTATAAGGTTTAGCTTCCGTATATGCGCAAATTAAGTTAATATATTTATACATAGAAAAACAAACTTAACAATGAAAAATAAAATGTTTGCCGTATTTAAATTGGCTTCAGGCATTTATTTTGGAATTGTTTCATGTTATTAATTTAATTAATCAAAATTCTTTCTTCTTCTTATCATTTTAGCATTTTTCTACTTCAAAGCACCAACGCAAAAATATTTTAAATGAATTTTATGCATAAGAAAAACAGCATTAAACGACTATTTTGAAGACGAAAATCTGAAGCGAACTTTTGAAAAAAATAGTAATAACTAATTCCAGCAAAATATTAAGCAAACACCAAATTGAAAATACCAAAAAGAATCCAATCGATTTACATAACTTTTTCTGAAAAAAAAAAATTTAAATTAAGGCAGTTAAAACAGTGGCGTGAGACAACTTGAATGAGTAGGCGTTACAGCGTACAAAAAGCAGTCAACTAAAAAGCGAAGCAGAAACAAAAATATAAGCAAAAGCAGAACAAACAGGTGGGTGCTAATCTCTTTTATTGATCGCTATTAATTATCGACGCTAAGCAGCAGATTTTTGCTTATTAATGAAAAGACTGATTAATGGGGAACAATATGTATTCATGCTGTTTATGAGATTTAAATTTAAAATTTTTATTATTTTTACGGTATTACTGGTAGACTAAGAAGAAAAAAACTTGAATTCTTGTTTTGTTTGTACTTTTTTATTGATGTTTATATTGTACATATTACAAACACAAACATCTTGAAGAATTTTGAAATATTTGTATATGAATAAAAATATGCGTGAGAAAAAATACTTTAAAATATAAAAACCATTAAGAAAATAAAAACATAAAAAATAATCCTCAATAAAAGTGCTCAACACAATTTAGTTACAAATTGGTTTAGTATTTTAATAGTTATTCTAACATTAAACAATTGACATTGAAATACGTTTGTAGCACTCAAGAAAGGTCAACAACTTAAAATTGTTTTATATTATTATTAAATGAATTATTCGAGGCTGCATATTGTATAAAATAAAATATATTAACTAATTAAAAATAAAATAAAGTGAAACATAGTAAAACAATGTAATTAAATTATATGAATAAAAATAATATTAAATAAGATAAACTAAAGTAGAAAAGGATATTCAAATAATTAAATTAAGTAAAATAAAATAAAACAATTTTCACTAAAATAAAATAAAATAAAAAATGAATTAAAGTAAACAAAAATAAATAAGCTAGAATAAAGGAAAATAAACTCAAATATTCAAAACTCATTTCAAATAATTAAATAAAAAATTAAATTAATTAACATTCAATTTAAAAAAGTTATATAATATAAAATAAAGTTATAGAAATTAATAAATACGAAAAGAAAAACTAAAATGAAATTATATGTTTCATATTATATTATTATAAAATGAAATAAAATAACAAAACTAAGCAGAATAAATTTAAATGAATTAAACTAAGTAAAATAACTTAAAAATTAAACAAAGTAAAAATTAAATAGATTATTTTAAATTAAATAAGTAAAATTGTATAAACTAAAAAACTAATAAATAAAATGGAGTAAAATAAAAATCAATTAATTGAATGCATTAAAAAACGAAATAAAATTTAAAAAGGAAATTTTAGATTTTTCTTTTTAAATAAAAATAAGAAATAAAATAAAGTATTACAGTCAACTTAAATCATATTAAATAAAATTAATTAAAATTAAAATAATTGAAAAAAGTGGAATTGAATACAAATGATATTGTCAAAAAATAAAAAATATAGTAAGCTATAAAATAAATAAAATATAAGAAAATAAGTGAAATTAAAAAAACACGAAATCAAATAAAAAAATATTAAATATAATAAACTAGATAAATAAAAAAAAGAATAAAAGAATAAAATATATAAATAGATTAAAGTAAATAATTAGAATAAAATAAATTAAATAAAAATAAAATAAATAAAACAAAAAATTAAAAAAAATGAAGTAAATGAAAAACGTGAACTAAAAAACCATAAAATAAAATTTCATCAAATAACGTAAAGAACATTAAAAATTTTAATAATATGAAATAAAGTAAGTGAAGCTTCTTGTTATTGTTGCTGCATCTACATTGTTATTGTGGCATCTAAAAATTATTGCTTAAACAATCATTCTTTTGGGTAGTTGTGCTATTTGAGACTTCAAAAAGAGAAAGAAAACTATAACAACAACAAATAAATTCAATTATTTCTTTCGTAGTCAAATTGACAACAACAAAGATAGCAGTACTTTAAAAAGGACCTACTTGTTAAATAAACTCCACCGAATTGGCTTTCAGCACGTAAACGAACAACAACGGACAAATCTCAATAGTATGTAATATTCATTTATAGTGTTGCGAAACCCGAAATTTCGCAAAGGCTTGAAAATAAATTGAGATGTTCGGCATAAAAAAATGGAAAAAAGTTTAAGAAGTTTAAGAAGCATTTACTTTACTGAAATCTGAAAATGTTGTATATTTCAAATAAAAAACTGCTCATAAAAGTCCATCAGCTGGTCGAAGGCGGCTCAGAAAGAACTGTAAGTTCCACGTTTTGTTGTCATAAACATCAATACGCACACTACAAATCGAGGGATGAGCTCAGTGGTAATAAACCTCCAATATATATATATCTATAAATATTTTTTATTTAAAATTAAACGTTTTTGAAACCACAAAATTTATTTCGATGAATTAAAAATTTTGAAAATTTCGGGATCTCGAATTTTTTTCTTTAATTAACATCACTAAATTGTTTTCCTTGATGCTGACAAATATACTTGTTATTACTGTAGCAACATTAGCTTCAACTGTTTTTTTTTCCTTTCAACAACAAATACGGTTTGCTGCTATTTTTTCATCACCATCGTTTGCCCACTGTGTTGTCATCCCACAATTTCAGCACTTGTCTATTTGAATTTGAATATTTCTTACAACTTTGTTGCCACAACGTGCTGTAAGTAGTAGCTTGTCTTTTTAGGTCGCACGAAAATCGATTTGCTCGCTTCAGCGACCAAAGAATTCCAAAGCTTGCCACATATTTTAATTTGCACTAAAAAAAAATGAGAGAGAGGAATAAAAGTACAATGTAATAGAAATAAAATTAAAAGAAAAAGAAAAAATGTGTATACAAAGAAACTCACGTAAGAAGGTAAGGGGCGCAGCAGTCTTCAATGAAAGTGTTGGTGGATAGCAAAATAAAAGTAACACAAAATGAAAATAAACGGTATGTAAAATTGTAACAAGCTACACTGATATGGATCAGTGCAACAAAAAAATATTACTAACGCGCTTGTTATGTTGCTAATGCTGTTATTGTTATTTTTCACTTTTTTTTTTGCTGCCCGAAAATTAGTTGCTGGCGTCCGACGCATTAAGCAGGCGTTGATTACCGTTGGCGTTTCAGTTGTTGTTAAAAATTGTTGCTGTTGCACAAAAACTGTCCAGGCAACCCAAACGCCAGCGTCAGAGCCACGCCCTATGGCGTTCGGTATTCGAAAATTTCAAAGTTTTTCACCAACTTTATAACAAAGAAATTGTAATAAAACTCAAATAAGTAATAACAGTTAATCTGATTCATGGTTGGCTAAGTTTACAGGGAACTTTTTTTATGTGTGTTTGAATAAAATTTACAAAATTGGAAATTTTTCAACATAAAAGTTTGACATAAATACCAGGTGTTAATTTTAAGCAGTAGCGCAGTTTTTTTATTGTTTTTGGGAAAATGTTACTTAATTCATATCTGATAAATAAGTTGATTAAAGGAGTAATTTTGACTGAGAACAACTTAGCTATGCGAAGAACGAAAGAATTTAGTTATTTGAAATTTTCAGTTTAACAACGAGTCGTCTATATCATTTCGGTCGACTCCTTTTTCTAATCTGGATATTTTTCCTCCAAATAGAGTCGCTAGCACTTTGCTGGCTATCTAATCGAAATGTAGGGAGTAAGGTTCGAGTTTTCCTTCAGACAAATTCATTTTAATTTTTGTTTTTGCCACAGTAGAATACCTAAATGAACTAGTATTTAACTAGTATAAATCTGATGCATAGTCGCACGTATATGGTAAATATATAGATATTGAACTAGTTGGGCTCTGGTTAATAAGTAGTACTTTTGCTGCAGGGGTCAAATCCGGTCATACCATTTGATAATGAATAGTGATTGATTAGATCATCTTTCCACTCTGCACTTTTATGAGGAGCTTTTATATCATATCAAAAATACTCTCGGATGACCTATCAGACCCTGCCGAAAGGCTACTGCGATTAGAAAAAATTAAGTGGTTCGGACCCAGACTAGATATCAACGCTGCTCTTTGACCAATCTAACCAAACAGATCTGTGTTTGCTTATTTCCTCGATTGGGCCCATCATACAACTTATCATATAGCAGCACTGACCTCACCATCCAGGGGCATTTTCTATGCCTTAAGTCAAATTAAGTGATGGAGGCCTTCTCATATCCCATGAGATTTGTCTAGCTTAGTATCCTGTCCAGAATGTCTCTTTCCCTTGAGCTCCTATACATAGGCGACCACAACAATACCTTGCAAAGTACTCCCTTCATTACTTGCTGTGAATTCAATGTAAGATTCCAGAGTATGGGTTAGAGAACAATGCCACAAGATATGCCTCATGTCTGACTACCTCCAAAGTGCCAAAGTAGCCACTACCCAAAATTATTAATCACGTTATTGTTCTTACCTATGTTGATGGCATGCACAGACAAATTTTCAGGTTTTATAAATTGATGTGTGCTTTATTCAAATAACATCATAGTCCAAAAACTAGAAACGAAACGATCAAAG
Organism: Ceratitis rosa; assembly: GCA_037013455.1. Lineage (NCBI taxonomy): Eukaryota > Metazoa > Arthropoda > Insecta > Diptera > Tephritidae > Ceratitis > Ceratitis rosa. The sequence continues at coordinate 2,545,001 of JAWMAG010000046.1, read as the reverse complement.
ATATACATATGTTTAACAACTAATCCTTTTGGGCTTTGCCTTAATATTATTACATTTTTTTTTTACTTTATCTTTTCATTTATTGCTTTTCTATCAGGCTCTTTAACTATCAAATGACTTCTTGCTATAAAATAATTTATTGGTATGCCGATATAAAAACAATAAAATTTGAAAACCTCATACTCAAGAGCTTTAATTGCGCTTACACTTGTTAAGAGCTCATTTATGTCCTTGTAAACATTAATCTTTACATAAAAGCGCAAATAATAAATTTTTATCTACATGTTAAAAGCAGATTTACTGACGTCCATGCTACTCGCGTTGGTTGCGAAAAAATTAAAAAAGCATAAAAAGTAAAAAGTGCTGAAGTAATGTCCTTAAGTGCCTTGAATGTGCAATTGAGTTTAATTTTATACTCTTATTTGCCCATTTGCCATTAATGCAGTTTCTTAGAAGGATTTATTTTAAGAAGATTGTATTTTACTTGAGTCAACTCGACTGGAGGGTTGTATTAAGGAGCGAAGGGCAGGAGAAATCCGTATATTTATATAAGGCAAGGAATTTTTAGGAATTTATTCAAAACAAATTTATCAGCCGTCACTTACAGGTTTGATATTTAAACAGTTGCAATAAAATAAATAAAAATAAAAAATATCTACATAAACAAATGAGTTGCTCTTCCCCAGACTTAGCAACAATTTTGTACTGTTTTTAATTTTTTCCTTTATATTTTTAGTTACAAATTATTTTTTTTTAAACCGTCACGTTCATTATTAAAACACTTTGTAAGGTGTGATTTATCAACTTTTTTTTTAATGCTTGGTATTTACAGGTGCGCCCTCAACCACAATCAGGTTCGTCGCTTAAGTCTTTGGTTTTTTCTCTTTGAATTTCTTAGTCTTAGCTGCTGATGGTGTAAAAATTATTTTAAATATTTTTAGCAATATAAATTTAAGAAAGTAAGTGTAAAATCAAAATTTTACACAGTTATGTAAGCGTGTATTATGTAGCGGTAAATTAGCCGAGAAACAAAAACCAAAAGGCAAATAATTCTATTTTTTGCAAAGTCATATCACAACTGGGAAAATATATTTTGCTTGGAAATAGCTACCAACGACTGTAAGCGATTTCGACAATCATAATAAGTTTTGCAGTAGCTTGAAAAAATAAAATAAAATGAAATGAAATAAAACAAAGTAATAAGGCTAATTAAATACGAAATTAAGGTGAATGAAATAAAAATAACACAAATAATATAAAATAAAATTAAATTAAATTGATTTGAATTAAAAAAAAAAACTAAAAGAAAATAAAACAAAGTGAAGAATAAAATGAACTAACAGCAAAATAATTAAATATAACATAATTAAAATAAAGTATAATAAAAAATTTGATAACCAATATAAACTAAAATAAAACATAATAAGGTAATTAAAAAAAAAAATAAAATTTTAATCAAAATGAAATAATTGACTTGAGTTAAATAAAATTATTTAAAACCAAATAAAATTTAACTAATAATAGAAATAACAATATAATTAAAATAAAATAAAACGAAACAAATTGGAATGATTTAAAAAATTACCATAAAATAAACTTAAATAAAATTAAAAATGTCAAATAAAAAAAGAAGATATAAATGTAATAAATATAAATATGAATAAAATAAAATAAAGTAAATTAAAATAAAATGCAACAAAAATAAATTAAATGAACCAAGTTCAATACATATAAAATAAAAAGCTATAAAATAAAAATAATGAAAAGTTAAATAAAATAAAATAATACTATAAATAAGAAAATTTAAAATAAAGTGAAGTAAAATGAAGAATAAAGTAATAACAATTTAAAAGATAACTGTAAATATGTTTAACTTTTAGCTTCGAATTTTTAAAGCCATTTACAAATACTTGGCGTTATAAATAATCACATACAAATATTTATGTATTTCATTTACATAAATATTATATTTTCCCTGCTCCAAATCGCTATGTTTATATTTTGGTTTCTTGTCTGCTTACTTCTCAGCTTAGTTGCCCACTAATTTGCTCTATATAAGATGTTTTCTTAAAATCGTATGACCTTACATTTGATGAAATATTGATCTTAAACATATATAGGTACATGATGATAAGCGTGGCGTCTCACAGAAAATTATTTATCTTTAATTTTTTGTCTACTTTGATTTGTTGCCCTAATTGAGCCATTATTTTTGTTCGTTTTTTATGAAATCAATTGCCGCAACCGATATTTTGTATAAATAAAGTGTAGATCATTCAGAGTTGACCTTTTAGATAGCTTAGTGGTGTTTTAAGGCGTCAATGGCGTTTATAATGCTACTGAAAAGATTTTTTTTTCATTTTCTTTTTAATGTCTGTTTTCTTGCATCTATTCCGGAAATTGTTATTATTTGTTGCTGTGTTTTATTTTACTTTGTTAAACTATTTAATTATTTTATTTTTATTATGTTTCATTATATCTTATTTAATCTTATTTTGTTTTATTTTATATTATTTTATTTTATTTTATTTTATTTTATTTTATTTTCTTTTATTTTATTTTATTTTATTTTATTTTATTTTATTTTATTATATTTTATTTTATTTTATTTTATTTTATTTTATTTTATTTTATTTTATTTTACTTTACTTTATTTTATTTTATTTTATTTTATTTTATTTTATTTTATTTTATTTTATTTTATCTTATTTTATTTTGTTTTATTTTATGTTATTTTATTTTATCTTTTTTTACTTTGTTTACATATATATACGAGTATGTATGTATAGGTTCTTAAAATAATATGTTTTCAAACATGTTTAATAAATTTATTTTCAAATTACCAAAATTAGACGCTTATAAATCATATCAACTCAATTTAAAGCTTAATGGCACAATTAACTAAAAGTAAATCACTATCAACAGTACAGTGGTGGCTAAAATCCGCAAACAATGCCGACAAACTCACTTCACGCGAAAGACTTAAGCGAGCAACTTGTTTTCCTGAAGCAACAGCAATAACAAGCAAATCACAGCTACTAACTGACAAAAAGAGCAAGTTTGCTTTAACTCTTTTTTAGCTACTCATACCATCACTCAACAATTCTCTTATGGCTTTGACAAAGTAAAAGCAACAAATATAATAAAATGTGGTAAAGCACCTGTCTTTGCATAATTGTTAGATGTTTTTTGTTATTGTTGTGGTTTTACTCACTACGGTTGTATATTTCTATGGCCCTCCACCCACCACTTGCTCTCAAACGCATGACATAGCTGCTACAGCCACAACATAGTTCACCACGCTCTCAGCTGTTACGTGCCGATTTGCTCCCCACAGTGAATGCAGCAACTTCGTATCTGACTTTTCTTGTTTTTTTCTTGTTTTTTTCTTGTTTTTTCTGTGCTTTTGCTTGCGCTTTAACCATAGTGTTTGCATTTTGGTATGCCAAGTAGTAAGCGAGTAGCTGGTGTTGTTATTGTCTTTGCAAACTCTTGGCCAAGTTAAAAATCTTCACTTGCCTCGTCAAACGGTTTGCAGACGTTGAGTGCGATACACACGCTTTAATGTTACGCGGTCGGTGGACTTTTGAGAGAAATATCGGTGCGAAAAATATCGAGTTACAAATGTTTGAGGAAATTGTCAGAAAATTTAAAAATACGAATTATATTTAAAAAAATATATTCAAAACATAAAAGAAACAGAAACTTGCAAATTTATGCCTGTGAGTATTTTATAGGAAATACAAAAATTATGTAATATAGAAAATAATAAATAAAATTTGGACTGGTGATATCTAACGGATTAATTAAAATGTGGTGGAGTGCATGTGCGAAATGAAATATGAACCAGAAATTTGTTGTTGGTTTTCAAAACTGTATCGTGTATTAAAGAAAAGTGAGAAAAACTTTATTCAAAATGTGGGAAAAGTGCTCACAAAAAAAAAATAAATTTAAAAAATTAAACAAATCGTTATAATTTAAAAAAGAGTACTGCTTCATTAAAACAAATTAAAAATCTTTTAACATATCGGAAAAATACATAATTTTTGTTTATCTCTAGAAAACCAAGCATAAAGAATTAAAAATTTTAAAAATACTATTATAACACTACAATATTATTTAATTCTAGTTATAATTCAAATATAAGTACGACGGAAGAAAAACTAAATTAAAATCAAATAATTAAAGCAAAAAAAAAATAAATTTAATAAAAATAAATAAAGTAAAATAAATGAAATAAAAATAAATAAAATAAAATAAAATAAAATAAAATAAAATAAAATAAAATAAAATAAAATAAAATAAAATAAAATAAAATAAAATAAAATAAAAAAGATAAAATAAAATGAAAAAAATAAAATAAACAAAAATAAAATCAAATTAAGTTAAATTAGTTATTTGTTTAAACTAACCACCACGTTTCCTCATCAGACTTCTTTTTCCAGACACCTTTTGTTCGAATGGAGTTCGAACTTAGGATGCCCACAGCACGAGCCAATGGTAATCCCATTAAGCTACATGTGTGCCGCTTTCGATAACTTCTACCGTCCAAAGCTATTGTTGTAATTTTTTCACTATTTCCAAAAACATATATGGTCTGAAACAGTTCCATTTAAATGAAAACCCATAAATAAAGTTAAATTAACTTAAATTAAATATTCAATTTTTGTCCTAAATACGGGATATTCAAATATCCAAATAAATAAAATTAAATTAGTTTAAATTAAATTGAATTAAATAAAATAAAATAAAATAAAATAAAATAAATTAAAATAAAATAAAATAAAATAAAATAAAATAATATAAAATAAAATAAAATAATATAAAATAAAATAAAATAAAATAAAATAAAATAATATAAAATGAAATAAAATAAAATAAAATAATATGAAGTAAAATAAAATAAAATTAACTTAAATTAAGTTAAATAAAATAAAAAAGTTTAAATAAAATAAAAAAAACTAAAAAAAATATGTAAAATGAATTTTATTATATTTCTTCAATTTTTGTCCTAAATATTTTATATTCAAATATCCTCTGCTTTTGATTTGGCTAGTTCGCTTAATGTTAAATCAAGTCAGTAATATTGTGGGTGCAGTCGTATTAGTTTTTCGACTTTGTAATTTTTTTATAGGATTCCTTTGAAAAGGTTCCAGAATTACTACACCTGTTGAATACCATAATAAGTGAGATTTAATTATTTATACCGAAAAAAAATATAAATCAAAAAATTCCATTAAAACTCATCTCAAAAACAATTTCTTATCCAAATTAACACTTTAAGCAAAAAACTCTTCTCAGTCAGCACTTTCATTCTCATCTCTCCCAATGAAAGCGAAATTGAAATTAACAAAAGAAAAACTTTAAATGCATCATTTAAAAAGCAAAAAAACAAAAAATCCAACAAACAAGAAACCTGAAGAGCCCCCAAAGTTCGAATGAGTGTTGTTAAAAGTTACAGCAGCCAAAAAATATAAGACATAAACACGCAAACAGACAAATGGACAAACAGAAATCGAACACGAAAATACAAAAGCGAACATACAAACATACATACTCGTACATATGTAAATATGTACGCTTGTAAAGTAATATATATATGTATTTATGTATTAGAAATAAGAAAATGCAGAGCAACATTTGAACATTTGAATTTGTTATTTTTAAGTATTGTTAAATGGCGACTGGAGTGCTTGTAACAAATTCAGTTGCATGCAGGCAGACAAGAGCTGCATAGATATGTATGTTCTCATGTGTGTATACATATATGCATTCAATAATGAATAAAAATATTTGTAATTATCTCACATCTTCTTTTGACTAATTTACCTTATAATATTTAAAGAGCGTTGAAATGCTTTGGAGACAAGTATTCCAAAAAAAATTAAGTATGGAAACATTTCTTCGATATCGAACGCTTCAGTTTTATAACATATACAATATGTTTATACTTGTACATTATGAACAGCTCTTCTCTCTTAAAATTCACATTCGGAGACTTTCCCCAGATATTTAGCCAAATTCGTTAAAAACATATAATTTTTACTTCGAAAACACAACTACACATTGATTGACATGTATCTCTAAGTTTTATAAATCTTTGAGCACCCTTCGTATTTGTCATTAATTTGTTATTAAAAAATAATTAGATTTGCTGTGGACTTAATTACCAACTACACATACTTTGAAGAGCACCATCTGATTTCAAGATGATCAATTTGATGGAATAAAACCCAAACACAGGGTACAAGATACTTAACAGTTTTTGAACTGATTTTGTTTTATTAATTAATTAATTAATTAAATTAATTTTTATTTTCTTTATTCCAAAATAATTTAATTTAATAATATTTTAGATTTATTTAATGAATCTTTTTAAATTTCGTATTATTATTTTTTCGAGTCTTATCTCATTTTCCTGAATTTGACCCTTTTTATTTTATTTCATCTTTAAAATTTTTCTTTTCATTCGCTTTAATATATTAAATATTTGCTTATATATTATTATTTTATTTTATTTAAATATTGTTTCTTTTATTATTATTATTAATTTATTTTATTTTATTATCGTTATTATTTAATTATTTTATTTTATTTTGTTTTAAATTATTTCATTTTATTTTATATAATTTTTTAATTTTTTTTTTTATTTTATTTTGTTTTATTTTAATTCATATTACTTTATTTTTTTATTTTATATTATTTTTTATTTATTCTATTTTATATTATTTTTTGTTTTATTTTTTTTTTTTAATTTAGTTTAGTTTTATATTCTCTTATTTCAATTTATTCTCTCTTGTTTCATTTTATTTCATTTTACTTTATCTTGTTTTATTTTAATTTTTTCATTTTATATTATTTTATTTTAATTTTTTAATTTATTTTGTTTTATTTTATTTCATTTTAAATCGTTTTATTTTATTTTATACTGTTTTATTTTGTTTTAATTTATTTTATAATGAATTATAGATATAATTATATTTTATATTATTTTGTTTTATTATACTTCGTGTTTTTTTTTGTTTTTTAGAGTTTCTTTTACTCATTTTATTTAATATAATTTAATTTTTTTATAAATTTTTGTCTCAAACCGGTACCGCACTTTTCCACTTTCGAATTGTTGGAACGCATCGATAATCAACGTGCTATAACAACAACATTTAATTTAACAAGCAAAAGATTTCGAGTGGCAAGCTTTAAGTTGCAAACTGCGCTCACTCTTTGCTACGTTGAAATCACGCTTCGAAAATGTTAGCCGGTGTATATTACTATGAAATAGAGAAAAATAAAAATTATGCATATGTACATATATGTATATGTAAAATTATTAACAGTAGGCTTTATGAGAGTTCGGCGACCGTTTCGCTGAGTTTGGCGCCACATTTAGTTGTTATAAGATTTTTCATGATATTTTTTTTCTTTATGCACATTTTTCCTCTTTTTTTCTTTGGGATTTATCAGTTCATCTGAATCTTTGTTGACAATCATAAAACACAAAGAAAAAATTTCTTATGCATATGAAATAGCTTCCGAGAAGGCGGGCTATTATAGGTATATGTATGCGTGTAAGTAACGCCGCGAACGTGACGACAGCGTGGAAAAAAACAAAAATTAAATAAATTAATCAACTTTTAAAATAAAAAAAGCATAAATGAAAACAAAAAATATTTAAATTAATTACACGCCGAGAAATCAACTCAACGAGCCTTAAAAAAAGATTGTAAAAAATAAATTCAATAAACTACCAACAAGTGTAAGTGCGCGATTCAAAGTGACTTGTTAAACGCTCGTTAGTGAAGCGAGAGAAAAAAGGTTGAAATCGAAAACTTCACGTACTCAATTCGCACGACCTCTGAACTGACCAGCTCACGGTATCTTCGAGTGCCACATAAAATTACGCCACCGCAATAAGTTGTTATTTGTTTTTTGTGTTTTTGTAACGTTTTTCGTTCCTTGTTAACCGCTTTTGAATTTTTTTCTTATTTTATATCTTTCTTCGTATGATTTGAATGTTCATTTCAATTTCTGCTGCGTGTGCTTATCTGCCACATCTTTGAAATTGTTTTGCACATTCTGCTATATCAACAACAACAACAACTACTACAGTGATTTCTTACGCAATTTTGTGAATGGCCGAACAGGCATCAATTACAATACAATCAAAAGCGTAAGATCAGCAGCGATAACAATTACAGCAAACAACAACAAAATCAAATTAAAGCAACAACAACAACGGCGGCACATAAAAAATGTGTTCGAAAAATCAAATGAGTGTTCTTATGGAGAAATTAAATACGGTAAGTAGGTTGAGGGAATTTGAGGGTGTTGGGTTTTAGTTAAAAAAAATTATTCAGATAAAATATCCTTTTGACTGAGCCGAGAATGACTCACTGAGAGCTTGGCGATCCACACTTGGTTAATTGGGCCTGAAAATTTGGCATCTTTTGTCATTTCGAAAACAGATCTCGAATGCCCGATATAGCTTCATAGAAAACTTCTATTAAAAAATACAAAAATTTCGTCTTAGTTTTTTCATGTCAATTTCATGTCAGTTTTAAAGTATGGGAAAGATACTGGAGTAAGCACAACTCTAAAAACTTCTGAGAGATAGAATATCTACGGCTTCTTGCTCGGTGTGGACTTTCCCTCTACAACCCACGAGAGGAGGAGTTACACGATATATGACATATGATCTTATATGGTGGCCAGATTAACTTCTAAAGAGTTTATATCTAAATACAGTTTCCGCTTATTAGGCGATATTATTTAATCCGAATGTATAAAATATTAGATCATTGTAAAAGCTCATTAACTATTCGGAAGCAAGGAATCCTAGGTCTTTACACCAATTGAAAAAGCATCAAAAAATACATTAAAATCTGAGGACGAGCTTTACCGATAATCGTTTAAACAATTATAAAGACCTACTCGCACAAATATTGCAAGGAGTTTTATCCTCTGGTAACAATTTTTCTAAGACGGAGTATACCATGACATCATCCTTCCCATAGTAAATGTAGATCTTGGCCCGCTTGAAGTACTTTATTTTGAATTGATGAGGATTAGTTCCTACAAAACTTTCATTATTTACTTTAAGCTCCGAGGAATGCCGTGGAAAGCATATGTGAGCATAGTTGCCTCGCTGTTATTTGTTTAAGGATAACAGCGAGGCAACTATGCTCACTGTTAAAACAGAGTCGTCGTTACCGAGGCATATCAGGAGGCGAAGTACAAAACTACACGGACTCCATACGATAATACATAAAACAATTAGTGGACGCGATGTGTCAATGATAGCCCTTGAGAGCATTTCTTATAGTCAATTGATACTTTTTTTAACTGTACATCCAGGGATGATGTTGTTTGACCTCTATCTATTGCTTATAAGGAACTATGCCAATGTCGACATATATCTCGTACAGCTCATCGTTCCATCGGCTGCGGTATTTGCCGCAAAGGATCATAAATCTTACGCAAAACCTTTCTCTCGAAAACTCCTAACGCCGACTTGCCACATGTTGTCATCGTCCATGTCTCGGCACATTTAGCGGAAAACGGAAACGATGAGGGACTTGTAGAGTTTGGTCTTCGTTCTTCGAGAGAGGACTTCACTTTTCAATGCCTACTCATTCAAAATTCCAACTAAATCACGATGTGCCGCACTTGCTGATGCCTCCCTATCAGTAATACCAGTACCGTCTGAGATTTCCAAGGTGGAAGGCAAATTTGCAATTATTCCAGTCTCCAAAATGGGTGTTAAGGGCTTCAACTCGCGTCAAAAGCAATATAAACATCGCTTGAAACCTATATTAAATATTGATCTTTCAAAGACTCTTCCTGACCTGTGAACATAAAGTTTCCAAACTTTTAGCCTTCCAATGCAAGAAAAAATCTTATCCTAGGAAGATTTGATTCCACAGCTATTGAGCTTTCTCTAGTCTTTGGTGAACTCCAACTCACAAAGATTGTCTACCTAAAACACGACCCTAGGTGTTTGGTCTGACATATTTTTGGTTTTCATTGGGCCTATATATGAAATAAAGGTTCCCCTCAGTAACTGGTACTATTCCAACTGCCTAAACATATTCAAAATTTTAAAAATACAATTTCTATGTTTTGATTCCTCATAACCATCACTTCCGCTTCCACAAAACCACACGCAAAGCAAAGAATACACTTACAAATGTGTAAGTACATCCGTCCGGACATTAAACACAATTAATTTGCAATTTTGTATATTTTACACGCACTCATTCAATTATTGCGGATGCTCGGCCATTATCAATGTAATATTTGCGAAAAAACGAAAATAAATCTAAAAAGAAATTTTAAAGAAAAACTAAACAAGCGATAACGAGGTGTAATGAAAATCGTAATGCCACAAAACCACAGGTATGCCAATTATGTGTGTGGAAACAAAACAATCAAATAATATATTTTTACAAGAGTATATTAGCGGGAGTATATGTGTATGTGTGTGCATAAAAATATATATTTCCCTATTTGTTAACTTAAAGAAAAACTTTGTTAATCCACCCAAAGTATTTACTTCCGCTTGTAGAGATTTCTATGAGTCTTAACATTAGATACATATATTATATTATTGTTTCCGATTCCAATCCCTGCTCTCACCACAGCCGTCCTTAGTGAACAGCACTCTGGGTGCATAAATTTCTAATAGGTTTTACTCTTGATTCATTAGCCAGATACTAGTGTATATGTACATGATTCCGAGTCTAAGGTAAAACACACACTACCATTTTTACTGGTACTATAAGTATTATAAATGCTACTAAATACAAATTGGAGAGGAGCTCGGCCGAAAATCGCTGCAGCGGTTACAAAGCGCCAATTATACCTATATCTATAAATACATACAAAAACTACTACATTTTAATTGTTTGTAAAAAATATTAGCCAAGTAAAATTGAATAAATAATAATATAATATATGTTTACTACATTTGGTCTACTCCTAAATATACTTCTATTTATACTATTATATTTTGTCGAATTATATATCCGTTGAAATTGGCATACCACAAACAAAAGACTAAAATATTATACCCTGCCAAAGCGATTGTTACTTATCCCACAACTAAATACTTTAAATTCTACTACTAAGGCGGCAAAGCTATTGTCACTTTTGCTACTACCACTAAAGCTATTGCAGTTTCCACCAGATTTTTCAAAAATGAAGATAAAGATTTGAAATTGAAATTTTATATTTATTAATTTAAGAAAATATTATTGTGCTCGAAACTTCACTAACTACACTACTATATTACTATATTTTTTGACAAGTCACATAAAAAAAATATTTTATTTTATTGGGAAGCCCCAAAAGAAACCGGCGATGTTTCATACAGATGTCATTGACAATTTTTTTGAACAGCTTTTGGCTACTTAATTGTATTTATTCATTTGACACTTATAAGCTTGTCATTTTTAGCTTGCTTTAGAACAAAGTACGCGCTTAGATTTGTTTGTCGTTAATTTTAATAGAGAGCCCACAGAGGAACAGTTTGGCTATATTTTACTTTATTATTTTCTTAAAGGAAAAAATGCAACGCAGGTTTCTATAAAGTTGCATAATTTCTATGGTGATAAGACCTTAAAAGACACACGGCGTGGAAGTTGGTTTGTCAAATTCCGTTCGGGAGATTTTTCACTCAAAGACAAGCCAAGTTCAGGGCGGCCAAGTGAAGTTGATGATGACGATATCAAGGCTTTAATCGATTCGGATCGTCACGTTACTGAGCGTGAGATTGGAGAGAAGTTAAGTCTACCAAAATCAACCGTTCATAATCATTCATATACGACGTCTTGGACCGCTTTAACCCTTGTAATATGCATAATTATGTTAAAATATTAATAATTAATAAATAATGTAAAAAGTTTATAAAATTCCAACATGAATTAAATTAAATAAAAATTGTTAAAAAAAAATGCATGCAACATTTTCAAGTTTGGCACGCAGCACACGATAAATGAAATCAGAATTTAATAATAAAATTTAAAATATAAAAAATTTAAAATTTGAAAATAATAAAAATAAATATAAGAAAACTTATAAAAATTTAAAATAAATTATGAAAGTATTAATCAAACTAAAAAAAATGTATTAATATTTTTTTTAATTGCAAAAAGTATAAAAAGTTAAGTAAAATAAATTGAAAAAATTCACTTTCAAGAATAATTTAATTAAAACAATTTACCAAAGCACATTTACTTTGAATTTCACTTCATTCAATTCCCAATAAACATCAAAGAAATCAATAACAAATTGCTAATTATATTTATTATGATTTTTATTTTTTATGCGCGCTCATGCGTCATTTATTAGAAAGTAAGCGTCAATTATTATGCATGTGTGCGTGCACACTTGTTTTTTTTTCTTGCAAAAAAAAAAACACATAAAATAAAATAAAAATTTCATACAAAATATTTGCGACGTGTGCTGAATTTCATAGCGACTAAATATGAGTTATAAAAAAATTTTAAATTTCAAACTCTCACACTACACAAATGCTTCTTTAGTATTGATTGGAGTAAAAAACTAGTCATTTATTGTTAATAAATTTGCGGCACTCACTTTTAAATTGAATTTTGTTTATTACAGTGAGTAAGAAAACGGCAAATAATTCGGTTTAGTGGGTTAAGAATGCTAGCAGCATACTAATTGACCGATTTGCCTAGTCAATGGAAAGTGTTTATGTTTATTTGAAGTGTGCCGTTTGGTGGTAATTGATTTCACAAGTGAAATTAAGCAAACATTAAAAATTAAATAAACAAAATATTGTGAAAAGATCATATGGCAGAAAAAGTGACAAAAGTAAACTAGAAATTTATTAACACACAAAATTTTTCCAGTCGGAAATGTATAAATAAAATGATACTAAATAAAACAATTTTAAACAAAAAAAAAACAAAGAAATTCGAAGTAACGACTTCCGAAAAATTTTAAAACAAAAAATATTTCAGAAATAGTTTAATGGAAAAATATAAAAAAGTTCCCAACCTTTAAGTTGGAAAGCTGTATAGGATATATTTTTCAAATGCTACGAATAAATTTTTAAGTATTATTTTACCAAATTATATACAAGAAAATCCAAAATATACTATACAAACTTAATATTATTACAGATTAATTAATTGTTGATTTTCTAAATTTAAAATTAAAATTTATATAACTCACTTTCTCTGCAACCGAATCTCAAGTATCATACATAATATTGAAAACTAACAAAAAATAAATCAAAAACAATTAGCAAACATTCCGAAATTGCATAAAAATGCCCAAAAATAAATCGTGAAACAATAAACATGCACACTATACGATATCACAAATTAAATTTATTTCTTATTTTTTTGTTTATTTTAATTTATTTAATTTTATTTATGTATTTTTATTTTATTTTATTTAAATTCATTTTATTATGTTTTATTTTATTTATATTATTTTATTTCATTTTATTTTATTTTATATAAATTATTTTATTAATTTTTTATTCTATGTTAACTAATTTTATGTTATCTTATTTTAATTAATTTAATTTTATTTATTTATTTTTTATTTTATTTTATTGAAATTATTTTATTTATTTTTATACTATTTTAACTCATTTGGTTTTTATTAATTTTTTATTCTAATTAACTGTTGTTATTTTATTTTAATATATTTAATTTTATTAAGATATTTTTTATTTTATTTTATTTTTTTTTAATTAATTTATTTTTTTATTCTATTTTAATTCATTTTATTTTATTTTATTTTATTATATTTTATACCTATTTATTTTATTTTATTATATTTTGTTTTAATTTATTATATTTTATTTAATTTATTTTATTTTATATTATTTATTTTATTCTATTTTATTTTACTTTTTATGGTATTTGGATTTATTTTATTTAGTTATTTATTTTTATTTTTTTGTGTTATTTTGTTTCGTTTCTATTTATTTCATTTTATTTTAATTCATTTCATGTTGATATGTGTAATATTATTTAGTTTGTTTTGATTAGTTCATAGGCCTAAATAATATTTATAATATATATATTGTGACACAGTCTGCAAATTTTGTAGCATATATATATATAATTGGCGCTTTGTAACCGCTGAAGCGATTTTCGGCCGAGCCCCTCCTCCAATTTGTGGTTTTGCGTATTGATGTTTTCCCAACAAATTGAGGGACCTACAGTTTATACTAAAGCCGCCTACGAACGGCTGATGGTTTTTTATGAGGAGCTTTATTTCATGTCCGAAATACTTTCGGAGGTGTAGACATTACCTGCCGAGGGGCGACCGCAATTACAAAATTGAACTTAATTTTTTATTTAAATTAATTTTCCATAACTTTTGTATGTTGCTGGCACTGGGATATGAACCCGAGCCTTCCGAATGTCAGTACACAATGCTAACCACTCGGCTATCGCTGCCGTGGCGCGCTTTGTAACCGCTGAAGCGATTTTCGGCCGCGCTCTTCCTCCAATTTGTTGTTTTGCGTCTTGATATTTTTCCAACAAATGGAACGGCTGATAGTTTTTTTTACGAGGAACCTTTATTTCATGTCCGAAATACACTCAGAGTGGTGGACATTCCCTGCCGAGGAGCGACCGCAATTAGAAAATTTTACTTAATTTTTTATTTAATTTAATTTTCCATAACTTTTGGATGTTGGTGGCACCGGGATATGAACCTGAGCCTTCCGAATGGCAGTACGCATTGCCAACCACTCGGCTACCGCGGCCGCCGGCCATAAATAGTAATAGAAATTATTGATGTTTATAAACAATACTATGTGTAAACAATCGTTAAAAATTCGGAAATTTTTAATTCTAGAAGATCTCTAAAAATTAAATTTTTATGCGCTCTCTTATCTTACAATTTTTCATTGATGCTTTTGAGCCAAGTTTTAGTATCAAATTTAAAAACTAAATATTATAAAAGAGACCCTCGAATATTCGTCTGTTGGTAACTATTAAAATATTATTAAATTAGTTTTCATTTTCATTAGCTTTATAGTTTAATTCAGAGCAGTTCCTTCTCAACCCTTTAAGGAAAAAATAGTTCTGAAATATTGTGCTATTAAACTGCCTTTTTATAAGTTTAGCTTGGTTAAATGCTTTATTATACCTTGAATAGGTTCATTATGTAGCTTAAAGCAATGCATTGTGGAGAGTAGTATGGAATTAGATACTTCAAACGCAAATAAACAGAAGACTTAAGCGGCGAACTCGCTTCACAACTTAGATCACTTTACAGCAGGAAGAAAAACGCAGCTTTTACAACAAAATCATTTAGAAAAAAGGCAAGCTAAAGTGAGTAAAAGCTATTATATTATCAAAGTAACAGCATGAGGAGGTTAATTCCACGAAAGAATCTTCTCATTCTAATTGCATTTAAGTAGTTGAAGCGGAGAAATAGACGAGTGAAAAACTAGTAGCGAAAAAGCATAAAGAAAATCGGCATCTCTCCCTAAGCTGGCATATTTATAATTATGCAATCGCATGCAGCACACGCCAGTTTGAGTCAAAGATGATAACCTGCTTAAGCGGGAAATCAACGTTGGTAATAAAATGTTTTCTGACAATGAAAAAAGTAAGGAAAAATTGGAGTTTTTTTTCATATTTGCCTATTGAAGCGTCACAAACTCCTCACAATGCCACTTGCTTGCTGTTGTAGCTGCAACAATCCCTGCATTTGTTGTTTCTTTGTGTGTTTTTGCCTTCATTACATGCACTCATATGCTGCTTAAAAGCCCGCTGCATACAATTCATATTCAATGATTAACGCCGCAATGCTATTTATATTAATAGCACAGCGGTTGCTTGTAGAACCGGCTTTCCAGTCGCCGCCGGTCCATATGCTGCCACAAAAGCAGGAAGAGGAAGCAATTTGCGTGATATGTAACCCACAAAAAAAAAGAGTAGCCGAAGAAAAAATGGAAAAATTTACGAGCACTCACTTTTCATATGTTTGTAAACATGAGTGAACGACATACTTAATAGTTGCGGCGCAAGGCACTTGTTGACACATGTTGCAAGTTGTTTTTGGTTTTTCTTTGCTTTCGTCACTTGCTTTCATATGTGTATTAACATACATTTTTTTGGAACTTTTTCTTATGAAACTGTCACTTTTGCCAAATTTTTCGCGCTTTACAGTGACAGCTGAGTTTTGTAGGCTTAATGAACGAGCATATGAGTGCGGGGTGTGGAGTGGGTGTGCATGTGGCGTAACTCGAGCACTGGGCCAACTTGTACGAGAACTGGATGATTTGGTGACAGTTTCCTCATTCGAAATTGGAGCAATTTTCAAAGTGTTTACGAAATTTATGGGTCTATGCAAACGAGTATGGTGGCTTAAGGCATAAGGAAACAAATGTGGGCCATTCAAAAATTTAACATAATTAAAATTGTATGGCATAAATTGCAAGGAAATTAAGATGTTACATACGTGTATAAAGCTCTCAACAATATTTAGAAATATTAGAATTGCAAGAAAAACTACAATACATTTATAATTGTTTGTTTTTCGTTCTTTCACTTGAAGTCGGTTACCGATGTGTGGCCGAAATATATTAGAGAACAAAATAAATATTTTGTTTTATTTATAACCACCCCAAGCCGGCAAACAAAATTAATTTAAAGAAAGAAATAAATAATATTTAAAAGTAAAAGTAATAAGCAGTGAATTATTTAAATATTTATTTTAAAAATATTCTAATATTCTTGAAATTCAAAATATATTAGCAAATAAATAAAAGAGAGGTGCAGATTAATATTTTTAACTAAGGAATTTATAATAATATTTAAATTTAGGAAAACAAAATTTCTGAAAATACTGAGATCGACACAAATAATAAAAATATCGGAATACAAAATAAATAAAATTAAGGAAATCAAATAACAAGTACTTGAAATGAACTCTCAACCTTTTGAGGATTTTAGAATGTGTTCCTGAAACCGAGTGTCTGTGTTTGTTGGGCCCAAAGGGGAAAGTTGCATTTTCGAATATCTAGAAAAATTAGCTCTTGATATTTGAAATGTTTAAGTAAGATTTTTATATTAAAAAAAAAACATATAAAAACAATGAATAAAAACAATGAATGAAAAAATTTAATTAAAAAATAAAATGAAACAATAAAAAAGTATAATTATATTAATTAAATAAATAAAGTAAAATTAAATAATATAAAAAAGAAAAACTAATTAAAATTAGAAAAAATAAATGAAATATTGAAAAAATTAATTAAGTAAAATTAAATAACATAAAATAAAATTAAATCGGTATATTTTTGGATTTGCGTCCACTCCATCGGAAAGACCAAACGGCGTAAAACAGCGAAAACAGGAATGAATGACACATTAATGTTAACTAGATCTTAATCGCGTAAACGGTGCCTACACCTGTCCTTAATACGTTTGCAGTGGTCGTCCTCAAAACTGGAGTACCTCATCCAAGACATTGTACAACTTTTCATTGGGGTTGGTTTCTACGGACCTAGTCTCTGCGCAAAACCTCGCTACGAGTAGGTTTCAATTTAGCTCACATGCATATAGCCAGCCGCTTGTTTCAAGACTGACGTTCGGTCGCAGCCGCACCTCGGGTGAACAGCAGCTGCAATTAGACTTCAGCGAACACTTAAACCATACTTAACGCAGTGGCTCCACTGAAGGTACCTTTTCTTTACAAGGGTTGCTAACGTTTCCAGGGTGTGAAACGTGCACGGTAGAGTATAGATTGAGTATAGCCTTGTGACTATAACTGCTTACTGAGAAGCTTGACTACACCTCATTATACCCCACTTAATTAAGCAAAGAAAAGTTAAACTAAAATAAATAAAATATAATTAAATAAATTAAATAAAAAATTATACAAAATAAAAGAAAAACTAAAAATAAATAAATTAAATAAAATTAAGTTAAGTGATGTAAAATAAAATTAAAACGTTACTAACTTGACCCTCTTGAATGCCTTTGAATTGAGAAAATTTCAAATTGAATTAATTTAATTGGAAATTGATTTAATTGTACTGATTAATTCAGTCATATTTATTTTTAATTTTGATATTATTTCAAATTTAAATCTAGTTTTATATGATTTTATTAAAATATTATTTAGAAATGTAAAAAAAAAAATATTTAAAAATGTTAGTAGTGGAGAAGAACAGCAATATTTAACTTTGAACACCAAAGAACCGGATTAAAATAAATAATTAATTTTATTTAAATATGCGTATATTATTTTTCTTAACTATTTTGAATTATATGATGCTTATGATATATATTATTTACTTATTTTGTTTCCTTTTTTTTGTTTATTTACAGGTATGTGAAACTACTTTTTTGTACTGTTACATCTATGGAAATGCATTAGCGGCTATACTCGTATGTAAGAATTTGTGGGCAAAGTAAAAAAATCGTCAATATCATAAATTTTTGGAACTTGAAAAGATTCTTTCGAAGGAATATGAATTTTATATATAACAATAAATTAAGCATTTTTAGACTAGTGTCAACTATTTTAATCCATTATAAATGAAAAGCTTTCTAATAAGAAGTATTAAATATGCCTCCTTTATTCTTTCTATAGTAATAAACTGCTGTTATTTTGCAAAGTCATTAATCAAAAAATAATTTTTAATTTAAAGACGTATCCGAAATTTCATAAACAACATTATCTACAATCTTAAAATAAAATAACTAAAAATTTGATCTCTCCACAAAATGAAATGTTGGGCATTAATAAGCAGTTAGTAAAATTGCAAGAATAAATTATGTACTATTAGCAAACTTAAAGTGGCAACCACAATAATAAAAAATTAGTAGAAAATATATTTAAAAAATGTTTACATATATAAAATGTATACATTCATATATTACCTAGTCTTTAATTAATGCCAGCTAAGCGCATATGTACGAGTATGTCTCTTCTATCATTCACATTTACAATGCCATGCTGTCAAGCAACAATTTTTGCCATTGCCATTTATAGCATAACATATACTAACGGTATTCGGTATAAGAATGCCGGTAACTATACAACATACAACAACATATTTCCCACATTTCCGCATAGTAAAAATGCATAACAACACACAACACAGAGAGAACAAGCACAACAAAGCCGTAAAACAATAAAACTAAGAGTTTATATACACTGACCAATAATAATAATAAAAATAATAAAATTCACTGAAAGCATAACATAGATGGCAGCGTGTGACCATGCCAACAGCCAGCTGAATGCGCTTTAACCCATATTTTCTGCACATAGAGGTAGAGAAACGCGGGAAGACATAGAATAATATGGAACCTCACATTGTGCTTTTGTGGCTAAGAAGGCCTGGAAATAAGCGAAAAATAAAAATAAAATAATAAAAACTTTGATAATAGTTGTGTGAAGGAAATGCAATGTCAGTGACAGCATGATAGCTGCTAGAAGAAATGTGGACATTTAAAAAATTTGAATATTAACTAAAAGTAACACATTATTTTGCCCCTCAAATAAAAAGAACTTGCATTGTTGCCGATTTTCTTTTCAAATGGAAAACTATATTTTTGTATGAAAAATTAATTCCTATATTTGTTGCGACAGCATTGTCTGAGTAAGTGAAAAATACTAATAATTTGTATGAATTTCTCGTTAGAGGAATAGTAATTACAACGTTGCTAAATTTTATTTTTACAAATTACATTTACATCGTACAAAATATAATTTGTCTTCACTTCTATGGCAGAGTAGAATAATTACCATTATTAGATATTTTTTTTTTTTTGTACATAAATATTTAATTATTTGCAATGTTATCAAATTTCCCATTAAAAAATTGTCATGTAACTATTTCATGGAAAATTAGCTACAATGTTTTCTGAGGCATCAAATTTACTTGTAAATGATAAAAAAATATATTAACGAAACGTTCACCATAGCAATGTTGCCAAACTTTACATATAAAATCATTTCTTGTAGTTACTATATCATACAAATATTATATTTCTTCAGTTCTTTAGACTATGTTATCAAATTTACCAACCTTAAGTTCCAACTTGTGGGCATTTTTTGGAAATTCTTTTTATGGCAGCGTTGCCAATTTTAATCGTTTTACTTTTTTGTTCTTTCAATATCAACAGATTTTCTATAGTTGTTTCTCGGGTGCGAAGTGTTTGATTTTAGTTTTCGTGGCGATGTTGCCAATTTTCTTAATGACTTTCTAACTTTTCAATAAATTTTGCATGAGAAATCATCCTTTTATTTCTACTCTCGAAGCAGCAATGTCAATTATACACATAAACAAACTTTTTTTTTTAGTTTGGCAGAAAATTTGATTGCATTTTTTTCTAGATTTAACGAATAAAATTTTCTTTATGAACATTTATGCCGCCAATATTTATTAAAACCTTTTGAGCTTCTAATTAATTCAAAATAATAATTTTTAGAAATACTCTGAATTAGATATCCTTGTCTACAATAATTTTCATAGCAAAAAGAAGAGTTTTGATGTTAATTGGAAGCATTTTGAGCAATTTATGAGAGATATTTTTTGGTATAACCATTGACTATTACGTAGAAGCTTAGCAACATTGCCAGAATTAATCATAAATATTAATTTTTTATATGTCTAATAGAAGCTCAAAAGGATCCTTATTAATGCACATGTAAAAAATGTGAAGAAAGTTGGCAACATAACAAAAAATTAAAAAAAAAATTAAATTAAATGGATGACTTAGCAAGTATTATTAGTTTTCTTAAAACAAATGCTGGCAATGCTAAAGCGGATATAAAAAATGCTTAATCGGATAGGAATTGACTATTATGTAGAAATTTGGCAACGTTGCTTTTGTGATATACAATAATAGAGAACTCAATAGATGTATTTTTGTAAAAAAAAAATAATAAATATTAAAAAGGAAAGAATTTCTCTACAAAAAATTGGCAACATTGCAATAAAATTAACACAGGGTAAAATTCGACCAATGCCTAAATATGTTAAAGTTATTAAAATCATACAATTATTATCATGCAGGGCTGTCACTAGTTTATCCATGGAGAGGGTTGCTACGCTTTTTTTGAATTAGAATAAATTAATTAAATATAAAATTGCAAATTGATTTTGAACAAAACTTGCTGAAAGCATGGTCTACGCATGTCATGGATGTCCAATAAATGTTAACTTCAATGTTATCTTATTTTTACAAACCCAAAATGAACTACTCACCCTTTTTTATTGTTTCAAAACCGTTACTTGTCACAGTGCCTTAGTAGAATAACAAAAATTAAGAAGCAACCAAAAAGAAATCTAACCCAATACAAAAGTTATATAATTTCCGCATAAACGTGTATAACTTAACATACATTTTCGTGTGGCACCGGTCAAACGAGTGCCGAGAATGAAGCACCTCTGAGCCAACAACATACACACACTAGTTCAAGCGGGGCTAAAGTGATGTGCCGCAGCCCGTTGAACCGGTAAGACAATGTAGTGTCCCGGCAGTGGAGATTCTGTTACCATACACATACAAACAGTCACACACATACATCTATAAGAGTTAAGTCACCAAATGCTCGTTTGCATTCTGACCAAGTTTGGCGAGAGCGCCAAAGCTGCACACTTCAACTGCTTCTTCTTCCTCTTCACCTGCAATTTAAGTTTGTAATTTATTTTTAGCATAAATTGGGGTTATATAAGCAGCGCAAATAGCATTAAAGCAAGCAGCCATACACATACATATATTGTATATAACAAACAAAAGCCCGTTTTCAGTGCACATTGTTGTTGACTCGTTGATTGCAGCTTAGATTTTTTCACAAGCAACAAGTTTTGGTGCAACAAATGTTGCAAACAAAAAAAATCGAAAAAATTAAGAATTCTCAAGCCCCCAAAAGTGTACCGTCTAACTGTTGCCGCTGGTAACTCATTTGCATTTGTTATCAATTTTTATTAGGAACATTTAACATTTTGGCCATTGATGCCTGCCTTCTTCTTCTTCTTCTTCTCTCTCTAGTCCGCTGTCATTTACCGCAATTACAAAGCGCATACGTCTGCATTTTACTGTTTTAATAATGAATTTATTGCCCAGCACTTAAAGCAGACACTGATTGCATTCATTCTATTTTGGTTGTTGTTGTGGCAAATTTCGCTTATGCTGATTTATGTTTATAAATTTAACGGTATTTTCCGGTCTGTCTCATCAGCATGCAACAAAGTGCCTATTAATGCCAGTAATCAGTGGTAATTTTTACGCATAAAATTTATAGTCGAAAATTTAATTGATACTAAATAACAGTACCCGACGAATGACCTAATGAGCCGCATTTTTTCGGTGCTTGCAAATTTGTTGCGAAAATGTAACTAATAGTTAAACTCAATTTAAAAATAGAAAAGCGAAAATAGGCAACATTGATCAGTTTCTCGAACATTGCTCACCTATGTACATCTTAGAATATTATCAATGGTTCGCAGTTAGAAATTTGACAACGTTGCCGAAAAGCCAAAAGGAAAGCTTGTTTTCAAGACGATAATTGACAATATTGCCTTAAAAATCTCTAAATAGTTAAAAAGCAAACGCTCGCTTATAAACAAAATGGAATCGATGAAACATTTACCATTTGGAAATTTTTCTAAGGTGCAGAAAGGCCAAACGATTTTTTTGTGAAGAAAATTGGCAACGTTGCTATCGTCAAGCTCTAAAGCGATAAGCGTTTAAAGCAAACGCTTGCTAATTATTAACAAATCTATCGCAAAATTTGCTAGAAAGCCAATAGCAACTACATTTAAGATGAAAATTGGCAACATTGCTTTAAAAACGAAAAATGGAATCGATGAAACATTTACCAGAGTTGGAAATTTTTCTAAGGTGCGGAAAGGCCAAACGATTTTTATGTGAAGAAAATTGGCAACGTTGCTATCGTGAAGCTCTAAAGCGATAAGCGTTTAAAGCAAACGCTTGCTAATTATTAACAAATCTATCGCAAAGTTCGCTAGAAAGCCAATAGCAACTACATTTAAGATGAAAATTGGCAACATTGCTATGAGTAAACTTAAAACCGAAAGTGCGTGTAGTAAGAAATCTTCCCACGTTGCAGAAAATCCAAAAGAATTTTTTAAGAAAATTTGCAACATTCCTATTATAACTTTTAAGGGAAAAGATGTTAAGACAATCGCTTATTAATTTTAAGAATTACAGGAGATATTCTCCATGGTCAACTACCATAGTTTGTGCAATAAATATATTTAACCTTTGGCTTTGCAGTAATAAATTTGAAAACTTCACGATGAATCTGATATCACATGTTATAAATTCGAAACGTTGCAAACTATCAGCATTTCATGATTTTTAACTCAACTGATCCAAGTAATGTTTCCTGATAAGATATTCGTCAACTTTGCCAAAAAGCGAATGGAATTTTTTGTAAAATGAAAATTAGCAACATTGTTATGATCAATGATTGTAAGCAAAATTTTGAATCAGAATTTATTTAACACCTTAGAATTTGGCATGAAAACAAAATAATGTTTCCTAGCTCGCCAAATTTGCTAAGAAGCAAAAGGAATAAAATTTTGAAGTGAAAATTGGCAACATTGTTCTCTAAAAATCACCTAGCATCGGATATTAATAATAAATACTAATACATTATAATTGACATCACGGAAGAGTAAACAGCAAGAGTTATGTTAGATTTTGGTTTAACGGTGTCAGAAATCAAATCTACATAATTCACAAAGAGAAAATTGCCAATGTTGCTTATCATTATTTCGTGTTGGCTACTTTTAGATTTAACAAAATATTTCCAGATTTCTTTGTTACTTTATTTATCAAACGGAAAATTGCCAAGCTTGTACATTATACAACAAAAATAAATATATCATGAGCAAGGGCCAATAATTTTAAATATAAACTTTAAGCCTGAATTAAATGACAAATTCCACATTTTCTAAGAAATTTTAATATATTCATTATTGAGAAATCACTCAACTATCAGGTAATGACTACAACCGAAGGAATTTCACGAATGGAAAATTAACAATAAATGTAAAATAAGCTGTCAATCAGTGAAATAAACAATAAATATAAAAGAAGTTGGAATTGTATATACGAGTGTGTATATACATATGTAGCCCTAGATATCAAAATTAGCCAATAACACGAATGATTAAATATATAAATGGTAAATTGCAGGGGAAATAAGTGCTTATGCATATATACGGGTACATGCATACATATAAATGTATGTTAACCACAATATTATGGACATTTGTCTGACTGCGTTGCGAGATGAGACTAAATATTCAAATTTTATTATTTCTTCATTTGCTTATAATTATATATAAAGTGAACATCTGTATAACCATGCAAACATACAAACAGACATGCATTTTCATAGCTGCATACAAATGCATGCACATTTTTACTAACTGTTAGCCGGTTCATCCCTTTTCGTGTTCATCACATCGCTGTCTGTAGTTTGCACACCTCTCTACCTTTATTAGGTGCTATTGTTTAACACTTTTTTCCAAAATTATTTAATCATTCAATATTCAACAACTCTGTCAGCTTTTAGATATGTTGCCAGGCGGCAACTTTTTGATGGAATTTCGCTTTCGTATGATTAATTTTTTATATCTTCATTTATTTTTTTATTTCATTTTTCTTTTCAACTCTGCCGTCAGCCAAAGTATTAATGGAATTTTTATGTTTATTGTTTTTTTTTTTTACAAGTTAATGAAGGAAAATTAAAAAAAAAAATGAAACTAGAGGCATTTTCAAACAAATTAGTTGGCTTAAATACATACTTATGGCATGCAAAATAAAATAAAAAAAAGTTAAATTAAAAACTTGAATCATAATAAAAGTAATAAAAATATAAATTATATTTAGTAAAATAAAATTCAAAATGAACATAAAATAAATAAAAGAAAATAAATTACATAAAATATAGTTTAAATAAACCAAAACAAATAAAGTTTAAATTACTAAATAAAGGAAAATAAAATGCAATAAATTTAACAAAATAAACAATAAGTAAAACAATATAAAAACAAATTTAAAAAGGAAAAGAAAATTAAATAGACATAAAACGATAATTAATTTGCAATATAATAATTTAAATTAAATGAAAATAAGAAAATTAAATAAAAGCAAAATTTAATATAAATTATATAAAATGAAATAAAAAACTAAGTTAAATTTAACTGAATTAAAATAAAAAAATTTAGTTAAAATCAAGAAAACAAAAGTAAAGTAAAGTAAGTTTTATTAATATTAATTTAAATAAATGAAAAATAAGTTAAATTACATAAAAATAAAATAATATCATTACTAGAAATATTAAGTAAATTAAAATAAAATAAATAAGATAAATTAAAATAAAAATGCAAGTAATACAAAACGAATATTAAATAATTTCGTTAATTCTTCTAAAGACAATGTTGACAAAAAAATTAAATTGTAATCATATAAACTAAAATAAAACAAAAACAATTAAACGAAAAACAAATAATAATATTTAACTTAAAAAAAAATAAGGTAAAAAAAGAAAAATTATATAAAAAAAACTAAGATTAAGTTAAATTATAGTATTATAATTAAATAAAAATCAGATGAAGTAAAAGAAAACTTAAATACATAAGAAATAAAATTTAATTAGCAAATTTCAATACAATAAATTAAATAAAATAATATAAAAATAATAAAATGAAATCAACCAAAAAAAAAAACGAAATATATTAGAATTAATTAAAATATAAGAAATAAATAAACAAAATAAAAGTTATGTAAAAATAAAAGAAAACTAAAACTAAATTTAAATATTAATTTCAACTAAAATAACATAAATTACATGAAAACCAAGTAATGTAAATAAAAAAATACGTTCAAAAATTAAAATTGCATTAAAATGACCTAAAATAAAAAAAGATTAAAATACAATAAAAAAATTAAATATAATAAAATAAAATAAATTAAATAAAAGACAAATAAATTAAAAGCAACAGCAAATAAAAATTAAATCAAATTGAAATATAAAACTTAAAGTAAATAAAAAAAATAACAATTAAATAAAAATTAAATAAAAGTAATGAAAAAATTAAATAAAACTAAAATTATTAAAATTTTAAAATTAAGTTTAACTAAAATAACTTTAACTAAAATAAGATAAATAAAAGAATATCAAATAAAAAAATTAAATTAAATAATTTAAATTGAATTAAAATGAACTAAATGTAATAAAAAATTAAATATAATAAAGTAAAATAAATTAAATGAGAGCCAATTTAAAACCAACAACAAATAAAAATTAAATTAAAATGAATATAAAACTAAAAATAAAATTAAAAAATAAAAATTAAATAAAAATAAAATAAATTTGTTGTAATTTTTTCACTATTTTCAAAAAAATATATGGTCTGAAACAGTTCCATTTAAATGAAAACCCAAAAACAATTCAACACAATAATGACCTGAAAAAGCATCTAGGAATTACGGAAGAACCTTGCCGTGCGAATGAAATTTTCCAATAATAAAAAAGGCGTTGCTTTAAAATATTTGTTGGTAAATTCTTCGCAAAAACAACTACATCGCGTCAAGTTTACAGCTACAGAATATCTGAGCACTTGATAGTGGATATGTAGGTAAAAGGAAAAAAGTGAAAAAACAACAATATGTGAAAGCGGCACACAAGTTCGAATTCCATTCGAACAAAAGGTGTCTGGAAAAAGAAGTCTGATGAGGAAACGTGGTGGTTTCAGAAATAGCAGCTATAACTTCTACCGTCCAAAGCTATTGTTGTAATTTTTTCACTATTTCCAAAAAAATATATGGTCTGAAACAGTTCCATTTAAATGAAAACCCAAAAATAAATTTAATATTAATAAAATTTAAATTTTATTTTTAGTTTTACATTCATTTAAATAAAAAATTAAAATTAAATGAACATAAAATAAATTAAATGAAAAACAAATATATATTCAAATTATACATAAAATAAGAAAAAATTTAAATAAATAAATATGAAAAATAAACAAAATCAAAAATAAAAATATATGTTAAATTAAATTATATTAAAATAAAGAAAGTTAATAGAAAAAACCAAAACACTAAATTATATTCAATTAAATTAAAAAATTAAATAAAATTTATTTAAATTGAGTTAAATAAAAGTAATTTAATAAAATAAAAATAAAATAAATATAAATAAAGAAAATATATGTATGGATAAAATATTACGTAATCAGAAAAGTTATATAAAAATTATATTAAAAAAATAAAATAATGCACAAGTCTACAAACTATCTTGTATATAAATAAAAACAAATAAAAATAAAATACATTACTCACATAATTCTAGTTTACAACAATTTATCATCTAATTACCGTTTGGTGTTATTAATTCTCAGTAACGCCACCACAACTCATCTAATAACAAGCCGGTAAAAGGTAAAAACAAAGCAATCGGAAGGAAAAGCCCATATAAATTGCTATTAGCTATTAAACAATTATTATGAACTCAACGAACTGAGCATCTCAGGGACCCGCGCATACATATGTACGCGTAGTTAGTTGACTCAAAACGAATTGATCTCACCGATACTCGCATGAACTCGCACTCAACAAAATCGAATGCATTGAAAACACAAACACACGAACACACTAACTGAACTCTAAACAGTGGGTATGTGTGTGCAAGTTGCTAACGGCAGTTTTAAGCGTGAAGAAGAGGCAGGAAAGAAAACATATAACAAAAACAAAACAATTCTATTAGTATTTTAAAGTAGAGTCTAAAGCTTGTTGGTTTACTCGTAAGCCGCTTAGCATCTTCTTCCTCTTCTTCATAGTTCAGTTAAGTTCAGCTTCGCCGCAGGCAAGAGTACTTGGTCAAGTGTGGTGTTTGTTTCGTATACTTACTTGCCACATGTGCTCGTACGCAGTTCAACGGAAACGGGCGTCTTCACCACAAGCACAGTTACTTAGAATTTAAAAGCTTCTTTAGTTGCCGCCCGACATCGTTGACTTCTGCTGCCTCTTTACAGCACATGAATTTGTTGCCTTAATCTTAATTGGCGGTTGCGTAAATTTAACAGTTCTAATCCTGACCAAACTGACAAGCTGAGCTTTGCTGTCGCAGTCGGAATCGGAGATAGAGTCGGAGCCGTAGCCATAGCCGCAGGTATTCAATAACAACACTACCGGCAGCAAGTTAATTATTATTTATTTTCACTTTACGATGTGGAAAGTTAGCAATTTGTCGGTTTTATTGTTAAGCAATGCGGCTTTGTAGCATTTCCTGGTGAAATTCTTAACTCCATTAGCGGCATAATGGAGTTTGTGTGGCGATTAAGCAGCGCAAAGGCAGGAAAGCTTGAAAGATTTATTACCCTGCTCTGGCGGTAGAAGTTTGGAAATCATCCAAGACAGCTGAGAAGTACAAGAGCCTCGGCAGAGTATGTCAACGGAGGGTCCATCCATTTATTGAAGGAAAAGCTCTGCCGAAAATCGCTTAAGAGACTATAAAGTGTGAGATAGAAGAGAGAAAAACTCAGAAGAATCCTAGTACAATATTTTCGAAACCTAGACTTGTCCTTTGCAATGTCCCTGACGTATGTACGTCAGCCTTATAGCGAGGTCAACTTTGGCTAAGCTTTGGCAAAACTCTCCGGTTATTCGATAAACTTTTCTGGAGACAGTGTTTACTTAAGAATAAAGGACGAAAACTTCGATAAGATCCTAGTTCTAAAACTGCTTTCAAACGATGCCATGAAAAAACAAGTCAAAGCTAGTATTTCGATAGAGAAAGAGTGAAGCTGACATGAAAGCCTTTACTGTGGCCCTAACTTGAAGCCGAATGTGTCCTACTGCTAAAAAAGCATCTCAACCAGCAATAATTAGTGGTTTCTTTGACCCACAACAAGTTAACCGCCCTCACCTTTCGATATTTGTAGTTCAAGACAGAGGAAGTGGCAAAAAAGTACTGAGATTGGTATCCAGACTCAAGTTAAGCTCTCCTTGGTCGGCAAACTAATTGTTGAACTGCCTCCCACCAGCAAAAAAAAACAATTGTCTTTTCAAGTGTCCATAATCCTTATAATTTCTAGTTTTCACGAGGAAGCAACTGATTCAAGTAGAGCCGCGAGAATCCACATCTATTTGATCTATATTAGAGTGGCCTAAAAAGTATGAGTAAGAGACGGGCATCACCTCACACTGATATGTTATTGGTTTTGTAAGCAAGTTTTTTTTATCCAAAACATACGATCGCACTTGCTTATCTTGAGATTACATGCAACAGCCTAAAATTTTTCCAAACAACACCACGAAATCTCATCAAAAGCAAAAAGGAGCAAAAAAATTCAAATTATTAAATACTCGTATTTCTAAACTACGTTGAAAATTAAAAAAAAAAAAATATAACCGAAACCACAACAACAAACGCAAAGAAATTACAATTTAGCCACTGGCACCCACGAGCCCATCCATCAAACGTCACCAAAGCCACAAAGCTACCACAGCTGTCATTTTTGTCATGGTTCTCCTCTCTCTCCCTCACCACCGCGCCCTCTCCCCAACAAACAGCAGTGGCCATGCGCAACATGTGCTGTTGGTGGTGAAAGGAAATTTGAATTTTTCTGCAAAATGATAAATTAAGTTAAATCATTTTGATAAAAATAAATAATTTTTTTTTGCACATAAAATATGTAGAGGAAATAACTATTTTTTCAAATTTATTTTTAATGAAAATAAATAAAATTTGCTAAAAAAAATATATTTTAACTTTCAATTTCAATAACTAGTTTTGAATGGCGATTTTACAAACATAAATATGCATGTGCGCAAAATATTTGTGGGGCATTTTTTTCTTTCTAAATTTGCTTTTGTCGCGGGTGTTGCTTCCGCTTAATTATTAAGCGGCAAACATTCGTGAAATTTGTTTGGTGAGGTACAATTTTAAGACATCCGGCATGAAAATTGGGCATTAAAAAATTTATTCAGTATTTTGGTGGGAATTAATGCCAGTAATTATAATAAAATTAAAAAAAAAATGATTTTTTTTAAACAATTTTTTTAAATGTAATGTTATTATTTTATTTTGTACTCTGTAGATTTTTATTTTAAAATCTTAATTATTTAGCGCATGCCCTTCAGCATAAACAAATGAGTAATAAAAAATTAATAAATATAATAAAATGGAAATTTCAAAAAAAAAAAGATTGGCAAAATACACTTAATGTAAAAAGATAGGTATGTATGTGTCTTAATATATCAAACATAGTTTTTGTAACAAAAAATTTTGTATGAATAAAGTTTATCAAAAATTAAAAACTAATTGATTTTTTTATGTTTAACAATATTTTATGTTTAGCCGTTTTATGCTAAGCTATACTTTTATTTTAACTTTTTTTTTGTTAAAAAAATTTTTATGTTTCGCAAATTTTGTATGGCTTTGCAAAGTTAAGCTTGTTTTTGTTCATCAGTATTTTATGTTGTAAGAGTTTTTTTTTTTTGTTTAGCAATATTTTGCATATCTAGCAATATTTTATACTTAGCAATATTTTTTGTTAAGCCCAATTTTATATTTAACATTATTTTGTATTTAACAATATTCTCGACTTGTCAATGTTTTATGCTTAGCAAAATGTTATGTTAAGCAATATTTTATATCTTCCAAAATTTCAAGTTTAAACATAATTAATGTTTAATAGAAAAATATTTTATGCCTTACGAAACTTTCACCACATTTTATGTGGACACTGTCACCATAATTTCATTCATGATCATTTCCAATATTCTTAATTTTTTTCTTTCTTCTTCAAGACCATTTTTTCGCCTCTTAAATTTATCACTCTCGCAGTTGATCCGCATTCCATTCATAATTTAATAATAAAATAAAATATCATTTCCACTTTTATTGCAAATAATTTTTTTTTATTTCTCTTGTTAACTTTTCTGTGTCATATTATCTCAATCTTCTATTATTCTATTGAAATCTTTTATTACACCTGCTCAATACTTTTTATGCTCTATTACCTATTCTCCCTTCCCACTTTTGCATTCTCATTTATCAAAGTATGTAACACAATGAATAAAGCGTGTGATAAATGATCGAAGGCGAACCTTTGGAATGCCATAATTAATTCAAGCATTTCTTGGTATTACCTCATACTTTTTATTCTCCCTCCGGCAATTAACATAACAAAGTTTTAACACATAAATATATCAATTATGTATTAGTTTTATGATAAAAAGCGGATATATTGCTCATTAATAATGATTAATTAAATTTAATAAGGTGGAAAAGAAATTAAACGGAATATAGTTGATACAAAATAATAAATAATTTTAATTTTACTGTCCAAAAACTAGTTTGTGATTCAGTGTAATCAAATTCAGTGAAGTTTTTAATAAGCAAAAAAATGCAAATAATTCATTAAAATAAGTTATAAAAAGAGAGTTAACCAAAAAAGCTGAATATCAGGAAAAAAATCCTAAAGGAACTACAAATACGACCTTAGGACAGCTTGAGAGTTAATTTTTAAGATATTGGGAGCAAAACTGCAAAATAATAAGAGGTTAAATACAGTGGCAATCTAAAACTATAATTTTTATATCCTCGGAAGATAACGGCACATTTTCAACGGAGAAACGGTTAAAAAATAGTAATATGCTTTTGTCAATTGAGCTATTATAAAAAGGGCAGAAAAATAAATTTTTAAAAGAATTAAAAGACAAAATAAAAAAAATAAATATATTTTAAAGAAAATATTTCTCAAAAGAATATAATAAAATATTTTTTTTCATTATCGCTCCATCCTCGACATAACGGCCAAGTTTCCACTCCGATTTCAAATCAGATCACCAACCATCTTCCGTATTTGATTTAAAATAAATTCATAGACTTTCATTACGGTTTCTAAATAAATTAATTTAGATATTTTTTAAAATCATTTTCAACATCAATATTTCCCTCGTTCATGTTATAAGTACATTTATATTATATATGTATGTATGTACATTCGTTAAAAATATTATGAATATACCATCAGCTGTTTCGCCAAACAACCGGCGCATGCATATGGTATACATATCTACGTATATGCCAACTAGAAAATATGTGTATATCGCGGCGAAAATATCAGCTGATCTATATTCCGCACAAGAGAGTTGCCACCGTACGCTCGCCCATATTCACGTAGCACAAATGAAAAAATATATAAAGTGGCAAAAAGGGCAAAAATTAATATTAACAATAATAATAAAATTTTTTTTTGGGGAAAAGTAGCTTATTGCCAAAATTTTTATTGCAAAAAGGAAAACGAAAAATACAGATGTTTGAGAAAGTTTTCTCTCAAATATGAAAAAACTCTCAACCCCTCCATATAGAAGCGGTTGGAAAATCTAGAACAAATTTGTTTTTGAGGATTTAATTGAATTTTAAAGAATTCATTTATAGTACTGTGTCAACAAAAAAACAATAGTTTTCCAATGAGTGAGTTGAAGCTGATAATTCCGAAAGCAAGCACTTAATTGATAGATCCCCACGCGTTTCAATTTCTTATTTCTTCATGATAAATTCTTTTTCTTTAATTTGTACTATTTTTCTTCAAATATTTATAAAAAAATTTAATTACGGAAACTAAAATCTTATTTCATGGAATGCTTTTGAACAAATGAAACAAAAAACTTTAATAATATAGATTATTTAAATAAGTTAGAATTACAGTAATACTTTGTGCTAGTTATTCATATATTTTGAAGTAAAAAACGAAACTACCCCTTTTGGAATGGTTTTATTCATATACATATTTCGCAAGCGAGATCAGCTGCTATTGTTTCAGTTGTCAGCGAGTTCGTATACTTCTAAACAAATTTAAAATTGTGGTGATAAAATTTTGAGTAATAAAATAAATACTATTTTAGCGTTCATATATAAAAATAAATATTTAAAATTTGTTTATAAAGAAATACAGTGGCAACCTTGTACAATAGCAAGCAATCAGCTGAGTCAGTTTTACGCAAGGCGAATTTATTAACGAAAAAGTTCTCCCATTTATATTACACAAACCAATTTTGCTACAACAACAGCAACATTGCCAAATTTTGACATTTCCAACGCACGATTACACAAACAAAGCACATAAGAGCGTTTATTGGTCGAATTACGTTTTTGACACTTTTATTCTACCATACCATTACAAAAACAAAGCACAAGTGGTTTTCGACTTTCCGTGAGTTTGTTAATCGTACGCTCTCATAAGGTAGGTCGTAACAGCTGAGTGAGAATGCTTTTAGATTCATGAAGTAGAATTTTTCATCGCACGTGTTATTAGAACAAAATCTAAAAGTGAGAATTGCATTTTGGTTAATTTTGACTGAAAACTAATTGCCGGCAAAAAGTGCGAGCTGTTGTAAAGTATTCTTGTAATAAGTTGCATGTGTATGTATACTATATGTGTAATTTTATGTTCGTTGTAAGTAAATAAGTCGAATAAAAGCCGCCTTGCTTCCATTTATATATAGTATGTATGTACATATGCATATAAAAACATACATACAAGTTAGAAAACAAAGCGCAATAAGAGCAAGCAATGAAAAAAGTGAGTGCTAATAAAAAGATCACAAACATAGATTTTTGCCGTATTTAGTAATTAAGCGACGGCGAGTGAATATAAAAGTAAACAAAAGTAATAAAAGTGCAACTGCACAGATAGCGCTTGTGAGTCTTTAAGAAGAAGAAGCATGAGTTCATATTTGCTCTCACTGCGCTCAATTTTATTGAGAGCGATGGCGTTCGTTTGGAATTATTCAAATAAAAAAATAGTTTTATTTTATTAAAAAAAATGTCATCTTCAAAGTTTTTAATTTAAATATGTACATATTTATATTCTTAATATTCAAGTTCAAACAGAATCTTTTATTCGATATTTTTAAATAAATGTAAACTACTTATTTTCATAACATTATTAAATACGTTAAAAATCATCAATGTAGACTTATGCTTTGTTGTTGTTAAAAACTAAATAACTTAACTTAAAATAAATTTTTGATAAAAAATAATTTCATAACTTATTTGAGTTGTAGCTATTACAAAAAATATTTTCTATTACACAAATCATACGAAATTCTTTGTGATACATTATTAATTATTAAGAATTAATTAGAATATATATAAATATATTTTTTATTGCAAAAGAAAATTATGAAATAAAGAAATTATAAAAAAATTTCCGACAAATTAAATATTCATTTACAAAGATTATTTTCTTAATTATGAAACAAAATTTAAATTCTAATATATTATTAATTAATTATTTTTGTTTTTCCAGAATTTTAAATGTACAAACAGAGTTTAAAATTCAACTGAATTTGGAATATTATGAGAATAAATATTATACATAGTAATCTAAATGTACTTAATTGTTGTCTAAATATGTGCTTATAACTTTTTCTTTAAATATTAATTGAAAAGAAATGTTTTTTATATAAAATTAATTTTTAAAATTACAGTAATTTCGTTAAAATAAGTAATTAATTCTGTAGAAACTCTTGATAGCTTAAAATTATGTGAACTTTGTAAAACAAAAAATAATAAATAAAATAAACTTAAAACAAAAATAAATAAATTTTAAACTTAAAAAAAAGTGTTGGTAGATTTTTATTTCCTAAAAAAAAAGAAGTAAAAAATTATTTCTTTTATTTTTATATCAATAATTTCTATACTGACATTTATAACATTTATGCGCTGTTTTTTTATGAAAATTTCTTAAAATCAAAGTAATATCAATAAATATATATAGAAAGCAAATGAATTTTTTGCTGTATCAAACAATTAATTACCGAAATCACAGAAATTTCGTAAAAATAAATGCCTCGTGAATTGAAAATTTTTCAAATTTGTCAAATGTAAATATTAAAAATAAAATAATTATATTAAATCATAAAACTTGAAATTTAGAAAAGAAAATTCTTTAAACAAAATTTTAAACTAATACAATTTTTATTAATAATCTAAATTAATACCTATTTCTAGAAAAAAAATTAAATTATTTCAATATCAAAAACTTGGCCGAAAAAAATATGTAGATTACTATTCCAAATAATTAAATCTTTCAAATTTAACATTTTTACAAAAAAATTTATGTATATGTTGTTACTTGATAAATATTCGAATTTATTTTTTTACTTAAAAAGTTTGAACTGAAAAACTTGTTACATCACTCATTTACATTTGTATAATTATTTTTTTATAACTGTGTAGATTTTTTTGTTATTTTAATATTTTTTCTATTTAAGTATCACTTCTTTTAAAAACTATTTGTAAACAAAATTCCTCCCGAACCACCTCATTAAACACTAATTTCTGTTTTTTTTTTTATTAAACTACAATATAAATGTATATTTACAATCACTCAACAAAGTAGTGACCGTAATTAATTGAATACGTAAATCATTCGGGAAAAGAACGTTCCACATTTGAATTATGCAACTCCATTCAATGCGAACCTAATTAAATATTCTACAAAAACTTGTTCAAATTACAACGAGATACAAGAGTAAAATGCAAAAGAATGACATACATACATACAAACATATATATATACAAGTGTACATACATACATAATATACACACATACACACAACAATTGCACTAAAAAACAGCTTAAATATAATCCAACCAGTTCTTACGATGCAACTAACTATTTTACAACAAACCATCTGCAACGAAACTAAGCGATGACATAATCAATCAGAATACTTACATAATTAACATACATACACACTCATAAGATTATATGTAAATGGCCACTAACTAAAAGAAACCACTCAGCTGGCAACAAGTGAAATCGAATCAGCACCTATTTATCACTCACAAAAAATAAAAATAAAAATAAGAATAAAAATAAACTAAAATAAACTTAAAAGCATTAATAACAGTAAACTTTATAGTAATTCCAGTTATTCTAGACGCGTGTCAATTACATAATATTTCCGTTCATTTCTTTTTTATTATTTTTTTTTTGGTGCAATGAGAAGTCGAGTGTTACAATCAATAAAAATAATTGAAATTTAAGTTAACGGTTTTTTCTGAGTGCTAGTCAACCTTGACTTCGTGCGTTGAATGAGTTTTAAGTGAAATCGTAGGATTTCGGCATTGCTGTGTGACTGGTTTTTTGTTGCAATCTCTTTTTTTCATATAGAACTTAGTCGGCTAAAAATTCATAGAAATTAATTTAACCAAAAAAAGGAGGTTATGAAAATTTTTTAGAAAAAATCCGAATTCAATTAAAAGAAATCGCGAAAGTAAAACTTTAGTCGTAAAATTTTTAACTTTTTACAAATTAAGTTGAAAATAAATTAAATGTATTTAAAAAAATGTTCGAACTGCAAAAAGTGTGCAATAAAAATATAGTTAGTTCTCGTAAACTGAATTAATATGATAAAAATATAGAATTAAGTTAATTAATTAATTGTTTGATTTCAATAAGAACTAATTTTATTTACAATAATTAAATAACTTAAAACCGCAATTATTAACAAATCTTGCATAATATAATATGGCCAATTTATTAATTTTTAATAATAATAATAAGATCTATAAAAATTAATTTTGAATAATCTTTCTCTTGTTATTTGGTAATGAAAATATTTGTTTTTCAAGGGAAATTCTATTTCATGCCGAAAATAATTAAATTCTTTGCGTATCACGTTGTAAATTCAATGGTTTTTAGGAAATTTTGAGGTTATAAACTATTTTAAATTAATTCACCAATATTTATTTAAAACTGAACTAAAATGTTAAAGCTTGGTTTGAAGATTTAATTTTTTTTTCGATAAAATTAAATTCTTGACGCATATCGAGCTGAAAATTCATTAGCTTTCAAACAAAATTTTGAGGTTATGAATTATTGTTAATAAT
Source organism: Ceratitis rosa (assembly GCA_037013455.1). Taxonomy (NCBI): domain Eukaryota; kingdom Metazoa; phylum Arthropoda; class Insecta; order Diptera; family Tephritidae; genus Ceratitis; species Ceratitis rosa. The sequence continues at coordinate 2,508,089 of JAWMAG010000046.1, read as the reverse complement.
TTTTTTTTTGAAATTTTTTCTAGGGAATAATGTTTGTTACCCTAAATATATATGTGTTTTTATTTATAACTAAAAACTCGATTGGTTTTCAAAAGAAAATGTGATTATAAATTTGTTTATTTTTTGTTTGATTTAAAAAATTGGTTTTTCATAAAAAAATATATCTTTTCTACAAATTGATCTTTATTAATTTCTATGAACATGTTCATTTACAAATCGCATTTTTTTAATTGTTATTTTGGAAAAATGTTAATATTTTTAAACTTGATATTTTTTAATAGTATTACATTTTGTTGATAGGTAATTTTTCACCCGAATAAATTAAAAAATTCAATAAGGTTAAAAAAATATATTTAATTTTTTCTATTCAAATGTCCATTCAAATCAATTCAAAAAACAAATTAGTTTTCGAAATAATTTTTTTTGTTTTTTGTTTTCTTGAAGATATTTTAAATATTTTGTATTTTTCCAAATATAAAATTGAAAATTAATTTATATAATTAAGAAAATATTATTTTCGCACCGACTTTTTAATTTTAAGTATTCAAACTAAAATAACTTTCTAAAAATAAAATAATTTTCCCTAAAACTATTTTGCTGAAAAATAAATATAATATATATAAAAAAATTATATTTTGTAAAAATGAGTACTAATTATTTTTTAAATAAATAAAATTTAATTAATTAATTTCAAATTTAATAAGAAATAACTTTCGAACAGAATTGTTTAATGGAAAAACATTTCAATTTCTTGCACACAAGAAGACATAATTTTGAGGTTAAGATTCTAATGTATTTTTTCGCAGTTAATTTAAGTAATTGTGGAATATTTTTAACAAAGGATTTAAATCTTCAAAACTTAAACTGAAAACTGATTCAAATGAATTTTATTAAAAAATGTAATTCTTTGACACATTGAACTAAAAATGCAATTAAAATTACTATTTAATATGGTTTTCTGTGAATATAAGAAATGACGTATTTTTAACAAAAAAAGGTATTCACATTTTCCAAAAATTTAACTGAAAAATTTTCAATTTAAATTAACTAAAAAACTATCATTTTTAAACAATTTTTTTTTTAATTAGTTAAGAAAAGCAACTTTAATTTCTTGGCATTAATTATTTCTAAACATAATTTTAGGATATAGTTCCTGCTAATTTTCTTCAATTAATATACGAAACTAAAAGTTCTCATTAAAAACAACTATTCACCTTTTCCAAAAATTGAACTGAAAACTAACTCAAATTAAATTAACTAAAATAATAATAATTTTCGGACAAATATTTCAATATTTAAAACTTTAGTTATATTTTGTAATAAAAAGATTTAATTTCACATATTTAACAAAAATTTCAATTACTTTCCCCACAAAATTTGCAGGTTATAAAGCTATCCCGTCTTTTGAAAAATATGTTTTTGATATTTGGTAACAGAAATCTAACTAAATCCAAACTTTTTGGTCTAAATAACAAATAATTTGTTCGATAAAAGACTGGAAATATTCTTACAGTTCAAATAATCTTCTAGGTTTTCAAATTCAATATTTTCAATATATCTGCCTGTCCTCTCTTCATCATCTCATTAATTTAGATATTTTCATTAATGTAAACATAATATTTTCTGCACTTTATTTTGTTGCATATTCTCATCAGTGCCCTTGTTAGAACCTCTTCTTCATAAAGAATTTTTTACTGCGATTTTCTGAAAAATAGTTTTATCAAAGCCAATCTTATCAATATCTTTGTAATAGAATATTCTCAATTTTTTTCGTGTAATAATGTGGTGGTCGAAAAATTTGATCTGTTTCATAAAGAGAACGCGATTATCCTTACTTTGTATTGACATGGCTGGAGTGCTTTCTCCGCAACACAATTTATAAGAGAATTTTCCCTGTCTCCTCTCTCTTTACATACATATGTACATATATGCAGTAGGCTAATTCTAGTATTATATGGTACGCTTGAATTAGAAACAAGTGTCTATAAAAATAAGACCTGTGAAATTTTGTATCGTTTTAGGACCCCTCACACAGCCTATACAAAATAGAGAAGAAAACGCAACCGAATTGAGAGTGATAAGAACAGCTTACTGCTAACCTGATTACGCATAGTATTATGCTCAACGCGCTCAAAACAATTGGAAAGAAAGAACTTACACAACAACTCTGCACCAAAATGTCCGAGCCATCCTTACCAACTTCAAACGTGGTTAACTATCCACGTCCACTAGTTTTGTGTGGACCCTCAGGTTCAGGAAAGAGTACACTACTTAAACGTCTATTCGGGGAATATCCCCAGACATTCGGCTTTAGCGTTTCTCATACTACCCGACAACCACGTCAGTTCGAAGTCGATGGCGAGCACTATCATTTCATTGAAAAGCAAGCGATGGAAGAGAAGATAGCCAATGGCGAATTTATTGAGACGGCCACATTTTGTGGCAATCTATATGGCACCAGTAAGGCAGCAGTGCGTGATGTACAAAGAGAAAACAAAGTTTGTGTTCTGGACATTGAACCACAAGGTGTTGAGCAGATAAAGAAGACGGATTTGAATCCGTTACTCGTTTTCAATAATCCACCTTCGGTCGAAGAGTTGGAGCGACGTTTACGTAAACGGCAATCGGAAACGGAGGAGACTTTAAAGAAACGTTTGACGGCAGCTGAGGGCGAAATTGCCTATGGCTTGAAGGAGGGAAATTTCCAAAAAATCATACACAACATCGATATTGATGTTGCTTATGCAGAGTTCAAAGAATTCATTTTGAACGAGTTGAAGTTGCAAGAAGCTGAAGGCGTAAAAATACGTTGGGAGTGAGGAAGAGACGACATGACAAAATATTCAAATTGCATTTTTTCGTAATAAACTCAGATTCTTAAATTTATCTCAATACTAATAGCATTTGTAAGATGTTTAATGTGTTGTTTGTGGTTCGTAGTAATCTTTGAAATGGAAATAAAATTTATTAAATGTTAGAAAAAAAAAATTCATCTTATTTTTTACTAAGGCAATGAAGTGAAAAGAAGCGCTAAAGTGTTGAAAAAGATTTCAAATGCCTCATGAGAGCATGCAGTATAGTTTCGGCCTCTCTCATAGTGTAGTTTCAATGAAAGGAACTATAAAATACGGAAGAAGTCGAACAGAATCGGATTTGTTCAGCTAACGGTTGTATGTATCACCAGGTGATAATCTAGATTGATATGGATATATGTATATCAAACTTCGTGGAATGAGAAAATGCGTCGATTTAGCCATGTCTGTCTATCCGTCTATATGTCCGTCCACCCGTCCGTAAGATAATTTGATGAAACTTGGTGTGAAATCGAAGTTCGCGACTACCTTCCATATAACGGTGATTTTAAAAAGTATGAAAATTGTAACGATTCTGTAACTAAATGTGCAATTATAGTCATATTTATTATGGACGAATGCATTAAACGCAAAAATATGAGGATGAAGAAAAACATCGGGTTGGCATGGATCATTCTCTCTTCGTATAATATTATATTTTATACATAAAGATTTTATTTCGTAGATATTCAATATATTTCACAGACACTGTCCCGTGCGAGCTTGCTAGTAGTTATGATGGAAGTCTCGTATCTTAATTTGCCGTACACTGCTTATATTGGCGAGGATGTTTGCAGGTGGTGTATTAAGATGCGCACAAAAGCTGTGGGGTTCTCGGTTGGGGTGTTGCTCTGATAAGCGCAAACCTGTGTCTTATAAAAGGGATCTTTAACTTTCTGCCCGCCGCTTGACTCAAGATCAGACATTTAAGGCATTACTTAACAGAACTCAACCAAACTGGTTAGGTATCTTAGTTTAATGGACAATCTGTACCAATTATTTTGGAATAAGACTCCTCAATATAACGAATAAGTATTATTCAAGCATATTATGTGAACTAACTGACTAAGTAAATCTATAATTAGCCAGTGGGCAGATATCCACCATACAGCCAATCTTGGGAAAGACCCTTGAGAAAAGAAAAAAATGATCGACACGCACCCCCTCTTCATCGGTTATGAAGCAGCTGCCGGCATCCACGCAAACTTGTACTCATAATAAAGCTCTATGAGGGTCATGAAAGGCAACTCCGAGAGGTTCGCTACCATACATTTTATCGAATGACTTCTTCACTGCTATAGAAAATAATACGAACTACAGGCGTAAACAATCTTCTACAAGACTATACAACTGCATTCGTATGCCGACGATATTGACGTCATTGGCTTCAAGAAACCCGACATTAATTCTGCTTTTCCAGGCCGTATGAGGATGCGAAGAAAATGGGTCTGGTTGTGTACGAGGGTAGATGAGACGAAATATCATATGTCATCAAACAAACATATCTTGGAACCAGCATTGACATCATTCAATTGAAAAATTCCTTTCTCGACAAATAAAAACCAAGCTCTACAAGAAATTTTCGAGAGAAAAGCTTTGCGGAGCATTCATATTTCGTTACGCATTGGTGACGGCAAATATCACAGTCAATATAACGAAGAGCTGCGCGAGATGCACGGCAACATTGACATCCGCTGGCTGGATGGAACAAAACACTCCAGGTCTAAAAATATTCGATGGATATTGCATATGGTAGAAGCCGATGTGCCGTTTTTACTTCGCATATAACTGGATTAAAGAACTTCTGTAAATGACAAATAAGCTGCGTGGCGTACAATATAAATATCAACCGAGTTCGGGCTTCCACCCGAACGTGGTCATCTTTACTTGTCTTTTTTTATTTTATTTTATTATTATTGTGTTCTCTTTTTTCATTTTGATTTCATTTAAGTTTGTTTTATTTTCTATTTTATTTTATCTATTCAATTCTCTACTTTAGATTATTATTTTACTGTATTGCTATTTTTTTAAATGAATTTAATTTTGCTTTGATTTCTTTTAATTAATTTTTTTTTAATTTTATTATATTTTAATTTATTTTTGTTAAAATTTATAATTTTATCTTTATTCTATTTAATTTTGTTATTTTGTTTTATCCATATTTGCAATATTTTTTATTTCATTTCATCATATTTTATTTTATTCTATTTTAATTTATTTTTAATTTCACTCAATTTTTAAACCGTTATTTCTGTTTTATTTCCTTTTACTTTGTCTAATTTTACAATACTTTTTTTATTTTAATACTATATTTTATGTTTGTCATATTATTTAGTTTCATTTATTTCTTTATTTAAATTTCTTTATTTCATTTTATTTCTTTTTATTTTGATGTAATTAAAAATATTTTATTTTATTTTGTTTTTAATTTTTTTTTTTCAATTTCAATTATTTATTTTTGTTTTGTTTAAATTTATTTTAAGTTATTTTATATTATAAAATTTTATTTTATTTTTTTTTTTATTTCATTTTATTTTAATTTTATTTAATTTTCAATTATTTATTTCTGTTTTATTTCAATTTATTTTATAATAGTGCATTTAAATTTTTTTATTTATTATTTTTTTATTTAATTAATTTATTTCATTTTTAATTGTGTATTTATGTTTTATTTTATTTTTAATTATATATTTCTGTTCAATTTATTTTATTAGTTTTTTTAAATTTTTTAATTTTGCTTTAGTTTAGTTTTTTATTTTTATTTTATATAATTTTCAATTATTTATTTCTGTTTTATTTCCTTTTACTTTGTTTTATTTTATTTTACACTAATTTTTCTGTTATTTTAATATTTTATATCACTAGACGTCTTTCAAATTATTTGGTTCGATTTATTTTTTTTTGTCTTAATTATTTTATTTAATTTTTTTAATTTCAATGTATTTAAAATATATTCTGTTTAACTTATGTTTTATGATTAAGTTTTTTTTTTATTTATTTTATTTTATTTATTTATTTTTTAAATTATTGTTACAAGAATTCACCTCAAGGAAAGCCGAACATTTTTTTCTCTCTTTAAATATTGTTCAACTCATTCGGCATAATTATTTTCATGCTTCATTAATTTCATATTTTGAACTTGAATTATTTCATTAAGAAAATAGACTGTGAATACAATAACTGTTTACACAAGTGGAACTGAAGATATACTGAAGAATTATCTCAAAGAAAAACAAAATGAATAAACAGACAGAGAGTAAGCGCCAGAGAAATATTCCAGATAATAATTTTCATGCGCACAAACTCAAGCACATATGGCGGAGTAATCTATAGAAGACATGGTTATAAACAAAATTACTGCTAGAAAAAAAACTTCAGAGATAAACGCTTAAGCAGTTAGGTAAGCAGAAGCCTCGACTGAGAACAGCTGATAAAAGTTGATTAAAGATGTGAGTTGAAAAATTTACACTCAGTATAAATATAAATAGATATTTTAAAAACACATCAACATTTTTATTTAGGTAAATATGCACAAGTGTGTGTAAATATGCCCAAACATTTTTACTTAGTACAGCTTACTAGCGCAGACAACCAGCCTGCCAACCAGCCTTTTGAGCAAATTGCCAGTATTTTATTGTCAAAGATTCGTTCTCGCTGTGCCTTAACAATCAGTTTATATTTTATCTTGTGCTTGAGTAGTTAACAGCGTAATTTTTTTTTGAAAATCGTGTGCTTCTTAAAATTTTTGTGCGTACATTTTTTAATTGGAAGCTCCATTGGATAATTACAGCTGTGTTATATAAAAATATGTGTCAGCAGTTGTTGTATTCGAGTGGAAAATGCTGCAACAGCGCTTGAAACGTGTGGATGAAACGATTGAGGTATAGTTATTGAAATTATTTACCACAAATAGATACAATCGAAAGATATTTGTGTTATACACACATACACGTATATAGCAAATGGAAGTTCAAGGTGAAATTACATTTTAGAAACAATTTGGGTTAACTTCGTTACATGTGTATGCTGGATTAAAATTAATTTAAAAAAAATCGTTTTGTTTATTAAATATTATTATGTAAATGTTTGTAATTATATAATAAATTTGGCATTAGTTTTGAGCAGGAAATAAGAACAAGCTATTTTACCTGAAGTTCAAATTTTTTTTTCCAATAAGAATTGCCGAAAATTGTACAATTCTTTGCTATTAGTTACTGTTTATAAATAAGGAAAATCTTAAAATAAAACTAAAAAATATTTTTGTATTTCTAAATCAATTTAAAATTATATATTGTGCCGATTTCATAGCCCTTATGGACTTATTTCGAATTTGGATCGTGGCTGTTACAGAACTATTTGCATTCAATTTCGAAACTAGAACCATTTCATAGCCATGGATGGACTAGTTCAGTTTAGAAAAGTTTCGTGACTGGTTTCGGCCTTGGTAATCATGCTAAGATTTGAAAATAATTTCTTTCGATTTCAAAACTGATTAAAGCCTAAGTTTGGTTAGGTTACGCCTAAAGCTGCGCAGGCGTATAAAAGATGGATGATGGTTTCCTCCTTCTCATTATCCCTATAACTTTAGCAGCTTCTTCTATAATGAGTACCCAATATGTGCGCAGTTTGTTTTATTAGACTGCCTGTCATAAGTTCTATTACCTTGGTTATGTTCCCTCTTTTTACAGAATACATTTCCAATAATCTTTATTTTGGCAAGGTTTAAATTCCTCAAGCAGCAGTTTGAACGTGACGAAAGGGACGCCAATGCATTCTGCATCGAATTGAATCTGCTCTGCAATTTCTCTCGGCGCAAGAGCTAATCTGTTCTATTTACCCATCTCCTAAAAAGATCGGCGACAATTTAGCACAGTTTTGGAAGCGTAAGCGAACTCTGCTCTTTAATCGCTGTCTGGGTTCGATATGCCTAGCTGCCTTCGCGATGGTAGAGTCCTCCGCCGGAAGCAAACCGCATTGGTCCGGTTGACTGAAAGTGTATTTGATGGAAGTGCTTGCTGTTACCATTACCATTAATATGTAATTTTAATATGTAATTTTAATATGTAATTTTAATATGTAATTTTTTCTTGCTGGGGGTTCTTGTCCGTAAGTAATTTTCAGTAAATGAAATAGTTTTTTAGATCCTTTTCAGGTCATTGTTACGTTGAATGGCTTTTGGGTTTTTAGTTTTATGGAACTCTCTGAGGCCATGTACAATATTTTTTGGAAATAGTAAAATTATTTAAAAAAAAATTACTTCTACCGTCCAAAACTGTATATAAATACATACATATATGGTCTGAGACAGTTCCAGAAATTGTTTTTTATTGTTTTGGCATGAAAGTGTATGGTTCTCTTAAACGTAGTGCGAATATTACTGCCGATTGACTATGACGATACATTTATAATCTCATTTGGCGTACTCTTAAGTGGACCTTTGAAGTTTTATTCATGGCTGACCACTTCAGCCACTTCCTTAAAAAGTGTGCGTCTAACTGTGGATACCAAGATCTAATGAAATTGAAACTCCTACTCGTCTTGTTGCTCCCGGTCGTCTCTCTGGTTTAATATCTTGTCTAAGATAACTTTTAGAAATTCGGCCTTCATCCCTAGGCTTAACTAAGCACCGTGCACAGTCGGCGAGTTACTATCAGGGATCATGTATCTCCTCGTGAATAGCACTAGCTTCACTTTATTTGAGTTGACGTGGAATCCACAACGGCGAAGTGTCACCTGCATTTTTTTGAAGTCGAAAACAGACGTAAAAATAATTCCCTACAAGTACTCAAGTTGATTCCAAAAATGTGTTTTAAAAATGTTTTGGTTAATTGATATAGTAGATTTGATTGAGTAAAAATATTTTATGGTTTATTGACAGATTATCGGTACCTTTGTTTCATCATTGTTTCGGAACTAGATCGGAACCATCTAAGGGCAATCTCTGACTCATTTTGAGATTAATTTTCTGCACTCTTTTATTGAAGTTGCTCGGTAGATTCACTTGAAAAACGAACTGATTTTGATAAATCCAGAAAAAATTGCCAAGGTAAAGCGCTGTTCCCTGAGAAGAGGTAGTGTTGACAAGGGCGCAACAAACAATCTCTGTCTAGTTTTTCACTAACATTTATAAGCTGGCGTATTTGCATCTAGATCTAGGAGAGCTAAACGAAATTTAAGTTCTCTCACCCTCGGTAATTGCGTCATAGAGCCTTGGATCTGAAGTTTCAGTGACTTTTGACTTTTTCATCATCAGAAAGATCTAAGTACACTAAATGTCCTAAGAGAACTGCGTGCAAACATCGCTTACTTACAGTGGCGGACTAAAGTCTACATACGATCCATTTTTTGGGAATTCATCCCGTCCTATAGCTTTCACAGAAAAAATAATGATGCAGTCTTGTTTTAAATTGAAATATATAACAAAAACCAAAATTTCTCATTTATTCAACATTAACTTTCAAAGTTATTAACAAAAAATAGATAAAAGGCACTGACAAAAGTGAACATACGATTTTTTTCTTAGCTATTCTAGGTAATCATATCAATTTTAATAACTAAGTTAATATTTTGTTGGGCCACCATGCGCATCGATCACCGCTTGCAAGCGTCTGGGCATTGAAGAAACCAAATTTTCCAGCTCTTCTCCTGTTATGTTTTGCCACTCTTCTTGAAGTTTCTCTCTAAGCATTGACGCATTACTTATATGGTGTTTTCGAATTTTCCGCTCCAATATTTCCCATATATGTTCTATAATATTCAAGTCCGGGCTTTGAGGTGGTGAGTGCAACTGTCGCGGAGCATAATACAGCAGCCAATCCTTTACTATTTGCGCTGTGTGCTTAGGATCATTATCCTGTTGAAAGATCCAGCTCAAGCCAAGGCACAGTTTGTCCACAGATGGCTTCAAATTAGTTTCCAATATGGTCTTATACTGGAAGCGATCCATATTTCCTTCAATAAAGACCAAATTACCCACTTCAGACGCTGCAACTGCTTCCCAAACCATTACACTCCCACCACCATGCTTTACGGTCGAAATAAGGTGCCTGGGATCCATGGCAGTATTTGGTTTTCTCCAAGCTTTTGCTCTGCCATCGCATCCAAATATGTTATATTTTGACTCATCCGTAAATAGCACGCTTTTCCAGAACTGATGATCCTTATTTAGATGTTTTTTGCGAACTCCAAACGAAGTGCGCGGTTTTTCTCGCTTATGAGAGGCTTCTTGCGAGGAGTTCTGCTGTGGAATCCTTCGTTGTTAAGAGTCCTTGTTATTGTGCGTGGGTGCACAACAATTTCGGATCTCTCAGCTATCTCCTGGGCCAAATTAGTAGCATGTACCTTGGGATTTTGGCTTACTTTATTACGGATGAAAGAGATGTCCCTACGGGTAAGCTTCTTTGGACGGCCACTTCGCGGTTTACTCTCGAACGAGCCCGATTCTGCAAAGTTTTTATAAATTGTTTGCACCGTCGCTTTTCTTAAATTTAACAAATTAGCTATTTCGCCGAACGTTTTCTTATCATTTCTGTTTTTTATAACCAATTTTCGCACAGCCACCGGGATTTCCGTTCGTGACGACATTTTCGCGATTGTATTTCTTTTTTCAAATGATGGAAAACAATGAAGATAAAGCCAAATACCAAGAAAAGTATAAAAAGAAAAAAAAAACGGTACTTGACCACCGGAAACAATAGCTGAAGTAATAAATGAAACAAATTAATGAAACGTATGCTCACTTTTGTCAATGCCTTTTTTCAGTTTTTTGTTAATAACATTGAAAGTTGATTTTGAATAAATATGAAATTTTCGGTTTTGTCTTACAATTAAATTCAAATCAAGACTACATCAATACTTTTCCTGTAAAAACTATGGGACGGTATGGATTCCAAAAAAAGGGGTCGTATGTAGACTTTAGTCCGCCACTGTATATCACAAAGTTATGCTAATAGAGAGTTCTTATTACGTTCTTGCTTGCCTCGAGGGTTCAGTTCTACAGTTCGATATTCACGCTTAGATTAATTAACATATGTATGTATTTTATTTACGCAATATTCATAACTGAAGATCATAAGGGCTGCTTAGGTCCGTTAGAGGCCTGATAAGTCGGCGACTTCTGACCAGAAGTCTGATTGCTTATTAACTTTCGACCTTTATAGCGTTAAAATTCTATTTGTAAATAAATATATATTTTTCTATTTACGATGGTTTCCAGTCTAAAAGGCAATGTTCTCTTCAACAGGTTTTGGGCTTTTCAACATTAACCTCGATAGAAGATTCAGGTTCAAATTCGCACAGGTTTTCCGCGACTGAAGTGGAGATTATTTTAATTCTTCGTTTTGTTGTCTAAGACTTTATTCAGGATTAAGAGTTTCGCAATTTGATACTTGACCAACTTTTCTAGGCTCTAAACACCCATAAGGCTTTTAAGCTAATTTCTGACTATGAGTCACTTCATCTTTCACTTATTATTAAAAATATCTTATTTTTCATAAAAATTCAACGCAAAAAGTAGTCTAGTTCATTTATCTATGCTTATCTGCGAATTAGATAAATTTATATTAGCTTCTGGGATTGTTTGTTTGGCAAACGCCAAAAAAAAAAAAGAAATGTGAAAATAAAAAAATAGAAATGCAAACAAGGCGATGAAAGCAGATAAACGCAGCTTATCTAAGAAAAACATATTTAAATTTTCTTTAGAGTAGATAATTAAAGCGAAATAGCAGAAAAATTGTGGCAAACAAAACAAACATCCATATAATGGAAGAGAATGTCTCAATCGCTGAAACCAAAGCGAAAATAATTTTTTTATGTAGTAAATATTTAACATCTATTATATATCCTATATTTACTTTTATTTTTCTCATTTTATTTATTAATTTAAATCCATAAAAATATTTCCACTTTTATTTGGTTAGTTTAAAAAAAAAATAAGAAATTTAAAAATCAAGGTTGATACTTTCACCAATAAAATTTTCATCTCAATTTCGTATGCCAAAATTGCCGTACAACAACACTCTCTGTGTTTATATCTCTCTCTCTTTCTCCTTTACGGCGCTCAATTTGACCTTTATCACTCTCGTACACGCCTATATATCCATTCACATACCGTAATTACGTTTGATGGAAATTTTTCCACTTTATAATTTTTGCAAATATTATATATACGCCGGAGCCGCAACAAATCACCTCAACAGCTGGTAAGTGGAAACATTTAACCCTTCACTAGCCAAAAATTATATGCAGCTTACGCCCATAAAATGTGGTTGCACACGCGGGTTGGTCAATAAGTACGGGACACAATAAATTTCAGTGGTGCTAGCGAGTAGAGTGGTCAGCCGGCTCATATTAAGAGCTCGGAAAAGTACACTGGATTTCCATAATCGGGTTTTTCACAGATTCTGCTTTGACCTTAATAACCTATTTCGGGTGTCTCAAATAAACAGGAGGGCCGGTAGCAGGCTGAAGTATAGATATATTTTTATAGGCTCATGACGCTCTGCTGATAGTATTTCAAATAAGAAAACCTCTCTTGTTCTTAAACGAGCAGGTTCTGCTTTTGAAACACTGTTCCTCGTGTTATCTTCCGAACCAGCTCACGTTGATATTTTTAATTTTTTTTTACTTTAACATCTAAATCGCCTCGTGGGCAATGATTTTTCTTTTTTTTACGGTCTCATGGTTACTCATAGAAATAATCTTTAGGTATTCCCTTCGTCTACGGATGCGACATCATCAGTATAGACAATAAATTCATTCTTCCAGAACTAAGAAAAAACTGAAGTTTCTTGAACTTCTCCAGTTTAAGAATTGAATAACCAAGTAGATTTTAAGTCTTCTGTCTGAAATATTAGTTTGAGATTTCTGTGATTTCTTCTGCAAGGGTTCGCGAACACAATAAGCTCAAAGTGCCTGTGACTTCCGGAGCATAAAAAAATCTTGTGCCTGTGAGTCTTTTGTTTTCAATTTCTCTCCAGCCTTAAATATGAATTCAGAAACTGAGTAAGCCCGAAGTTTCTGATATTTCTGTCTCTGATATGAATTCCTGTGGATTCTGAATCTCTTGTTTCCAATTTAAGTTGAAGAAATCAGCAAGTCCTAGAGTGTCTGAGTCTTCAGTCTTCAATATAATTCCAGAAAGAGAGTAAGCTCGGAGGCTTTTTTTGAATTCATGAATTGAGTGATCCCGGCGGCTCTGAGCCTTCTGCCTCATATATATATTTATATGCCTATGCTTCTGTATACTTTGCTTTCAATTTAAGTTTAATAACTGAGAAAACCCGGAGCTATTCAATCTTCTTACCCCAGTATAACTTCAAGAAGTCAACAAAGGAATGAATGAATTAATTTTAGAAGTGAATAAGTTTTCATTTCCTAAAATCAGTTTGAAATGTGATTGCTTGTTCTTCTGTGTCTTTTCTCACTCAATCTAGTTTGAAAAATTGTGCAAACCTGGGACTTTTTAGTCATCTCTCTCAAATATTAGGCGGAAATCTTCAAGTAGTTGATGTTTTGGATTCTTCTGCCTTCCGATCCCAAAGAGACCTGAGCTAATATGCCAGCAATGGCATGTATTGTTCGTCCCTCGTACTCCCAGATACGCGGATCAAGTAAAATATTTATATACACGTATGTACGTATGCCTACACATATGTAAAATAAATAAATATTTCCTTTCGTGTAATACGCCAAAGATACACACAGCAATGACCGTACGTTGTAATGACCAACAGCAGCAACAAACACAAACAACAAAAAAATCTTCCATAGCTACAACAATGCTTTTGGCTTAAAGAAGTCGCCAAAGAAATTGAACTCCACACCACCTTCAATCCAGTGACGGTGATGATGATGATGACGGTGATGGTGATGTTGATGATGGCGAACAAAAATTATTGCTTCGCGGTTTGTTTTCGATTAAACCGAACACACGCATTCATGTGTGCATACATATATTCAAACATATGTATGTTGTGTGTGTTGACTCTGATTTTCACTTTCGTTTTCAGCTTTTATTGCCGATTTAGTCGACATAAGCAAGTAAGTGCGGCAACGGTTGAGTGTCAGACAGTCTGGGAGGCAGCTAGAGGCAGGTAGAGGCGTCAGTTGCAGTGCCCCCCGTACAAGCATTGAACATTACTGAGCGTACGACCGTTGTTGATGACTCTCCCTGGTGTGCTGGGCGGTCACTGTGATCTGTGCGCTTGTCCATTGATTATTGTTGTTGTTACGCCGTTGTTGCTTTTTTCTATTTAACTGTTGATTTCGATTTCATTTGCGAACGAAAGTGAAAATACCAAACAGAAATGTGAATAAAAGAAATGAATTTAAATAAATTATCGACGAAGTTAATCACCAAAGCGTGTGCGTATACACACATACAAATCGCTGCGTGCCAATGGCTTGAGACTGGCTGTGATCTTCGGCGAATCTTCCGTAGCTCCATGCGTTGTGCTGTGTTGTTAGGCGTTGCTCGGCTAAGCCGCTGTCGGCGTTTAAAGCGACTAAATTTCTTTTTGATTATTGAATATTTATGTATTTACAAGCATACATACAGATCGACTTACATGTTTGCTTCAAACAACAAAACAACAACAATAATAATATTAATGAGGGTCAAGTCACTTGAAAAACCGCTTTAAGGCGATCACACGGCTGAATTGGCATGCGCTTGAACATTTCAGTTGAGTGTAAATTAATTTTGAGAATTTTTTTTAATATCTCGTATGCGTTTTGTTTATTTTTTAAATAATTTCTTTCCTTTTTTATTTATTATTTAATAAAAAATTAATTTCTTTCTCTTTCGTTTTTTCTTTAATATTTACCTCAACATGCGCTTATTGATAATTATGACGCTGTTAAAAATTTCCCTCCCTCTCTCCGACATATCTACATATTTTTATACTCATTAGGCTTTTAAGCTCATAAAGATAACGTAGAAAAGATTTTAAATAATTATAATTTATGCGCCTATTATTGTCTTGGTCTAAAAATAGTTACAACTATAGTAATTGATTTGGTGAAAACTATATTTGTACATACCTACATATGTATTGTGTGCATTTCTGAATATTGATTTGATAGAAATTTTAGTGATTTTTATTACTTCATGGTGAAATTTTTATTTAAAGTGCATAATTGATGAGTGTGCGTATGTACCATAAATTAGCGCTGAGAAATTAAAATTTATAGAAATTAATAAAGAAAAAAATATTTTAAAAACTAAAAGAGGTGTAGCTTTGTTAGAGTGGTTGCTAGAGTGGTCTATACCGACTTATGTTACCTGAAAAAGACTTCTGTACTCCTAAGCGGACAAGGCATTTGGGTGGAAGTACAACCTAAAAGATATTTTGCGATCCTTCTTTAATTTGCCGAGTGGTTGGGCAAAGTAAAATCTTAGGAGTGTTGCCACGGGTTCAGCCTTCATGACCAGATGAATTTTTTTTTTTTAATAAAAAATGGGAACTCATGGTAGAAGGACCTATGTCGCGGCTTCAGAGACATAGACGAGGAGTAGTCGGTGAAGCACTACCTCTGCCAATGAGCCGCCCTAAACACAGCCCGTCGTCGTTTCTTAGGTAATTCTATTTTGACTGCCTTGCAGATACAGTTTTAGCAAATGTCAATAATCTCGCGTGTTTCATTAAGCAAATCAAGGTGTCAAGTGCCAAGTAACCTAACTAGCTATTGAAAATTTTCTTTATTTATTTTATTTTTATTTAATTCATTTTATTTTTTATACAGATTTATTTAATTTAACAATTTGGTTATAGTTTATTCGGTTTATATTTAATTAATTAATTTTTGGGTTTTCGTTTAAATGGAACTGTTTTAGACCATTTATTTTTTGGAAATAGTGAAAAAATTACAACAATAGTTTAATTAATTAATTTTACTTAATTTTATTTTATTTCTTTAATTTTATTACATTTTGTTTTATTTAAATTGATCCAATTTATTATTTAATTTACCTCAATTTAATGTAACTTAATTTATTTTATTTTAATTATTTTTTTATCCTTCTTCTAATAAATAAAACGAAACAATATTTTATTCTATTATTAATTGAATTTATTTTATTCAATTTGATCTTGTTTATTTTTAATTTTAATTTTAATTTTATTTTATTTCTCTTAGTTTCTTTTATTTTACTTTACTTTGCTTTTTTCTACTTTGATTAATTTTGTTTTAATTAACTTTGTTTGTTTAATTTTTTTTTATATTTTTAAATTTAAAAAATTACCTGCTTTTAAATGCAAATAACATAAAATAAAACAATATTATATATATTTTATTTTTATTTTGTTTCACTCAATTTTATTATGTTATTTTATTTTGTTTTATACAGTAGTAAATATTTAAAATAAATTTAAATTTAAAAAAAATAATATTTTTTATAAATTTTTTTTAAGCGATGCCCTCAACCAACAACATTTAGCCTTCAATAAAAGCAACAATAAATTATGAAAATAATTATGAAAATTAAGCAGACACTTTTTTAAACACTTTTTATTGTTTCATTATAAATTTTCAAAATCACCATTCACCAATTTGGTGTCACCTGACGGCAGCGGCAGCAGCTTGTTGGTGCTGTGTCAAATGTGTAATTGAAGTAGACAGTCGCGCAGACACGACAAATGCACAGACCAGCTGAAATATAAGCATGCAAAAAAGCAACAAAAACAACATATATTTATTTATTTATGCGAATAATAAAAGCAATGAAAGATCACTTTAAATAAATTATATTTACCACTTGAGGTGTAAAAATTAAAAAAAAAAATTATGGAAATATACCACTCTTGAGTAGTAGCGCACTTGCTGCTTAATACATATATATGTATCGTAAGTATGCATGTTGCTATAAAAGCAAGACTAGCTCATTCATTGCCGCAGGGTTGCATTCGAGGACCTTCACATGAATGGTGTGCTGCTGCTGCTGCTGGCCGCTGCGGTAGAGTGGCAACGTGAAATTTGGAAAGCGGCAACGGCGAAAGCAAACAAATTTATGCGATACCCACAAAGCTGCAACAACACCAACAGCATCAAGAGTGATAAGTGGTAATGATGGTAATGGGCACCTGTGAGTTGCCGCTAAAATCAGCCAAGCAAACACCAAGACCGTTTGTCTTGTCTACATTTTTTTTTACATCTGTTGAGCGCAATTTGTTGGTGCTTTGTTTTTGTACTTTTTTGTTGTGTATTTTTTGCGGGTTTGCGCTTTGGCGCTGCAGTTACTTCATAGGTATATTTAACGGATGGTTTTTATATATGTATTATATGCTTGTTTTCAGTTGTATCTGCTGATGTTAGTTGCTTTTGACCATTTCACCTTTTGGCATTTAATCTTGAATATCTTTTTAAATGCTTCATTGACTCTATTTTTGCTCTTGTGAATTTTTGCACATTTTCTTCGCTTAATAGAGATAATCATCAGTGATGAAAGTAAAATTGAAGGTCTCTTGAATTTTGTTTTTTAGTTTTTAGCTTATTAAACTTTGTTCGATTTCATTTTTAATTTTTTTTTTTCAATTTACCTTTCTCATATTGTCTTATTTGATTTTTTAATTTTATTTTAATTTTCCTTAAGCTAAAAAAAATCGTTGAAAAATTACTATTTTACTAAGGAATCAAGTGGAACTTTATAATTACACTTCTAAACCGAGACAAACATGTAAATATGCACGACTTGAGTGGTGGCGGTGGTAAAATATGCGATAATATATTAATGAATATCAATATATGTTTAGCATGCATGTTATATGCTCTCCCCCAACAATGGCAGATATTTGATACTTTTATTGTATATTTGTAATATGGTATATATGCTTACTAAGTATTAAAGGTAATGCATGTGGTTCAGCATACTTATGTACATATATATACATATTTTTTACAAAAAGGCGTCAAAACTCACAAACATTGATTATGTATTCCATTTTATTTTGTTTTATTATATTTTATATTCTAACAATTTATTTTATTTTACTTTATGTCACATAATTTTTTTTTTTGATTTATTGTATACCTATTATATTATTATATTTTATTTTCTATTTTTTAAATTTTATTTTATTTCTTTTTATTTTACTTTATTATATTTTTTATTTTATTTTAAATTATTTTATTTATTTAATATACTTTACTATTCTATTTTATTTCATTTTACTTTACTTTACTATATTTTTTATTTTATTTTGATTTATTTTGTTTTTTTTTTTTTTGTACTTAATTTAATTTAATTTTATATTACTTTACAGAAAACCGTCAAAACTTACAAATTATGGATTATTCATTCCATTTTGTTTTGTTTTATTATATTTTATATTCTAACAATTTTTTATTATTTTCAAATTTTTTTCATACCTATTATATTATTTTATTTTATTTTTTACATTTACTTTTATTTTATTTACTTTTATTATTTATTTTATATTATTTAATTTCATTTTATTCTATTTTATTTTATTTTATTATATTTTTTAATTTAAGTTTATTTCATTTTATTTTGTTTTATTTAATATAATTTATTTTAATTTTATTTGTTTTCATTTTCTCTTGTTTTATTTTATTTTCTTTAATTTTATTTTACTGTATTTTTTTATTTTACTTTATTTTCATTTATTTAATTTAATTTCATTTTAATTACTTTTTTGATTCATATTTAGTTCACATAATTTAATTTTTTTTTAATTCGTTTTGTTAATATTTTTATTTTGTTTTATTTATTTTTTGTATTTTATTTTAGCTTATTTTTGACTTTACTTCTATTTTTTATTTTATTTAAATTTTTTAATTTAATATTTAGTTAGTTTATAAGGACCATAAATGTATCTGAAAATCAACGTCCGATTGACTTAAAATTAGAACGTTTCTATTGCTTCTGGAAAGGCATATGCGGTTTGTCGGGAAGTGGACCAAGGGCTGACCTATTTGAAAAAATCGTACATATGGCTCGATTTACCAATAAATTTTTTATTATTTAATACTAATTTAATTATTTTGTATTATTTTATTTGTTTCATCTTATGTAATTAGTTATTTTATTTCATTTTTGTTTTCTCTCTCAATTAGTTTATTTATTTAATTTCGTTGCTCAAATTTTAATAATTTTGAGTTACACTAATTTTGTCTGTAATGTTTGTCTGTGCGCTATTTTTCATACTTACGTACATGGCGCACACTTCTGCTTACATACATGCACATAGTTTTATGCTTAAAGCCCTCAACTGATGGAAAATCAAAACCACAGACAATACTTTGCTTACATTTTTCCTCGAGACGGCTAAAACCACAAAGTATAATTCGCTATGGTGTAGTTGCGAATATTTTGCAACAAACATACATGTATGTAGGTATGTGTGTATATATAAAATATTTACGGTTATAAGCCGAAAATTTGATCGCCTGTGTTGGCATACAAATTCCCTTTCTTACTTTCGACAAAAACCAACAAAACACAATGCGGAACAAATGCATTATGGCCAAGTATACCGTTATATACATATGCACACATGAGCGTGTACGCCTTGCCGTTTTTGTCGCAAATCCATCAAAAAAGGTTTTTCGCTGCAAATCTTGTCTAGTCTTATTAAGCATAGCAGCTTACAAAGACTGTCAGCGGGTTGACGCGAATCCACGCGTTTGCATTCTTTGACATTTTTGAATTTTTTTCATTTATTTTTTCATTCATAAAAATGCTTAATAGTGAACTATAACTGGTTATAAAGGCATATAATTTACATATTTAAGTGTATATGTACACATATGTATATGTGTGTGTGTTTATTAAGTGTTTGTTAGCGCTTCAAATTGCTTTAGCATAAATAATTGAAATTAGACGCCAACTAAGTAAGCGGGC
The DNA here is from genome assembly GCA_037013455.1 of Ceratitis rosa. Taxonomy (NCBI): domain Eukaryota; kingdom Metazoa; phylum Arthropoda; class Insecta; order Diptera; family Tephritidae; genus Ceratitis; species Ceratitis rosa. Next base: position 2,488,376 of record JAWMAG010000046.1, on the reverse strand, counting down.
TCTTTGCTTTTGCATGCAAGAAGTGAATATTTGCATAAATAGGTTTTTTTATTGTTTTTTTTTTCACAACAAACTGTGTTAAATGTTGCCACATTAGTGCAAACAGTGATTTACAGCATTTTTCTGCACTCGGTTTTGCACTTTCGAAGCATCTTTAACCTCTGTGCAGCTGAAGTGACGCCAAGGCGTATGAGTAACATACTTGTGTGGAATGAAGGCAATTTGCGCGATATAAAAGTGTTTGTACATATACATATGTGTGTTTGTGTGTTGAATATATATGTGCCAAAGCACTATAATTACTTAAATTTATATGCAAAATAGTTGACAGCAAATCAGTTTAAGAGAATAAATCTGCTTTTTGGTGACTTTGTTTTGCAACGCAACCTGTTTGTTTGCTTCAAACCACTCTTTTCTAACTAGCTTTTTAACAATGGTGAGTATTTCATTTAGCCATCACTTTATTTTCTGCTTTGAAAGGCGTTTATTATGCAATAAAGCTAGCGATTAGCATAAGTATAACGTTGAGTTAGAATCGATTTTTAATCAGACAAGTTTATGTGACGCTTTGTTATTTTGTTATTGTTGAAGTATTTATGCTGAGAGCACAAAGGCGCAAATTGTAGCAAAGACAAAATATTTAATGCAATAAATTCCGCCACAAACTAGTGGTAATTGCAAACGTGTATTGAATCAAATTTATGATACGATAACAAGGATATTAAAATTGAGTTATGTACTAGACTTAAACCAAATGTTTATAAATTTCTTATATATGGTAATAATTTTACTTACATAACGGTATATTATACATAAAACAAAGTCTTAAAAAAATTTGTTTTCCAAAATTTTAAATCTTATGAAAAAAATGTTTAATCCAATATTTTACCTTTCAAGTGCTACCAAATTTTTTCTTACTTAGTTAGCTATAAGGCAACTTATGCTTATTTTATAAGACCACTTTCATGATTTTCTCAGATTTTCGTCTCGCTCTTAACTTCAAGGAACATTTTTTAAAATTATTTCAGAAAGAAGTTCTTATGCCGAATTCCAACAAAATCGAAGACCAACGCCTAGAACTCTGTTACATTTAATATGGAAAATACGTTAAAATGTTATTTTTCAATATTTTGAAATTTTTATATTGTTACAACATGTCTTCTTCATTCCGTTAACCGATGTACTGATCTTTCCTGCAACATGTTGTAATAACGGATATTGGAGCTTATGTCTGTTTTGTGCATATTTTGTTCCATAGTTTGCAGTGACATGCTAAAATACCTATAATGATTCCAAAGTTATTTTTTTGAGGAGGTTTAGTTATTTAAATTATTATATCAATACCTGCAGCTTATCCCTTTCTCTTCTGATTTTAATAGTTTCGCAAGGTTTGTAATGAGAGAGAAGGATACAGGACCAATCGGCATGGAAGCTGGGGTTTCTTGTTAATTTCCTTGCAAGCCTTTGTGGCCTGGAAACTTTATTAGCTAAACTTTGTGGTATTTGCTTAGCTTATTTCGGTTTGAAATATGTTTGTGTGTATGAGTGTATTTTTTAATTTTATTCTCCATCTGTTGATTCCCGAATTCTCTTTCGAGGGAGCGCAAAATTTTACTAAGAGTTTTTATAATTGCGGTTGCGGGAATATCAAGCCCTCCAGGTGTATTTCTAACATGAAATAAAAGCACTTCAGAAAAAATCAACAGCCGTTCGGAGGCAGCCTAGTATAAATTGTAGGTCCTCCATTTGATAGAAAAACTCCAAGATGTAAAACCACAAATTAGAGGAGGAGCTCGGCAGAAGTTTTGATCTTTTTTCCTTCAAGATTTGCATGACGAAGTTAAATGATTATATTCTTTTAAAAAATATATGTGAATCTATATCTGTTGAGCAAAAAATTTTTCTTGCCGTATAACCATTTTGTGGAGGGTCTTTACCGAATTTTTCAATTGCGCAAGGAAGGAGTTATATCGCTGAAGTTCAAAGAGTGATGATTCTATATCTGTCTCTCATGGAAACTAATCGTATTCCCTTAATATTTACTAAACAAAATACTAACTGAATTGTCGTAGATAATTAAAGTAGAAATCTTTAGAGTTTCAGGTGAAAAGTGTGAAGGAAAAGAAAGTGTATGATGTTGGTTGAACAAATTCTTTTTGATTTTCACTTTTAATGTAACTATTGAGGATGTTAGTCATAAGTTCCATACCTTTTATTGACTTTCCCAGTTACCGCTGCTTGACTTTAGTGATTAGATCTCTTTAATCATCCTTAAGATTCTCGTAGACTTAGGTCGACGGATTTATGTTAGGCCTAATCTAAAATGCTTTCTCGTTAGTTCCTCTTTTCTACAAAGTAACGTTAAGGAAGACAACCTCCAAAGGTATGCTCTCCCTTTTCTTCTCAATATTTTTGTATTATGTCGTGAACTTATTGGTAGTCGCTGATAAAGAGTGGAAAATTTCAAAAAACACACAATACACGGAAGGACCTCCAAGCGTGAGATTTGGTATGTTATACAGGTACTTGTATGTTCAAATAAACATTGCCACCGAAAATTCTCGTATTCAGAAAAAGATTTGGAGCTCCTAACAAACCATGAGTATCATTAAAAACACTTTACAGGCTTCGAGATATTCACATACTTAAATATCTTCTAAAACAATCACTAATAATCCGCAAAACCTCAAAAAGAATGTTTTCTGGTGTTAAATTCCTAATTTCTTACACAAAGTATCCAAATACTGGGTTAGTAAAAAGTAATCTAATATTTTTTGCATACAATTAAAGTTTTATTTATCATAATTAGAATTATCCGATTTATGTCAAATATGCATCGTTTTGCTCGATAACTTAAGTTAATGTGATTATGTCTCTGGCATAGAAACACTTGTCGGGGTTGGCAAAAAATTGGGACAATAGACTTTCACAGGCTTCTCTTTATGCCAATTCTTCACCAGCCAACTTGTGCGCCATACACAGAAACATATGGTAATCACTTGGTGCAAGGTCAGGAATAAAAGGTTGGTTCATAAGAATCTCCAAACTCTCGGAGCTTTTGGCGAGTCCCTTTCTATGTACGTGTCGTCGATTAATACCTTCAAATGGCCCAATTGCTGACAGTACAGTTCCGAAATAAGAGTTTAGCCGTAGGGGAGCAGCTCATAGTGGATGATTCCTTGCATATCCCAACAAACACACAACAAAACCTTCCTGGCCATCAAGGATGGCTTGGAGATCGTTTGTGTCGGCTCACTGCTCCTTTAACGTTGCTGTAAGGGATCCACTTCTCAATTCCAGCCTCCATTCACTCCAGAGATGGGTCGATTTTGTAACGATTTAGCAGTGATTCGCAGATGGAAATTCGGTCCATGAGGTTTGTCTCGTTTCACTCACGTGGCATCTATAACTCGTGCTTCTTTGAGCATCCAGCCTTCGTCAAGTGATTTCAAACTATTCGTTGTGCAATCTTTAGCTCCTGGGCAATTGAAACAGTGCTCACATGACGGTTAGTATCGACGATTTTTCATTGTTTTATTGACATTTACGACAATTGGTCTTCCACACCGTGGAACATCTTTTACATCTAAATTACCTGAATGAAATCGACGAAACCAAAATGGTGCATGATCAGTATCATGTATCAGTACTATAAACACAGCTGCCTGAATTGTGTTTTCGTCTTTGTCGACGACAAATTATAGAATATATCGTATTTTCTCTTTGCTGGTGTCCATCTTTGACATCCGCTTTACTCTACACTACTGATCTGTAGGAGATCCACACTTCTTCTATTATCTTTTTTAGTACAAAATGTGATCTTTCTGAAGCCATCTAGCGTAATCCATTCATGCGTATAGAACGTGAGATTCAGATCACTAAAGCTATTAATTCGAGTCTTGCACCATCTAGCCGATCAGGGTCTTGAGGTATAAATTTTTCAAAATTCATTTAAATTCGTTAAATAAATTAATTTAATTTTATGGGTGTACTCTTTATAAAGTTTGGGTATTTAACTCTATACATACATGTCTACATATTTATAGATAAAATAAAAAAAAGATTGTCGATATATTTATTTTAAGCGATTTTAAATTTTGGCTTCCTCTTATTTTATATTCTACACACACCTTAGCCAAACCGCCAGAGACAGCAATGAAAATGCTGATATTTAAAAATTATTCTAAAAAACACCTACTAAACACACCTATTTCAATTTATTTTCCTAGTGCAATAACATCTAACTGTGGGAATAACAGAAAAACTTCCTGAATGACTCAATTGCTAATTTTTAAAAAATAAAAATATATTATATGAAAGAAATACACATAATTGCTGCCATTGTTTAACTTTAAACTTTTAACAATTGCTTAAGCAGCTCTCCATACAACACCAACAACAACAAGAGTAATAAATAGCAACAACAAACGGGCAATAAACGTCAACACCAAACCCAACGAAGCGTTTAAACGATCGCTTCACTTTATTTATGTATGAAGAGAATTTTTTTCTTTTTTTGTTTTATTTGCAACATAAACTGAAACAGAGCAAAGAAAATGCCTTAAAAAAATGCAAAAATTAAAATAAAAAACCTTGAGAAAATGGATTGTATAAAATTGCTGGTACAGCAGACAGTGTAGATACGCACAATTAATTATGCTGGTTAAAGTTATAAACATTATTATTACGTATTATTATATATTTTTTGGTAGCTGCTAATTTCCTCAATAAAAAATAAATAAATTAATATTTAAAAAAGAATTTTAAAAAATTGTTCATATAAAGGGGCGTGTGTTCAACCGGACGTTTGATTGACGTAAATGACGCGCAGTGATACCAAATGAGATCAGGCAGCTTGAAAATTATATAAGTTTATACGCGTATAAACACTTACTCACTCTGATTTCGCTAAATATAAATTTAATGGCATTGCTATAATTATTATTTCATATTATTAAAAAAGTAGTTTAAATTAATTATAGCGTAAACAAGCATGAAATTTGAGATTATAGTGTTGAAAAAATATGGGTGTGCCGGCAAGGAAGGCTGAGGAATTGCAGGCTTTAATAAAAATATAAAATAGAATTAAAAATTATTGTATTTATTTTAGTTAATTAAGTGTTTCAATGCATATTTTTACTTATTTCTCATTTGCATTGCTAACATAAATATTGAAAAAAATTAAAATTAATTTTATGCGTTTTTTCTCTTTACAGGTAAGCGAATTCGGAAATAAGAAAAGGAAACATAAACAAAAAAATGGTATGAACAGTAATTATAAACGGCTAAAATTTAAGATATTTCAGGAAAAGCCCTTTCCTTTAGCCTTCATTTATTATTTATTTGGTTAAAGGTCGTATAATTTTATTTCGGCTACCGCTAATAAACCTACTTTATAAAAGTAATAATGGATGGCCAGTAAGAAGGTCAAAATAAATTTAACTTAAATTATGATTTTTATTTAAAAGACAGAAAAAAATAGTCAGTGAAGAATTAAAGTAGAGTTTTCAAAAACCAAAGCAATAATTGGGAAATGCTTTTTTTTTTTAATTATACATTTTTTCTATTTGCCATAAAACATTAAGCTGCTAATAATTCAATATACTTAAAAGCAGAAAAATATAAAAAATTGTTGCCTGTGTAGATTAATAAATAAAAAATATATATTATTATGAGTAAATAACCCAGTAAATTTTGATGTAAGGACCAGCAAAAATTAATGAATTGAATTTTGTATAATAAAAAGCACTAAAAAGTATAAAAAACGTGGGCTACATTTCGGCACAAAGTTAAAAATGAGCAATGAATAAAAATTAAATAATTAGTAAATTTTTTAGAGGATAATTTAGTTTATTTTCACAGTTGAAAAGTGGTAACAGAAAAATACATTTATATATTGTATTTTATTTAAGTGCACTTCGGCACCATCAATTTTTTTTTTAATATTAATGCAATGATTATAAAATTTAGCTAGTTTTCAAAGTTCAAAAATGAGCAAAACAAAATGTATGCTTTTTATTCCGATTATAATTTTTATATAAAATGTCAGAAAATATTATGCGATTACAAATACTGTATAGTAAAAAGCAGATAAAAAGAAAAACGGTGCCTACATTTCGGCGCAAGGAAACCTTTGTTTGTGTCCTAGAATGCCGCTAGCGAATATATAGTTTTTTGAAGTTATGTTCAGTGAGTTGTTATCACGGCAAATTAACTAATGTATAATAAGAGATTGGGAAATAGCCTTATCCAATATGCGCACGATCCAGACAGTTAAAAAAAGTTCAGAATCAGTTTTTCTGGTAAACTTTTGATTTAACAGATTTAAGGGCATATTAAAAAAAATCGAAAAATACATGAATTTCATTTTTTTTTTTTAAAAATAAAATCCAAAGGTCTTTCAAATTTTGTCAAGAATTGCATATATGTAGGTGATTATAGTTTCGTAGCGTATACAAGGTGCTTTAGTTACCGCGCTAATGAAAGGCGGCCGCGGTAGCCGAGTGGTTAGCATTGCGTACTGACATTCGGAAGGCTAGGATTCAAATCCCGGTGCTACCAACATCCAAAAATTATGGAAAATTAATTTAAATAAAAAATTAACTTAAATTTTCTAATTGCGGTCGTCCCTCGGCAGGGAATTTCCACCCCTGAAGTATGATTATTATCATTATTAATTTATTGTTGATTATAATTAAAATTACAAAACAATTATATTAGCACAAGTTACCAGGGCTATCGGCGAAGTAAAATTATCATTATATTAGAAATAGAAATTAGAAATAATTTCAAATATAATAAAAATACTTACATATTAAAAAATTCTGGAATTAAAAAAACCGAAATTAATTGAGATTTTCAAAAACATTATATAGTATTATATTAATTTTTTATTTTTTAGTGATCTGAAGGGCTGGTTTGTTTATATGAATTGAATATTTTTGTTACACAACAATGAAAAAGGGTAGAAGTGACAGCTGTTTCTGATATCATCGCATCTCCTCATCAGACTTCTTATAATAAAAACGAATAAATAAAATACACAGTATCAATTTTCATATATATTTGAGGTTGTTTCCAATTTTTAATTTACCTAAGAAGAAAGATTAATTAAATTTTCTAACCATTACTTATATATATTAATTTTATATGCATAAAATAAGTTTTTGGTGGTCGCTTGGTATTAAATTTAATTTTTAACTGCTCGCTAAAGCTACATCTGAAGATTAGAAGGCTTTTCCATAAGACACCAGAACCGATTTTATTTCATATCGTTTTAAGGACTGCTTCAGCTCATATTGTAGTTTTTGTCAGCTCCGCTGGAAGACACTATAGTCAATTAATCACTAAATCAAATATATGTATTTATTGTATGCATATCTTTGAAAGAATTTACTATATAATAACGAAACTCGAAGCCAATCTTTATTTAGGTAACCAAATGAAAAATTAACAAAAATAGTGTTACAATATATTTTTAACCTTCAAGTCTCAAAAAACTAAAAAAAAATACTTCCGAATTGTGTTCTGACGTACCTACAAAACTACTGATTTATTTTTAGTTTTGTCTAAGTTTTGAAAAGATAATTGTTTTTCTAGCCATTTTAACTTGGTAACTCATAGTTATAAACCAATTAAACCATTTAGGATTCTTTAAATTAATCAAAATTAATAAATGGTATTAAAAACAACAACCTTTTTGTTGCTAATTATATTTTATGTCTATAATTAAATAAATTATAATAAGAAATAAATAAAAATATATACACGAGTATACATACATAGAAATGCAATTAAATTTATTAGCCAATTTTATTGAGTGACGTGATTAATAGGATAATTTGAATAATTGCTTTAAGCAAATTAATTAATTTATAACCGAAAATTCAAAAAAAAAAACAATGTTTATTTATTGGAAATAAAATAAATTATCAATAATTTGATTAGGGCAAAAATTGTTGCAATGTGATTGACAATTAAAATTTAAGAATTTCTATTTACTCTTTCCTGTGATGAATATGCAATTAATAATTATTATAAAATTTAATTGTAAATACCCAAAAGATCGAAACTTTGAACTACATTCATATATAACTCACAAATATTCTAATATGCGAGTACATATGTATTTCTCTTTACATCATCTACAACAATGGATGGGTCCTAATATTTATATTCACATAATATCCCTTTAACCACTTTTTATGCCCTCCAGCCTTTATAAATGTCAAAATTTGTCTGCCTTTTGCACTTAAAATTTAATTTTGTATTTTTTGTCAAACAACGGTGTTTAAAAATTAGCAATCAATGCACAAACTAAGCAAAATTAAGCAATTTTTATTACTATAATTTTTTATTTTGTTCTTTTTTCTTCTTTTGCTTCGTTATAAATTTAGCATTTCATTTGTTTTACCTTTCAAACAATTTTTTTCATTCTTTTGTTTTATTTCAATAAAATAAATTTAAATTTATTGCATGTTCGCTAAGCGTTTAGCTTATTCGTGTTTTTTTTATTGCCTTTGAAACGTGTTTTATTTTTGCTTCTACTACAAACTTTGATTTGCTTAGCACTTTTGGTACGACTTTGTTTGGTATTTAAAGAAAAACACCATGGAAAAATAATAATGGCAAGCCTTTCGAAAAATTAGAAAACCAACAAAAAACACTTTAAAGTATTGCAAGTAAATGACTTTATTGGTAATAATAATACAAACAAATATACTTATTTCACTCTTGCTAATTTATTGCTTGTTTGCAGCGTTTGCATTATTTGAATTGCTTATTTAAGCCTGCTAGATAAGCTTGATTTGTATCTCCCATAGAGACTATTCGAATTGTTATTGAATAGTTTGAAGGGAGCATCGGCGAACTTTCTAAAAAAAAATAATAGTATAAAAAAACCACAAAACGGATAAGATAAAGCTTTGGCAAAATAAATAAATAAATACTATAGCTTAGAGCTGTAGATATAATACCCTTAGGTGAAAACGAAGTATTTTATTTTTATTATTTAATTTTTTTATTTTAATTATTATTTTTTTTTATTTTTATATCACTTTATTTTATTTTGTTTTATTTTATTTTGTTTTATTTTGATTATTTTTTTATTTTACTTTATCATATTTTATTTATGTATGTTATTTTATTTTATTGTACTTTATTTTAGTTTATTTTATTTTACTTCATATTAGTATAACTAATTTTGTGTTATTTTACTTTGTTTTAACTAATTTACCTTATTTTACTTGATTTCATTATGTTTAAGCATATTTTTATATTTTAAATTATTTAACTCATGAATTATTATTTCTTATTTCTACTTGATTTCATTTATTTTAAATATTTTATTGTTTATTTATTTTTATGTTTTTTGGTTATTTTTTTTTGTTCAATTTAGTTTTGTTTAAGTTTATTTTCTCGTTTTAAATTAAATTTGTTTTATTTTATTTTAATTGATTTTTTTTATTTTAAACTCAATTTTAGTTTATTTTATTTTATTTATTTATTTATTTATTATATAGTATTTTAATTTAGTTTATTTGATTTTAAATTATTTCATTTTATTTTACTTTATTTTATTTTAATTTATTTTACTTTATTTTATTTTAATTTATTTCATTTTACATTATTTTATTTTACTTTATTTTATTTTAATTTATTGTATTTTATTTTATTTCACTTTATTTTTCTTATTTTGTTTTATTTTTTATAATTTTTTATATTAATATTTTTATTTTATTTGTTTTACATGTCACACTTGTTTGCCCCACTTGTAGTTTTTAGTGCATTGCTAAAATTCTTGCGCAATATTTTTCTAAGTTAAAATTAAAAATTTCAAGTGTAACAATTCATCAAGCAACTTCTGCTGTCACTTATATGCACATCGCCTACTTAAATATGGTTAATTTATATACCAACATGTGTTTTTTCCGGCCTCAACATAGTAACTTTTGCACGCGGATTTGCTCGTTTTATTAACACACTTTAATGCTTTGGCGGAGGAAGCCAAACAAAAAATAATAATAATAAATAAAAGTGGTCAGCTCCAACTCGCTTGGAATTTGTAATGCCATCAACCAGTTCATTTTCCACCATTTCAGGTATTTTAATTTTTTTTCTTACTTTTTCATGCTACAAATTTTGCAAAGCACACGCAGTATACACACTTTACGCATTTAATATTTACACATTTTTCACTCGAAAACATTTTAATTGAAACTAATTCAATGTCTTCCACTTGACTTAAGGCTAAAATGCAAAAGCAAAAAACAGGAGGAAAAACATAAATAAAATCTAGTAGATATCTCATGGGAGTAATATATATAAACAGGCCAGACGAGATTTTCTTGCTTCACTGTGTCATGGTTTCGGGGTGAGGTTTCCAAATAAATTACTTTGTATATGGCGGTTTTGTATGCAGCCAGCTTATTCTAGCTTTTGGCATAATTTTAAATGTTGCTTTTGTAAGTTTTTTTATTAATGTGTGTTAATGTTTTTCACCTGCTAAAGTAACAGCCGACCATATCATGTGGCGGTGCTAATTACTAGAATATCTTTAAATTGCTGCGGGGAAGGTCACTTGCCAAGATATTTTTTAAATAGATAAATATTTCTAAATCATTAACTCTTCTTCTTTTATAATTATTGCAAATTTAAAAATTAATATTTAATTTGGCTCAACGCCTAAAAAGCACAAAAATCGCGTAGCCTAAAAATGTTTTCTGCGGCGAACTGCTTTAGGGTAATAAACTCATTTACTTCCGTTATTTACAACCACAACTAATTGTTTGAACACGCATTTTGACAGCTTTTGGTGAAGGCGGCAAAAGGTCGAAAAAATTGCAATTAACTAAAAGATATAATGGTCTAAAGCGAATAGAAAATGTGACTTATTTGGGCAAAGACATAAATATATACAAAAAAAAAATTTCAATAAATCTAGACAAACAAAAAAATATAAAATTAATAAAATAGGGGTTACCTACTTAGTCTAGAAACTCAGATAAAAATTTTAATTTAATTGAATAAAATGTTTAGTATTGCTGGTACATACAATGTTTCTATTTTTAAATAATCCAGAACAAAAGGAAAGGTTGTAATGCTAAATTTTAATGTTGATAAAAAGAACATAGCAACATTGCTTAAAATTATGTCCATATTAAAAAAAAAAAAAAACAAGTTTACTTTTTAAGTGAAATATTTTTTTTAATTTCTTTCTCTAGAAACATTATTTAAAGGAACCAACCTTCCCTTTCAAAACTCTTTTGCATGCCCTCGTAAACAACCAAAAGACTTCATTAACTTAGTAATCTCTTCATTAGCAAACAAAACCGCTGTTGCCTTTCTCTTTTGTTGCCATCGCCAATTTCGCTGCTTTGACGCCGGCTAAATTTCAACGCCCACACCTGTTAACCAAAACTGGCTTATACGACAAGTTATTTAACGCTAAGATAATAATTCAAGCGGCTAGTGTTGCTTTAAATGTGGATAATCTTTTGTTAAATGTGGAAAATTAATTTTCTCCATTAATGGTTAAATCTTATTGACTATTATTACACATTTCAGTCAAAGTCCTTTTCGGTTAATTTCGTTAAAAAAAATGTCAACAAACAATGAATTGTTAAAAAAATTAAAAATGAATAATTTAATGATTTTAATTGAACTAACTAAATTGGAATAAAAAGAAACTGAAAAAGTACATAAAATTAAATTGAAGTAAAAAAATAATATGAAAATAATATTAATTTATTAAAAAACAATTAAAATAAAAAACTAAAATTAAGCAATAAAGATAAAATAACGTAAATAAATTTCTCTAAAATAAAATAAATTAAAATAAAATAAAACAAGTCAAAATAAAATAAAACAAATTGAAATAAAATAAATAAACTATTTAAAATAAAAAAATAATTAAAAGAAAATGAAATAAATTAGTACTAATTGAACTGAAATAAATAAATCTAATTTGAAACTAATAAATTAAAGTAAAAAATTAAATTTAATTAAATAATTAACATTTTATTAAAATAAATTTGATATTTATGTATTAAACGGAAAAAAAAGAAATACAATGAAATTTAATTAAACTAATTAAATTAAGTCAAATCATAAAAATAACATTAAGTAAATAATTAAAAAATAAATAAAAAATAAACCCAAAAAATAAAATTGTTATTTTTTTATTAATAAATAACAAGTAAAACAAAATAAAGTAAAATCAAAGATAATATAATTAAATTAAATTAAACAACAAAAATAAATTAATTAAAATAAAATAAAATTAAGTAAAATAAAATAAAAAGTGAAATTTCACTAAAACCTCCTAAACTGAATTACAATAACAGTAAGCAAACTAAATAAATCTGAAATAATTTTAAAATAAATTGAATATAACAAAAAAAGTAATAAAATAAAATAAAATAAGACAAAATTAAATTAAATTTTTTATATAAAAATATAAATAAAAATATATTAAACAAATTCAAATAAAATAAATAACATTAAATAAATAATTAAAAAATAAAAAATAAACCAAAAAATTAAATTGTTATTTATTATCAATTAATAACAAGTAAAACAAAAGAAAGTAAAATCAAAGATAATATAATAAAGTTAAATTAAATTAAACTACAAAAATAAATTAATTAAAAAATGAAATTTCAATAAAACCTCCTAAATTGAATTACGATAACAGTAAGCAAACTAAATAAATCTGAAGTAATTTTAAAATTAATTGAATAAAACAAAAAAAGTAATATAATAAAATAAAATAAAACAAAATAAATTAATTTTTTTAAAATCCAATTATATTAAATAAAAAAGCAAAGTAAAACAAAATAAAAACCAAATGCAATATATATAGGTATTTAAATTAAAGTAAAATAAATAACAATAAAAATCAAATAAAACTAATAAAAATAAATGAAAACAAAGTGAACAAAGAATAGAAAGAAATCAAGAAAATTAATAAAAAGTTAAAGGAAAAAAATCATCATAATGCTAAAATAAATAAAATTAAAAAATAGTCTCAACGATGAGGTCTTTGAGGCGATTCTATAAACATATATAATAAAATATGTTTATTAAGAATAACGTTTTATTTTTGTATTATTTATGGACCAAAATAATTACTTTGTAATATTACAGGCAGAAGTTGAACAAAAACCAACCATCTATCCATTATTAACCTGCGTTCAGTTGCATTAATTTTTCAGCATAATTCACAAGCACACAAATCACTTAATCGCTTACGATGCCGCTCGAAACTAATCAGCTGTGATTGTGTGCAATTTATTGGGCTGTCAAAGTGGTAATTATTGACGGGCATACATACACATGGACATAAAAAGAAACATACATGACATTGAAGCGTTGCCAATATTATTGCTTACCCATGATTGACAACTTCCAATTGGCAATTGTGTTATTCTGTTACTATCTTGCCTAGTGGCACACATTCATACATATGTATTCTACTCAAATGCGCCATTAACATTCATTCAATGTTGATTGATTGTTCCGTCACAATACAAGTACTTTGCTTGTAATCACGTAATCAGCACGCGGTGAATTTACCCTTTTTGTATTCAATGTAAAACTTTTTTTATCGGTGTCTTCTTATTACCATTCATTGCTCATAATGTTTCGCCAACATTATATTATTTTACATATGTATGTAAATATACACTTCTGTTTTCTCCTATTCTTGTTGTTTTAAATTATGAAGTCTTTCACTTCTTTCACCGGGTTAGTGGGTTTCAGCATAAGTGTATGTACATATGTACACTTCCTTTCAAGGCAAGCGTATTTATTGTAATCAACTACGATTAACTTCATTAACGGCAATTATAGCTGATCAATATATAATTTTTCATCTTGCTTGCATTACATACAAACAGATAATAAACAAAAAAAGCTTAACGGTAATCGGAGTTTTCACTAAAATCTCAGCTATCAATATTACAATAATGAATTTACAATTTTGTTTCATTTATTTGTTTTATTTCGTTTTATTGAATTTTGTTTAATTTTAATTTATTTTATTTTTTTTAATTAATTTTATTTTCTTGTACTTGAATTTAATTTTATTTTATTTTGCTTTATGTTAATTTTTTTGTTTTATTTTGTTCTAATTTTTTATTTTAATTAATTTTATTTTATTACTTTATTTTTTTCTATGATATTTTACTTTATTTTATGATGTTTTATTTTATTATATTTTCTTTTATTTTGTTCTATGACGTTTTATTTTATTTGACTTTATTTTATATTGTTTTATTTTATTTTCTTTTTTATTTTTTAATTTTGTTTTTTATTTAATTTTTTTTTTAATTTTAATTAAGTTTATTATATTATATTTTTAATAATATTATTGTATATTTTTTATTATTTTGTTTTATTTTTTTATATTAGTTAATTTTGTTTTCTTTCACTTTCTTTTATTTTGTTCTCTGATATTTTATTTTATTTGACTTTAAATTATTTTATTTTCTTTTTTATTTTTAAATTTTGTTTACTTTTATTTTATTTTATTTCATTTAATTTTTTATTTTAATTAATTTTATTTATTTTACAATATTTTAATTTTTTGGTTTTATATTTTATTTCATTAATATTATTTTATTTTATTCTAAATATTTTATTTCATTTTATATTTTATTTGAATTTATTTTATTTTATCTAACAATATTTTGTTTTATTTAATTTTATTTCATATTATATTTTATTTTAATTAATTTTATTTTTCTTACAACAGTTTGTTTTATTTTATTTTACAATATTTTAACTTTTGTTTTTTTTTATTTTATTTTGTTCTTTGATATTATATTTCAACTTACGTTATTTTGTTTTTTATATTCAATTTCATTTTTATTTTACTTAATTTTATTTGATTTTATATTATTTAATTTCATTTTAATTTATTTTGTTTTACTCATTACATTTTATTTTATTTTTTTTATTTTCCCATATTAAATTTTTGTATTCAAATTACTTCGCTCTCAAATATTATTTTCTCTTTTATTTTTCATAGCCATAGATTATATTTTATTTATGGAAAAAATTCCGACTTTGCCTTATAAGCAAGTACGTATGTAGGTATGTGCTTGTCCAACTAGAAGCTTCATTGCGCGCATATACTTGAGCTGGCAAAAGCAGGTCAATGTGTACCACAGCTGATCTGCATTAGATACTTTGCACACACAGCTGTGGCATGGCGAATTGCTTATTAGTCTGTTTAAAACAGAACGTACGAGCAGCTGGAGCGTGAAACTTGTTTAAGAACACTCTGATACAAATCTCCAACACGTAGCGCTACCTAAACTGAGCTCCACATACCAACACTCTCTATGGGTGGCTGCAGCGTCAAAATGTGGCAACGAGCAGTCATACTACTTAAATAGCAGCACATAGAGTAGTAAACACGCAGCCAACCGCGCCGACGCGTCTAAGCGATTATATCATTCAGCTTCTCTATGAAACCAACTGCAATTGAGAATAAATTCTAGAATAAATAGAATTTCACTTTTTCCTCATGCGTCATAAACGCAATAGAAATAAGCAACACGCACTTGACATGCGTAGATCGGCGCTGTCAGATTGTGGCTTAGGCCAGCGCATAAAGAACATTGCCATCAAATACATGGTCATCTCCAGCTCACTGGCTGATGCACGCCCAAGATAGAAGAAACATTTCCGTTTTTTAGATAAGTTTACTTTTATGTTAGGCATTTGTGTGAGCTTTATGGCGTGCCGCTTAACCTCACCTTGATCTTCAGAGCAATAATGTGTGTCAGTTCGCAGACAAATTGATTTTCTTTAGTTCAGATGATTAATAACGAGGTCAGTGCAACTCGGCATATAATTGATTTTATGGTCTGGAACTAATAAATATCTAATGAGAAATCAGTTGATAAGGAGTACGTTATGTTCACGTATAATGAGTCACTTTGCAAGCTGATGAAGTTCTGATGAAACTTACAACTTTACACAGAGCTCTTAACTCGGCTAAGAGTTTGACATCCAAGCGCTTTTCTGCCATTATCCCATCTTAGAGGATCACACTTCATAGAGTTTTTAGAGAATAACCTGTGAACTGACTTCCGTGCTCGATATTTATACAATATACAATATAAATAAATGACGCTTTGTAAGAGCCAGCGCAATCTTCTAAGCAGGCTTGGAGTACCTCAGATTATAGGTGGTGTGTGCTAAGGCGAGTTGGCCTTACGCGACCCCGCCAAACGTGTGAAGACTGCGACGATCTTT
The DNA here is from genome assembly GCA_037013455.1 of Ceratitis rosa. Taxonomy (NCBI): domain Eukaryota; kingdom Metazoa; phylum Arthropoda; class Insecta; order Diptera; family Tephritidae; genus Ceratitis; species Ceratitis rosa. Next base: position 2,472,110 of record JAWMAG010000046.1, on the reverse strand, counting down.
CGGTCAAGACCATAGATTTCAGAGCAGAGGAAGGGTTCCTATTGAACATTTGAACCCGAGTTCACTCTCAGAGAAAGAGAATGAAGAAAATATTTGAGGAAAATAAAAAAAAATCCACATCGGAACCCATCTGAATTGATCATGGCATCTCTTAACGGTTAACTTTTATTGACTGATTAATTTAGTGCCCCTGCCAGTGATTGCGGTATGCTGTGGTGATATATAATAGTTGGTGGGCTGATTCCGTAATCACCTCGGTCCCGTTAAAACCTCGGCATGCCCTATATTAAGTTCCTCTTCTGTCACCATAAAGTTGATGCTGATGTTATACCTAGGTGAAGTGTAACTCTATATTTGCACTAGTCGGCTCTGTACGTATTACCCCATAACTACATATATTTTCCCTCTCCTTCGCCTCATACTGAAGCAGCCTTGGGTCTACTGAAAAATTGACCTAGCCGTGTGTGCGCACAGTTATGAAGACGCCGGAACGGGCCATCATCAGGGTGCTAGGGATATAATTTCGTGCTCAAGGAAGTCAATCTAAGCAGAAGCCGATAGAACAGCAAGGTAGCAAATTCGCAACCATCTGGGAACTTGGTGAATGACGGAAACGTTAATACCAGAGGAATCCTATCGGGTCTGAGGGAATTTCGAAAATCCCCTAAAAGGAGATCGGCTAGGCCTAAACGACACGCTATTTCTGTAAGGAAATATACCTTAAGGGTGACTTCACGTGTATTCCAAAAAATACAGTGGTTTTTATTTTGTAAATAAATTTAGTGCATAAAGCAAATGATTTAAATTAAAATAATGCCCACCCTAATGAATAAAATCATATATAACTGTATGCGAAAATCTTTATGGTTCGCAAATAACCTTTTCGTGAATATCAAATTTAATTTTTTTGACACCTTCACGCTGAATTATGAGTTCCACTTTTGTCGCCTGCGTCGCCTGTGTCGCCTGCCCTGAAACAAGAGCGTTTCAGCCGAGTTGAGCTAAGCTCAAATTTCCACGTGTCGTGTTTTTGTCTGGTTGCGTGCCTGCCATTCACTCACTCGCTCACTTATTCGTAGACTTGCCGCCGCGTAATAACAGACGACTTTTTGTCAGTCAAACAGACAGTCTTTAAGTATTTATTTCCCCTATGGCAAACAGTTAGTTGTCATGGTATTTATACATATATTTTTTACATTGCTACAATGCATATATATACATATGTATATTGTAAATGCATATTATTTACCGTTGGGGTGACATTTTTTGCAATTATTTGCCGTTGACGTTTCTGTCATTCAAAACCGACGCATTGCATGCATTGAAACGGTGGAAAGCTATTCAAGAAAAATACTTTGGGTAGTTTGGTGTGCTTACTGCTGGTATAAAATGTATAAATGTATGTATGTCTTGAACTCTAATATGTACATACATATGTAAGTAATATAAAAAGTTTAGAAATATTAAAATTATTTTTTGTGAAGAAAAAATTCTATAGATCTAAATGAACTGGTATTTAACTAGTATGGAGCTGACGCATAATAGTGATGTGTTTCGTGAGACACGGTTGTATTACATGTTGCCAATAATGGAATAAGTTTAATTGTTAACCTTAACGGAATCAGGTCGCCAAAGAAGTAATACCTTGATTTCTTCAGTGAAGAGGTTCAGAGAGTTATCGGGAAGGTAAAAGCCCCAATGGTGTTCAAGTGATTTTTAACCACTCTGACTATTATCAATATGTGAAACTGGTTAGAGTGGTATAGGCTACTAAAACCGGAGGAAACCAGCCAACAAGGGCGCATAGCACCCCGACCGCACTTTGCGCCATAAACCCCCAGACAAACCAACATCGGTCCTGTGCCCAGTGTCCTAGTAGCCCTGAATCTACCAAAAGCTTTTGATCACGCAATGTCACTATCGCACTTTGAGGGATCCTTATTACCGCAGAAGTTGAAGAGATAGGCCATGAATTACCTAGGTGGTCCACAGTCATCGATAGAATTTCAAGGTCATAATTCGAAACTCCAAAAAATTAGGTAAGAGGTACTCTCCCCGCTATTGTATAATTTTTAAGTTTCCAAGCACACTCCATCACCATTTTTTTGAACTTATAAGTCAATGACTGCTCGATAATGTCATTTCGCCAGGATATTAATAACTTTTGTTCGAAGATTCTGCAAGACAATTACGACCTCAATCAACGTAATCCTCGTCACCCCTCTTCACCAGTTGGACAAAATGATACCGGCTAGAACTGAATGTGAAAGTTGATGACGTCAAAATTCCGATAATAAATAACCCCAAGTTACTGGGAGTCACAACTTTCACTCCTTCACTCCGCATATGACTGCCATTGCTATCAAAGTACAGAGCCGACAATATTTATTCTTTCAGTTAAGAAGCATATTGTTATGCTGTTGAAACAGTACCTATCGTTACGCTAGTGGAAGCCGAAGCACTACCTAGACCCATCGGAGAGAGACTAGTTGACCCAACTAGCACCACTTAACTACACTATTGGACAGGGGGGAGCCCCCCGACAGTACCTAAACGCTATTTACAAAGGGTTTTCATATTTACATACCACTCCCCCCTTAACAGGTGAAGAGAATAAGTTATCTCTCGAAAACCGAGAGATACTGACATCATAAAAGCCTCGCTTGTCCTTGACGTATTTAACATATGTCCCCACCCGACACTAATCACCTCTTTAATTGCTCACAAATCCCACTCATCTAACAACCCTCACCTTTTGGTCCAAGCATATCGAAATAACTTGTTTCCTGGATCCCACTCGATGTAATATGTATAGTATACTAGCATTGGCTGGGCGCTATAACAACAGAGAGAACATCTTTTTTTTGAAATTTCTATCGCCGTGCCACTTTAAGGACAGAAATACATTAGATTGTTTTAAAAACCGTTGCCAATGAGCAAAAATTAAAGAAAAATAATTCATTGAATTTCTTGTCTGGGCTCAAACATCATAAATATAACAGTAATAAGGGAAATTTTAATATAACTCGGTCATAGCGCCATCTAGTGAGTTTTTTTTAATTTAGGTAAAAAAATTCAACATTAAAATATAAATATAAGTTACTGTTGAGAAATTTTGTGCAAAGAGCACTTGAACTACTTCGTATATTTTTCGCGTTTATTTGCGCATGCGCAATTACAAAAACAATGGCAATTTGGCATTGAGCACGATAAAGTTGGAATTTCAAAACGAACAACAAAACGTAAATGAAATATATAAGAAAACACAAACATATAAGCAAATACAATAGCAACAAGTGACAAGAAGGTAAATGGAATCAGTGAATGCCAATATAAAGTGATTGCAGTAGTCAATTGAAAAAGACGAAAAAAAGTGCAAAAATATTAAAATAAAATTAATTGCAAAAAATTACGCGCACATGCCACGCCAGATTTTGTCACTACTATAATTGTTGTATTTTTTTTTTTAATAATAATCTCAGTGAACATTTGAAGTAAAGTGACGTTCACGCTGATGGTTTCTGGCTGTTTGCTGTTTGTTGTTGTTCGTCGTTGGACTGACGTACATGGTCGGTAATTTGTAACGATTTGCTGCTGTTTTAAGTGACACTTTTGTTTTTTATTTTTGTTTTTTTGGCAAACCATTATAATTATATAGTAAATTGGGTTTATTAGTTTGCAAGATTCTGAATTTAAAGAAAGTTTCTTTAGCAAAGTTTAGAGAGCGAAAAACAGAAATTAAAAAATATATACAGACGTATGCATTTACTTTATTGTTCTAAAAATTTTGGCATTTTAAAAAATTTATTAAAAAACTCAGTAAAGAAAGTCAAACCCACTTCCTATCCCAAGAGCTCAAGGAAAAATTTAAGAAGACATTTTCTCAAAAATATGTTTGAAAATATTTTACCAGTATGCAAAGGATTTCTCCCCTTTCGATATTCCGTCTAGAACTATTTTATGGGTCTTTAGTTTTTTTTTCGTTTTCTTGCCCAATCTTATTCTTACACTTATAGTAGGATATGAATTTATATCTATTCGGAGTTATTTGTTCAAGTTGAAAGTATTCCAGGTGGACATGGTATGATCTCCGCTTCGGGGATTCATCAAGAGATGTGCCGACTTGGCTAAAACATCAGTTTTTTTGTTACCGAAAATGTACCAGCGGCTGTGTAACCAGACTATGGACTATGGATATCGTGTTCGTCTGCTAGCGACTAGCAGGCAGCAATGCATCTTGACTGTATATATTTGTAAATGGTTGCTTTCTCTGTCTTCCCGTGGTTATTTATTAGAGCGCAGGCCCATGTCTAATACTTCCACTTGGAAGATGATAATGGAGTTCGGTAGACGCAAATAAAAGGAGATGTTATGGTTCTTGGACTGTAATCAAGAAGAAAGTGCGGAGATGATTCGACCTAGAAATTTTCCATGCATCTTCTGCACTCCTACTTATATCCTTCCCGAGGATAAAGACTAAAGAGTACCAATCCAAGATCATCAAATTCGCAGCTACCATACAGGTCATTCTTATTAAAAAAGAATTCTATGGAATAGGTAGGTAGATCGATCATCTATATCTAACCTTAAATGCACCATAAGTTAATCTTTCCTATCGGAAGAAATCCTTATTAAAAATAACGCTCCGAAACAGTAATTTATCAGCTCTTTGGACTGCTGTCACATTCGGTTGGAAAACGCTACACTGATAAGAAAGCCTGAACTCGGTTCCGATAATGAATTTGCAGTAGAAAACTTCCCTGTACTATAATAATTAGTGTAACCGCTGAGGCGATTTTCTGCCTAGCTATATATGGACCTATAGTTGATTCTAAGCCACCTCCGAGCGGGCGAGGGAAATATTTAAATTGGAAATATTAACCTAATTTTTATTTAAATTCATTTTCTCTAATGTTTGGTTGTTGGTCGGACCAGGACCCGAATCCAGACCATCCGAATGTTAGTACGCAAGGCTAATCACTCGGCTATTGTGGCCAACTCTCCTGCCAAGCATATGTACTATATTCTCGTCTAATATGTGAAAAAGCTTACTGCCATCCACTTTCTGGCACTACGAACAGAAAAATTAGCCCTTAGGGGTATTTAGGTGGCGAAGTTTGCTAGGCGCCAATTCTGAAACGCAGTGATCAGATATTCAGGAATGAAGAAGAATTTTTGCATAATCCTTCTCTTGTGCAGAGCCCGTAGCGCGCAATAGCCCAGCTTTTCTAAGCCCTGCAGATATTCTAGGTAATGGGCTTTTGCTGCTTTTTCTGGTAAAATTTCCTTCAGGCGACCCTCCGTTGGTTGGGTTCGCTGTAAAAATAAATAATAAAAATCGGATTTCCTATGTTTTTGTGTGAGTCAGTGCCGCCTTTCTAGCTTTTTTTCATAGTTAAGCCTTCAAGACAATTCTCATTCCTCAATTGAGAAGAAGAGCGCATTAAAGTTCTCTACCTCCTTGTGAATAAATCAAGCTCTGTCGTCCTACTAGATAACTGGTGGCGGTATCAGTTGATGATATGTATAATCTCTTTAGAAAATTTTGTAACGGTGTTGAAGTAATACATACATACATATGTAAAAATGTATGTAAATATTTCCTTCAGATCTATATATACTTATCATGTTCATTATCACTTTCCAATTCTCTGTGAAAGCAATTGTATAACCATGTTTCTTTTTAATGTCATTTCTCATGACATTGAAATCACGGATTATGTGGTGAATATAAAATCCCCGAAGAGAAGTGAAGAAAGAAATTTGCATGTCTCTAAATTATTTTTGGTTTTTTTGCAAAATAGAAAAACAGCAAAAATGAATAGAAAAAATTAGATAAATATTCAAATTAATTTCTTTAATCTTTTTGTATGTATATATTATTTTATTTTATTTTATTTTATTTTATTTTCGTACTTACAGCTTAACAATACTGTTATTATACTACTGTCAATCTCCACAGTTGCACTTTTGCTTGATGACGCAGCGGCGCCGCATACAAACTTTTTCTGTGTCACTTTTGCTTGCTTGTGCGCCGGTGCACTTCCGACTGAAAACTGTGCGAATGGCGGCGTGTTTTTTCTCGCGTTTTTCTGTTTACATTCAGTTTTTTTTTGTTCCTTTTTTTCTTTTCGCCGTTGCTTTAACGGTATTTAGACGTTTGAAAAGTGGGTAAAGATGCGCTTAAACTCACTTTTCATTAGCCATCCGCTTTTTCTGTTTGCTGCAGCTACATCTTTTTTTTGTTTATTTAATTTTTTTTTCGTTTCTCTTTTTTAATTTTTTTGTTTCTCTGTCTATTTATTTTTTATTTTTATTTTTATCTTTTTTTTTGTTTTTTTTCTCTTTTTTTTACTTTGTTTTCATTTTGCTTGACGCACACTAGTTGCTTGCAGCCTCCATTTGGCGTGAATACTGCGTGTAGCCGCCACCTAACGCTCTTCTCCTACTTGCTTGCGCTAATCGCAGTTATTTTCATGCTGTATTTTCACCATTTTTTTCCATGCCACTGCCATCATCTGCTGCCCTCCTTCATTTTCAAAGCGTGACTGGCAACATTTTAGACTATCATTATAACAACTGATTGTTTGTTTGCTATTGTTGTAGTTGTTTCTTTGAAATTTGTTTCTTGCGCATGCGCAAATGCAAGAAAAAGTTTCTTGTGCATTTAAGCTTTAAGTGTTAAATGTTGTTGTTAATTTTTTCGCGCACTTTTTTGTTGTTGCCTTTCTGACATTTTTTTATGTATCGTAATTTTGTTTGCCTTTGTCGTTCGATCATAGTCTGTATAGCCTGTGGTGGCGTGTGGCATGTGGCATGCGGATAAACTTGTTCGTCGACTGCTGAATTAAACGTACCCACTAAGCTATATTTTGCTATCAAAAAAATATATTTTTTTATTATGTGCATGCATACGAGTATATATGTATGTGTGTGCACACTAGTTGCTACATGGAATTTGCATGCGAGCTGAATATGCATTTTACCGCTACCTTCTGAGCGCAGTATGTTCGTACATTGCTTTTATACATGCATATACTTTACTTCATTATTGTTGTTGCTTGCTTCCATTTTTTTTCGTTTTTTATTTTTATTTTTAAAGGGCATGCATTCACCCAATACCAGAAATCCAGTCACGCCAAGCAGCAGACAACTTGTCGACGAGTAGTTTGTTGCCGACTGGTTTCACTTTTATTGCACCGCTTTACAATGTCGCCGTCGCTATCGTCGTTTTAAATGCCACACACAGCTACACACATAGATTCGTACATAGAGTGGTAGTGTCACCAGTTAGCCTGCAAGAAGAACTAATAGTTGGTATTCACAACACTTGATCCACCTTTGGTTGTCAAGCAAACAAGTGACATGAAATTTATATATGCATATATACATACGTGTAGTAAGCGCACCTTGAATAAGTGTAGGAGGCTTGGTCATACAGCATTTGGGTCGTTGGAAATATCGTCACAAGAATTTTTAAACTAAAAAAAATAATTAAGTGATTCTTATGTAAAATACTGGTACTTTGCATCATAAAAATGTACAATGTACAATGTACATATCTATACATTAATATTTAGACTATTTTTTATATTTCAATTTACGCTCGTCAACAAAAACTTTAAGATTTATTTTATTTTACTTTATTTTCTCTTTGTTTCTATATTAGTTTTTTTTTTTAATTTTTTATTTAATTACTTAAGATTATTAAAATTTTATTTATATTTAATTTTAATTTATTTTTCTTTACATGACGTTTTTTGTTTGTTTTTATATCTTAATTATTTTCATTTCAATGGATTAGTTTATCTTAATTTATTTTATTTTATTTTTTTTTTATATTATTTATATTTAGTTTTTCTAATTTTAGTTAATTCAATTTTATTTTATTTACAATAATTTATTTGTTCAGTTTTATTTTATTTTATCTCATTAAATTCTTTGTATAAATTTATTTTGTATACATTATTTTTCCATACAATTTATTTTTATCTCTTTAATATATTTTATTCCATTTATTTTTGTGTCTCTATTAAATTTTATTTTACCAACATCAGCCATGTAATCTATTGTTGTATTATTCAATTCATTATTAACCAACAACTAGTAGTGCGCTAATTTAGTCGCTATTAACTTAATTTTTTTAAGATCCTTTTTCAGATCATTGTTTTGTTGAATTGTTTTTGGGTTTTCGTTTAAATGGAACTTTTTCAGATCACATAGTTTTTGGAAATAGTGAAAAAATTACAACAATAGTTTTGGACGGTAGAAGTTATAGCCGCTATTTCGGAAACCACCACGTTTCCTCATCAGACTTCTTTTTCCAGACACCTTTGTTCGAATGGGTCTCGAACTTGGGATGCCCACAGCACGAGCCAATGGTTATCCCATTAAGCTACATGTGTGCCGCTTTTTTTAATTTTATAATTTTTTTTTAGTTAAAATAATTTTATATTATTTATATTTTTTATTTTTTCATTCTATTCATTCATTCATTCCATTTTATTTAACTTTATTTTATTTTAATTTACTTTAATTTGTTAAATTTTTTATTTTATTAATGTTTACTTTTAGCTCATTAATATTTATTTAATTTAATTTTTTTTTAAATATTTTACTTTTTACCTTTTTTACAGATAATTTTATTTATTTTTTATATTTCTCTTAATTTTTTATTTTATTTCTTTTACATATTTTGAATTTTTTAGGTTTATTTTATTATAGCCCATTATTTTTTTTATTCTTATTTTATTTCACTCTATTTATTTTAATTGATATGTTTTAGTTTTAGTTATTTTAATTATATTTTATTTCATTTCAATAGCATTTGTTTCATGTAATTTAATTTTACTTAACTTTATTTTATCTTTTTTAATTTTAGTCAATTTGATTTAATTTTATATTAATTTCAATTTGTTCTATTCTACTTTTTATTTTATTTTAACTTTTTCTGGTTTTATTTTATTTTATTTCATTAAAATTTTTGTATTAAATTTTATCTTATTTATGTATATTTGATTTTAACTCTTCTGAATTTAGTTAATTTTATTTCATTTTATGTACATTATTCATTATTTTAGTTTTATTTTATATTAGAACTACCTCTAGGGATCTGGGAAATGCGTGCTACGATGCGATACCTAGCATGCATTTCCTAGGCTAAAAGAATACCCTTATTAATTTTTTCTTGCATTATTATCGTTTTAATTTACTATTTTTGCAATTTAATTTTGTTTTCTAGGTGTTATTTACGATTTTTTTTAATAGCATTTAAATAATTTTTTTTCTCTATTTTATTTTATTTCATTTTTGTACATATTTTTACTTGGTTTTGTTTATTTCACTTTATTCGATTTTTTTGTAAAATTTTTATAATATCCATTTTATTTTATTTTATATTATTTTATTTCGTTAAAATTATTTTTTAATTTAATTTTTTTTTAATAATATATTATTTTGAATTTGTTAACTTCTTTGTTTTAAATTTATTGTGTTTATTTTTCTTTACTTCACTTTCCATATTTTTTATGCTTATTTTTGTTTTTTTACTTTATTATATCTGATTTTATTTTATTTTTTGCTTATGTTTTAATTTATGTTTGCTTTAATTTAATTTTTATCGTGGCCAACATCCAAAAAAAACTTATGGAATATTAATTAAAAAAAAAACATATTAAGTTAAATTTTCTTATTGCGGTCGCCCCTCCGAGTGTATTTCTGGCATGAAGTAAAAGCTCCTCATAAAAAACCGTCAGCCGTTCGAAGGTGTCTCAGTATAAACTGCAGGCCAAGAATTTTTAATTAATTTTTTTTTAATTTTAGTTTTTATTCATATTTTATTTCATTTATAATATTTTTTGATTTATTTTTATTTATTGTATTTAATATGTTTGAACTTGATTTCATTTTTTTCGTTTCGTTTTTTGTTTTGCTAAGTTTAATTTAGTTTCATCTCTTAAATTTCTTCTAGTTGTTGTATTTTATTTGAGGTAATTTTTCACATAATTTCTTTTGTGTTTCTTTTATTTGTTGTATTTTATTTAGCTTCGCTTAACTCAATATTGCACCGCAATTTGCAACAACCAGACAATTTTTGCCCGTTTAACCCGTAAATGAATTATCCGCAGTTACTCCTTCGCCTTTTTGGCTTATCTAATCTTGCCTTAAGTATCTACATAAATATTTTTTAGGTCATAAAGCATTGCTTAACGTCAGTACATGCTAAAGTGCTTAATATAAATATGTATGTAGGTATGCATATGTACAACAGTAGTAACTAATCGAACTGACTATGAACTAAAGTGTTGCAACATTGCAATATTTCGACTTTTCTTTCTTCCACTGATTTATTGTTGTAGTAATTTGCACCAGCTGTCTGTCGAATGGTTGCCTTATGTACTTGCATACTTACTTATGTTTGTATGTACGAGTATGTAGTTTCCCAACGGCTTAGCTCGTGCCGCCACCGCCGTTGTCGACACCGCCAACGGTCAATTAGCGTATTTTTGGTTGACTGTCTTTTTGCCACATTAGTAATTGCGCCACTGCAACGCCGCTTATGTTGTAAATATTTATACCCAGGCATACATATTAATATACAAATGTTTGTTAAGGTATTGCAAGGCATTTTCGGTAACAATTTTTGCTTAAAGTAAAGGAAAAGGCTTTGGCTTAAAGCAAGTCGCTGTTTTTTTCCCCACCACAGTCGTGCAGTTGACGTGTGCGTGTGTGGCTGTGTGTCTAACAAAAAACATTTAACAACTTCAACTTGCTTTAAGTTGTATTTAAGTTGCGGTATTTTGATTATGCTGACGATTAAGACTTTTTACAGCTGCAGAGAGGGAAAAAGTTGTCCGAAAACAAAAACAGAAATTTGTATTTTTTTTTTTGAATATTGTGTTTTTTATATTTTTTGTTTGTTTTTGGATTTTTTTATTTTTTTTTATTTAATGTGCCTTGTAATTTAGCGGGTTTAACTTAATTTCATTTCCTTTATCAACACTTAGTGCAATCGGACGCTTAAAACGGGCAAAAAAGGTGTTAATTCACTTGACTAATTGTTGGCTAAGTTTTCCTCCTCTACTATTGGATGAGTGCATAAGTTCGTGCCCGATTTCAAGTGCAAGCTAAAATTGAAATTTTTTGAAGAAAGCGCTTTTATTAATCAATTATGTATTCGCTATCATGTTCGGCAATCCACTCCCAACGTTCAACCAATTTACGGATGCCTGATTCATAGAAATCGCACGGTTTCTCGTTGAAAAAGGTGTCAAGGTGGTTTTTGACGTCTTCCACATTTTTAAATTTTTTTCCATTCAAATTGTTCTGCAGCGATCGAAACAAATGATAATCAGAAGGTGCAATGTCGGGTGAATATGGGGGATGCGGCATGATTTCCCAATTCATCTCCTTCAGTTTGGCCAGGGTCGGTTTTGTAACATGTGGCCTGGCGTTGTCATGATGGAAAAGAACTCCTTTGGGATTGGCCAAAATCGGACGTTTTTCATCAATTGCTTTCTTCAATTCGACCAATTGCTGACAATACTTGTTGGCAGTGATCGTTTCTCCAGCTGGCAAGAGCTCAAAATAGATCACGCCTCGGATATCCCACCAAATGCACAGCAGTACCTTCATCGGATGCAATCCACCTTTCGACATCGGTTCCGCCCCTTCGTGTGCCTGTTTCCATGTTTTTTTGCGTTGAACATTGTTGTACAGGACCCATTTTTTGATCCGTCGAAGCAAAAATATTGCTGTTGACATACGGTCCACTTTGTTCTTTTCACTCAACTGATGTGGCACCCATGTATCGAGCTTCAAAGTGTACCCAACCTTTTTTAAACGACGAAACGCAGTTGATTTGTTGACGTTCAATTCACTGGCAACCTCTTCCGTCGAAATACGTGAGTTATTCGCAACTAAAGTCCTTAGAACATCGTCATCAAGCTCAGAAGGCCGTCCACTGCGAGGCTGATCTTCGAGGTTAAAATCTCTAGAACGAAATTTCGCGAACCATTTCTTTACTGTGCGGAGTGCTGGAGCACGGTCCAAATAAAGTTCGCGAATATCTTTAGTTGCAGCGCCCACTGTTTTTCCTTTGCGGAATTCGTATAACATAATATGACGGATATGATCTTTTTCGTTGTCCATCTTCCATGCGTCTTTTCACTAAGCAACTCAAATCAAAATGAAGTTATTTTATGCTTGATATACAGTTCGGACTGTCACCTTTCCAACGATATATAATATGTATATATTTCTTTCACGAGCGCCACTCTCAAACGATTCGTACGGCATCCAGCGGAATCGGGCACGAACTTATGCAATCATCCAATATTATGGTAGTATCGTTGCTACTATGTACAACTTTTAGTGATCTCTAAGTTGAAAGAATGATAATTAGTTAATTGGGTTTAAAACGTGAATTTATTTACCCCATAAAATTAATGTGCCTAGAGTTTATGGCATTTACTGAATTATTCGGCATTTTTACTGCTGTAATTTACACACTTACGTGTATGTTGCAAGTAGCAAAATCTGAATTTCGAAAAAAATATGAATAACAAAATAAAAGTTTCAAAAATTTGCAATTTTGCTGAGTATTAAGTTCAAAAAAATGTCATAGGTATGCGAAAATGTTACTATTTTTCTGTCTAATAAAACTTTTCATAACATAAAATCAAAAAATTTAATGAAATAAGATCACGTAAAAAAAAGAATTCTAAGTAAAAAGAGCCATAAATACGATTTTTTCGCAAAAAGTCATAAATAAGATTTTTCGGAATTCACTTCTCGAAATTAGCACATGCACACTAATTCGGTATAACACTTTTTGTAAAATATGAAAATTTTCTAAAAATTTAGTTAAAAAAGTGTTATTAATATTTTATAATATTTATATCAATATGCATGATGTCAGTTCTAAAAATTTCCAATACCTTAAGTCATTTGTAGTGCCAGATGTTTGTTCAATTTAATTCGAGATGTAGTGGTCCTCACATAGGGCATACATGATTTTTCTGAAGTTTAATAGCGCCTTGACTGAACTACGAAGCTCCTAGATGTTTGACTCTCTCACTCATAACTACCTCCCTACATTTTCTGCTTACATACATGCATAATCTCACATGTGATGTAGGTTATAATATATCATTAAGTCGTCTTACAATTCTTTCGAGATCGTGAGAGCAAAAAGTTGGCTGTATCCACCTTCTCTTAATTTTCATTTGATATTATCGATTTTAAAGTTATCTGTTTTTATCTAAAATAGCACTAAACACGTTCCTCTTAAGCATTGATACTTCTTTTGGTTTATTTTCGCTTGTAGGAAGCATGTGAAAGGTCTCTTTCTGAGGAGTCTGTCATCATTGAGATGCTATATCTTTTCTGGTATCTTTTGGTGTCGTGTATCTCTGACATGAAAATCGGTGCCTCCCATAAAAGTCCAGCGATCGTTCGAAGCTGGCTTAGGATAAACTGTCGGTCCTTACATCAACAGCTCGACCCAAATTCGTTTCAGCGAGTATGTCAATGTTCGCATATGCTTCACATAGTTAATCTCTCATTAGTCTGCAGTATTTACCGTTAACGTTGAATCGTTCACAAAAACTCCCAGCGCTTCCGAACCTGCTTATACTCGTATAGCTTAGTTTTTGGTTGTCGAGGGTGATACTGGGTTGAATCTCAAGGCTGACGTTGTTGTTGTAGGTTTTGATGGTATGGTTATGACGGTAAATAGTGACGTGGGAGACAATCCGCCAATGATAGGAGATATCGGCGGACCTTTCAATTGCTTACTCTTTTAGAAGATTGTACTTTCTCTTCTAGCTCTGGTGCTCGTATTATTTTCTCCAGTATTAGGAAGACGTCATACGAAGTCTGAAGTCTGATTCAATATTGAACCGCTCGAAGAGGTACTCCCTGACTTTTCAGCTCACTTAGCCGTCTACATTTTGCAGAGATACCATATTTAGTGGCAATGGTAGAGACAGGTCTTTTTGTGCCATCGCTGGCATCTAAACTGCTAACGGAGAAGTTGCGTGTCGATCCTTTACTTACGGGTCTTAACCAGATTTAGCGCATAGTGATTATCAGGTCTATTGTAGATTTTCCACGTCTAAGGCAACACTGATAAGTGTCAATTTCACACAATACACGTATGTTCGATATGACCTTAAATGCAATATTGAATAGGCTTGATCTACGGTAATTGGCGTAGACTGTGGTGTCCCCGTTTTTATGGATTCACCATATTCTGTAAAGCACCTGATGCATGCACTTTGTCAGTTCTGTATTCTCCTGCCCTGAAATTAGTTGTAAAAATACGAAATTTTATAATCTAAATATAATTCTAAATATCGTTCAACCGTTTCGCTAAACTTATTTAAAAATATATTAAGATTTATTAATTAATTATCATGCAACTACCTAATGTGAAAGTGTTCAGAGGTATAAAAAATATAAACTTAAATTTTATTAATTTAAAAATGTTTCTAAACTGTTTTAAGTACTCATATCACATATACCTATATCTAATTTTATTGAAAATTAAAGTTTTCCTTTACTTTCGCGAGTGCAATAATCGCTCAACGCTAAGCCAAGCGAATGGTCATCGCAAGTGGACACAAATAATAGACACTCGTTAAAAGGAAAAATTGTCACACTTTTACATAAGTTTATTGCATTTGTCAATAGAGATTTTGTGCAAGTGCAATAAAATAAAATAAAAAATAAATATGACTTCATACATACATACAAAAGCGTACCCGTGTGGCGGATTGAAGAAATATGGCTTGCAGTAAGCGGCTATAAAAGACTATTTATTTTTCCCCTTCTTTGAGATGGGTAACAGGGCATGACTAATGCATTTGGCGATGATTATTGCAGCGTACATGAAATCATACCTACACTTGCATGTATAAAAATGTATGCATAAGTATATGAGGGTATACATATATGACAAGTGTTTATAGCGCGTTTTGTGCTCGCTTTGCACAATGACCACAACGGAAATTGCATTTTTTTTGTGTGTATAATTTTTACAATATTTTTCTAGATATTTATTATGCTTGCAAAAACTTATGTTTTTTACAAAAATTTATTTACTTATTTTCTTTTTTACTTTTGCTTAGTGAAAGTGACTTTTACCACTTTTACAAACAAATATTTGATATTTTAGGCGGCTGCATTGTTTTTTAAGTATATACACGTATGTAAAAAATATAAGTGAGCCTTATTTATGGCACATGTGTGTGCTTAAAACACTGACCAGCGGGCAGACATTTGTACATAGGTACATGTATATGTACTAGTACATATGTATATATGATTTATAAGTAATATTTATTAGACCAACAGCAATAAAGATGGCTTAGAAGTAAAACAGATACAAGAAAATAACTAGTTAATGGCAAAAAATACCAATCAAAAATATTTATGCGTTTTTCAGTAATTTTACATGCTTCCTTCAAACGGTGAGCAATCAATAGATGATGGTCAAAGTAGGTATAAAGTGCAAGACATGGTATTGTAGTTAAAAGTTGCAGCCAAGTAATAAAGTCATGTTTTTGAAAGTAAAATACTTGTCATTCTCAATGCGGGTATCTGGAAAAAACCAACTAATTACACTCATTTTCATTAGGGAGACTAAGCAGCGGTAATATTAAAATAAAGTAATTATTGTTTTACATGTAAAATAAATTTGAAAAATTTGTTCACTTCGTTTTTTTATTTCCGCCCGAAAAAATTTGGAGAGTTGTATAGACATTTATTAAACGGCTGAAATCGGTATAAATACATTTTCTTTCTCATGTTTTTGATTCAAAACGACTTTTTGTGAGTTACTAACTTTTCGGAAAGTTTGAAGACTTTTTTGTTTTATGCAAAAAATAACATTAACATATATGGTAATTTGAGTAATATTTAATGATTTGAAAAACCATTTTTTTAATTAATAAATTTGAAAAGTTTTTTGGCTTCCTTTAAGCTGTTTTAAGAAAATGTCAAGTTGTATAAAATTACGGTTAGTTAAAAATTTCCTTTTTGCTTAATTTTTATTATTCGCTCTCGAAAACTATAAGATTAGGGCTTACAAAATTTTTGGAGAGTCGTGTAGACTTTTAGCAAATGGCTTATATTCGGCCAACTACGTTTTATTTTCTATATTTTTGAATATAAATTGCATTTTATTAGTCAGCAGTTCGTGGAGAGTTTGGAGACTTATTTGTTTTGTGCACAAAGTAATATTAACATGTCATTTTAGCAATATTCAATAAAAAAACATAATTTTGTAAAATTAATCAAATCTGGAGATGAATGTCTCTTACACTAGTTTAAACAAAAATTAATAAATTTTAGATAGATATTATATATACATATACATATATTAAAAATTGGTATAGTCTTATATTTGTTCTCTTGAAGATAAAATATTTAAGTACAAAGATATTTTGTAATATTTTAACAAATTTAAAGAGCGTTAACTGTGATTACAAGTAAAAAAGTTACAACAACATTCTCGAATGATTTGATTTTACATATAATTTTTAGCGTAGTGGAGACTTTGCAAATACTTTGAAAGATTTGCGATTTTTTGAGAAGCAATTAAAACTTGAAGTAAAAACCAATTGGAGTCTTGTGTAGAGCTGGGAGACTTTGGAGACTTATTTTTATACTATAGCAACTTTCTCCTTCAAAAAATTCGTATTGTTTTTGTAATTTGTTGTTTTTTGTTAAAAATATTTATTTAAACAATTTATAATAACGATTTTCCACATTTACTATGAAAACTTACTTTAATAATTGATAACCATATATATCTATTTAGCAATATTTTTAAATGACCGAACTTTACCTGCGAGTTTCAGCGGGCTGGAGACTTTACAAATTTTTTAAATATTTTTCCTTATACCGTTTTATATGTCATGTTTTTAGAAACAATAACATTGAAAACCAAAAAAAAGTTGGAAACTTTTGTAGAGTTTGGAGACTCTGGACACTTTTTATGTGAAGCTTAAGATTCTTCGATGCTTGATTTTAAATATATTTCGAGATGATATTTTCAGAAATTTTTTGTATATATATTTAACAGAAATTGTATATATGTATGTATGTATGTAAATATTACTGATCTCTACTTAAATGTTCATAGAATATTACAAATCAATGTCCACACATTCCAACGTTCTGGCAATCACCTACATACATACATTAAATCTTGTACTTAATTCTAATTAGCTGCAATTGTCATGCAATAATTAATAGCTTAACAATCTCGTATTTGCAAATATGGTTGCAATAAATTGACATATCAACACTGGAAAATGCTTAAGATTTATTTCTGTACTGAATTTTTTTTATGTATGCATGTGTGTATAAGTAAACAACTTTCGCTTTCGAAAACGCATATTAGGTTAAGTCAACGAAAAAAAAAAAACAAAGAAAAATTATAACTCAGAATCAATTAATATGTATATTTAAGCGCATACATATGTACATACTATTGTAGTAAAACTAGGAAATTAATGAGGTATAAAAAACGTTTAATTAACCTAATGAACCGTAATTTATAGAGGGTAGTGGATGTAAATGTCCAAGAATAGTAATAAAAAAACGAATTAAAAGTGGAATATCGTCGTACATAATTGTTAAAATATTGATTTGAAATGTTATGCTCAAGAATATTTTATTATCAACATAAATTAATGAAGTTAATATTTTTAAATAAAAATATGCAAGTGTAGACTTTTATTTTTAATATTTAATTGAGATATAAAAATTTAAAATTAGCCAAAAGTCTCAACAGCTGCGAAGTTTATATTTGAAAATTATTTGGAGAGTTTTCGCAAAGCTGTTCTTGGTTTGACAATTTCCACCAAAATAAGATATCTACACTTAAATAGCTAATAATACTTCAAACGTGCAAGACCATATTAATTGTCTTTTTCATTAAATACAAAAAACACTAAATGTAGAGTTTGGAGACTTTTATTTTTCATGTTTAAATTACCACTAAACTAAATATTTAGATTAATGATCTTTTGATTTTGATTATTTAACTCTGAGCTCAAAAATTTATATTCGTTTTATTAATATTAATAAATAGAAGTTTGTAAATAGAGTTTGAAAAAATGGCCTATATAGTTCTTGTGGTATTCCAATATGAAACAACAGGAAAAAGGCAAGAAACACTAGTAGAAAAAGTGGTTCGCTACACTCTACGTGACGAGAGAACTATTCCAACGGCTGCACTCGATCCTCCACCCATCACCAATCGGCACTACAGGCTAGAGTATTGCATTGGTGACATTGGTTGGTTGGTTGATTGAAAGGGTAGTAAGTCCGAGCCTACTGATGGTGCTCCCCCCATATGTGCTCACCTCCTTGAGGTACTGCTAGAATCTACGAGCTCAACCCAATAAGCAAGGGAATGATTGACAAAGTATACCACATACTCCCACGTTATATCTTGGAAAAAGATTTCAAGCCATATGAAATGAGGATCGAACTGACGGATCAGCAATGGTTGAAGGAGTAGGCGGCGTAATATATTGCGCTGATCGAGGTAAATTTCAAGCTTCCAGATTATTGCAAGGAGGAAATAGAAAAGGTGACTGCAGAGAAGCAGTTGCATGCTAAATATATACTGGGTTCAAGACCGCGACGAAACGAAAACGAAATAATTGATGAAATTGTCGAAAGTGCCAACTTCATGTGCACAACAGGCTATTGGCAGCACACGCGAGTAGATTGGTCTTTAGGAGCAATGACATGAAGCATGAAGAAAGTATAGGGATGAAGGCATGAGGGAGACATTGAAACACCTCTTCTATTTCTGCTCGGCCTTATCTAGAACTAGTTTTAGGCATCTAGGAGCTTTGCTGTTAAGAGGACTAAAGAGGACTTCAAATCTGGATATCAAGCCTTAACGTCCCACTCAACGTCTATTTTACCTCAAATAACATGAATCCCTATTTGACACTAAAAAGGACAAACAGGTCAAGCCAGTATAAACTAACCTTTTTTTATTTGGAATTATTTTATTTTTAATAAATTTTAATTGCCTTCTTGAAAAAATTTAGTTTCTTAAATACTTACCGCTTATGTACATTAGATGTAAACATGTGAATCTAAATAGATATATATTTTGTATTTAAAAATGAAAAATGTAGAGTTTGGAGACTTTTAATATTAATGCTTTACCTTTGCACTTAGTGTTAGATGTAGGTAAATACATGTTCCAATTTGAATAGAAGAGTTTTTAGTTAAGAAAAAAATAAATAAAAAAGTTTAAGGTTTGGAGACTTATATTTTAAGTTCTATCGCTTGAATGCGATTTAAATGGAAGTATTCGTTAAATTTAGGCAAAAATTTAAAAGTGTAGAATTTGGAGACTTTTATTTTTTGAGTTTTAAATTTTTTTTAAATAAAAAGTATATTGCTTAGAGACTTTCAAATGTGTAGTGTTTTCTATTTTTAATTTCTTACAATTTTTTAATAATAATAAGCCCAACGGTTACCCTCCTCTCGCCCAACCGACACAAGGGGCGTCATCCGCATGACGTACGGAATTTCCCGAGTCATAAAAAGCAAGAGTTTGTTAAGTGTCGAGTTTTAAAACTGCTCAACTGCAGACAGACAAATTATAATATACGATTGATTAAGCAATTGAAGAAATTTAATTGAGTTACTTATTTAGAGAGGTTACTACAGAATTTTTTTCAATGTATTTATTTAGTGTAAATATGGAACCAACCAACCTGAAAATTTTACTTTGAAAACTGAGCGGTTTAATAAACACTACAATTACCTAATGTATCTTTTCTTTAAATACATACATATGTATTTATATCAATTAAAAATATTGCAAATGTTCTACATATTTATGTACGATTGTTATGTGCCCAATAACCATAACATATTTCACCTTTTCAAACAGTGTCCGACGCCTCCACAAGGCAAGCCCACCTGTTGTAGACATTTTTATTGACGAGTATATTGTTTTCTGTTATTTCACGTCAACCCACTTGCATACGTACATATGTATATATTATAGCAAAAAGACATATTCAAACCACCACAACCATTTACTTTGCGCTTATTTATTCTTGAACTTTAATTTGCATAGACATTTATCATAGTAGAGCCATAAGAGAAACCATTTTATTTGCTCTGCTTGAAATTTATGTAATTGTTAAGTGTTGATCTATTCATATTCGCCATTTAATTCTTATATGCAATACATAAAGGCAATTATTTATATTTATAAGCATTTTTTCTTTAACTCCATTGGCACATTGACATTCAACTCGACAAAAGAAGAGGAAGAACCGGTTAGTGTTTTTTCATACGTCAGTTTGCCTTAAGCTTTAACAGGGGGCATATGAAGTACAAAAGTGCATATTTATATTCTTCTATAGTAGTTGAAGGTTACAATATATCACTACTCAAATACCAAGCCAAGTTAAGGTGTTGCAGAATTCTTTTTTAGGCGCGTTTAATTGGGAAAATGTCCAAAATGAATTTATTCGACTCTTCGCCAGCCAGCCAATTGCCCAAGTTGGATGTGAAAATTTTTTTTTTTTATTTTTTAATACAAAGACACAAAAATGCACAAATTTGGAAAGTGGTAGAAATTTAATATTTTTTGACTTTGTAGTTTGGAGACTTTAGTGTAGAGTTTGGTGACTTTGTGTTTTATCGTTGCAATATTTACAGTTCAAGCTTACTTATCAAATATGTAATTATAAGCAAATAACAAATTATGTAAACCTAATCGTTTAATGCTTTCATAAAATTGTCCGAATACTTCAATCAAGCACTACATTTTGTTCCGAAACATCAGTGCAATACTAGTGTAAATTTTGAAAACTTATTGTTCAGTACTTTATTACACTTCCTTAAAAAAAAATGTGAAATTTGGAGACTTTTTGCTGGCTTTAATTAGCCACTTTTTAATATTATATTTGCATCCTTAAAACTTTCTTTGAAGTTATACAACTTTTTAAAGATAAATTTTGGAGTGGAGAGTTTGGAGACTTTTTACTTAATTACAATTTAGCCACCGTTTAACACTGTATTAATATTTCTAATACTTTCTGTGAAACCATGCAACTTTTTAAAAGCAAATTTATGAGTGTAGAGTTGATTTTTTTTTATAATATTTTTATTTTGCCAAAAATTTTTTAGTATATCAACATTGTTTCAAAAAAATAACAAAATATTAAAATTTAACTAATATTTAAATTCATAGAGTATCTACCATTTGGAGACTTTTCACTTAGTTATTAATTTTTTCATGAAAAAGTTTTTGCTATCAAAAAAAAATATTTTTAGATTATTTTTTTACTAAACTGAAATAAAAACAATAGTTTTTCCCGGAAACTAATAGTTTCTTATTTTCATTCTTCTCTCACCCAACAGACACTCCAGTCGTGTCCCATCGGCTGTGTCAACGAACCCGACACACTCAGTGCCAACAACGACAGCCTTCAAACGACGCCGGATAGTACGCTACAGAAGCCGTCACAACAGCAACGCAACAGCAACAACAACAACGAAGCACACAACAATCACAACAACAGTAGCAGTAATATTAACGGCACTAACAACAACAATCACTTAACGAATAGTGCCACAAGCGACACATCATCAGCGTCCTTCCAACAGCGTTTTGATTTCAACCGCTTGAAGGCGCGTCTCCCAGAACTCAATTGTTTGCACAGTCTACAGCGTTATTGGCAACAACAAGAGCAACAGCAGCAGCAACATAACGGTAACAACGATAGTAACGTCTTAACAGCGACGCTCAGAGATGAATCAGGCAGCGGCAGCGGCGGCGGCTCTTACTACACTACTAACATATTAGGCTGCACCATCAGTTATCCGTTTGGTAAGGCGCCAAAGTCGGACGACAATAAGGAAACGCCCCTACAGAAGTTCTACCGACATCAACAGCAGAAGAAAATGCCAGCATTTCGTGGTAGACGCGGTTGGTGTGGGTGCTTTCAGGTGAGTTAAGCGATTTTTTTTCCTTCAAAATGACTTAAAAGTCCGGCCGTCCGACATACTTAATTTAGGCGGCAGTCAGTCAAGCGCCGGCGGCTCGTTATTGAGTAATGTGCAACGAGGCGTATACACAATTGTTGTTAGCTCAACTTCCGTCGCAGGTCGTAGGTACGAAAACTTAATTTGACGTACTCGAATGTTTGTGTGTGGTAGGCTGGGTGACGCGAAATGCATTTGGAGTTGTTGAATAGTTAAGCGGGTTAAAAACTCATTGAGTTGTAACGAAAATCATTTCAAGTTCCGTTCATTCATACTTTGCTAGTAGTTTTGTGTCGAAGTATATTGGCATGTATTTTGTTGTTGGTCTGTAAGTGACTCACAATTTGCCATCTTTCTTACCTTTAAGGCCAATTAAATTTTCAGCCAGCAGTGCGTGTTGTTGTTGGGAATTTAGACAAATTCAGCGAGAAATTAGAGCGTGAAAATTTGCAATTTTTCGCCATTATGGGTTGCCACCAACGAAGCGATGCATTTAGAATGTTTAGGTTTTCCTTGAAAGTTTTCAAATTATACTATAACAGAGCTTTGTATTAGGGTATTAGCAATGCGAAGCTATTGGAGTAACTGAAGTGTGTGAGCTCCGCCAAACATTTAACCACTTTAGGTCTCAAGTGAACTTCTGCATTATCAGGGAACATTAAGTAAAAACTTCCTCTGGTGCTGTTCTAGGCGCCAACTAAAGCGATCTGGAGACAGTCAAGTCCGAAGGAGAGGTAACTCTGAAGATTCCTACTATATTTTGCCTCTTGTCTACTTATTTCTACCTTCCCAGCTTAGTTAGGTGCTTCAAAGAACCACCGTCAAAGGCTCAATAGGTAAAATTTTTCATTTTAGGCTGCAAACAAATTACTGCCTGATCCTTTCCCTGGAGATAATTATATTTTTAAGCCGCCTTGACCATTAAAACCTATTATTCTAACTTCGAAAATATTCTTTAATTTTAACCGCTAAACCCATGTTCGTCCGCATAGGCGTGCGCACTGCTTTTCACAACGGCTTTTATTACACCCAATTTCAGTTCTTAAAAATACTCTCTCAGCCCTTGGCATGTACACATGTATTTCCTAAACTCAAGTAAGATAGACAATAATAGTCGGACTCTTTATGTCCTGTTTGTGCTACTATAACTGTCCTCTTTCTTTAGTGTAGATAGCGTAGTTTTTTTGGTGAGCTATGATGACTTTTTATAATTGCTACATATGTGGTGGAGTAGGCTTTTAACCAAAATTTGTTGAAGCCTTTCTTTGTCAAGTATTATTTGTTTAAAAGTTGGTACCCTTTATTATTTCTGTAAAAGGTTTAGCTTTCAAAAAGACGCAGCTTTATTCGACCGAAGAACTATAAATCTTTGGCTGAATCTTTTTTTTCGAAGAGATCTTATGTTACCCACTTCCGTCCTAGGAGAGCACAATTGACAGAGGGGAGAGTAAATCAATGTGTTCAAAATTAGAAGAAGAAGCATTAACTTCTACTCATAAACATTTGAAAGAATTACATAGATGTATTTCGTAGATAGTTTTCCATTTATTCAATGTGGGGTTTTAAGAATAATGGGATGCTCAAGTTAAATTCGTTAAGTAATAATGAACTATTAATGCCTCTCGAAGCATCTCTCCATATTCTCCTGAATCGCATGACCGAGTCCAAGGTAAACTCTTGAGTGTACATACGAATATTTATCTACGTGTAGTTTCGAGTGCTACTCCAAATTCAGATGCCTCTTCCAAAGCCACAAGTATTAAACATGTTTTTTTGTTTTGTTTTGTTTTGTATGAATGTACATACTCATATGTTTCAACCCAGTAACTTATCTGGTATGCATGCAGATATTCTATTAGCTAAAACCGTTCTAAGAAATGTTTGTATATTTTGCAAATTTATATCGTAACACCTCGAATATATTATACTTAATAAAACTATAAGTTTATTTGAGGTTTTTTAATCAAAATTTCTTGCTTTTGGAGATCATAGTCTTCTAACCGAATCAATAATTGCGCACCAGTTATTTCCTCTCTTCATCTTTTGGCACTAACTGAGGTCACCAAATGAAGGCAAACCTTTCTTCACCAAAAATTTTTAGCGGATTGAACATCTTCCTCTTCTTCTGCTTCCACGAAGTGTTACTGCATCGAATAAAATACTTGCGAAGCTGGAGTAGTCTTATCCATCCGAACACCATGGCGTAGCCATCTTAGCCTGTTCCTCTCAATTCGCTGTGAGTTATCAATATCGTCGTAAATATCGCACAGTTAATCGTTCAATTGCCTGCGGTATTCGCCTTCGCTAGTACACAAAAGTTCATAAATGCTTGGCAAAATATTAATCTCGAAAAGAGCTTGTACCTACCCATCCGATGTAGTCAATATCGCTAAAATATTTAAAGTATTTTGCGTCTTTAACAATAGGAGATACGCTTTGCTTCTTTATCCCGTTTGGAGAGAGCAGAACCTAGAATGTGGGTATTGAGACCGATCGATTACCGGCAAAGCTATTCAAATACCGCGGTGAAGAACTGATCAGGTGCATGCACCAGCTTCTTTGCAACATATGGTTGGATGAAAGCATGCCCGACGATTGGAAGCTAAGTATGCTCTGCCCAATCCACAAAAAAGGCGATTCCACAATCTGCGCCAATTACCGTGGAATAAACCTTCTTAACATCGCATATAAGGTTCTATCAAGCGTTTTGTGTGAAAGACTAAAGCCCACCGTTAACCAACTGATTGGACCTTATCAGTGTGGCTTTAGACCTGGTAAGTCAACCATTGACCAGATATTCACCTTGCGCATGTCTGAATTCGGTATCTCCGCTAAGACAATACCAAACGAGGTTTCAGACAAGGTGACTCTTTATCGTGTGACTTTTTTAATTTAATGCTGGAGAAAATAATCCGAGCTGCAGAGCTGAATAGAGAAGGTACAATTTTCTATAAGAGTGTAAAGCTGCTGGCGTACGCCGATGATATAGACAACAACCGCGCCGTGAGTTCTGATTTCTCCAGACCTGAAACGAATGGGTCTGGTAGTGAATGAGGGCAAGACGAAATATCTCCTGTCATCAAACAAACAGTCATCGCATTCGCGACTCGGGTCCCACGTCACTGTTGACAGTTATAACTTCGAGGTCGTAGATAATTTCGTCTATTTAGGGACAAGCATTAACACCAACAACAATGTCAGCCTGGAAATCCAACGCAGAATCACTCTTGCCAACAGGTGCTACTTTGGGCTGAGTAGGCAATTGAAAAGTAAAGTCCTCTCTCGACGAACGAAAACCAAACTCTACAAGTCGCTCATTATACCAGTTC
This sequence comes from Ceratitis rosa, assembly GCA_037013455.1. Lineage (NCBI taxonomy): Eukaryota > Metazoa > Arthropoda > Insecta > Diptera > Tephritidae > Ceratitis > Ceratitis rosa. Next base: position 2,446,737 of record JAWMAG010000046.1, on the reverse strand, counting down.
TACTATATGGCGCAGAAACGTGGACGATGCCAACATTTATGATCCTTTGCGCATTGACAACGACGAATACCGTAGACGATGAGCTGTACGAGCTATACGATGACATTGACATAGTTGAATGAATGAAAGCACTCCAGCTTTGAAAGTATTCAATGCAGTACCCGCTGGTGATAGCTGAGGAAGAGGAAGACCTCCACTTCGTTGGAAGGATCAAGTGGAGAGTGACCTGACCTCATTTGGTATTTCCAACTGGCGCCAGGCAGCGAAAAGAAGAGAGGAATGGCGCGCTATAATTGATTCAGCTATAATCGTATAAGCGGTGCCAACGCCAATAAAGAAGAAGAAGAATGAGCTACACTATAAAGATTCAATTCGTCAAAGCTCGTTAAGTGTCGATCGGTTTTTGGAAATAACGGCTGCAGCAATTTTCAGCCGAGCTCCTACAGTTTGCAAATAGGCTGCCTTTGAATAGCTAAAGGGTTTTTATGAAAAGCTTCTATTTCGTGTCAGAATACACTCGGGTTCGTTGCCCGTGTGTGCCCTGAAGTTTATATAATTCACTTTCACCATTAAAAAATACTCAAATTCCTCATGCAAATATAACTTCATGAGTTCATTGACCCCAAGCTTTGTATAACATTCAATTTTTAACGGCACATTACCTTGCTGTTACTCTTTAATTTTACGAGCCTTTGATTTTACGTGTACTCGTACTTAAGTAGATTTTAAATTTATCGCTCCCATTACGAAAAAAAATGCAAAAAATGCGAAAGGATTTCACACATACACATATGCACACATACAGATAGCCTGCATTTGCAAACCAACTCAATTTGATATTAAAACAATTTCGCCAATAACGACGCTCTCGCTTTCCACCAAAAACTTAACGGCTTAACGTTGGCAAATAAATGTTTATGCAATTGCTTTTGCTAATTACAAGGCCACACTCACTTTCACACAACGAAATTTGATGGCATAATTTTTGTGCTGGCATTAGAAAAACGACGCACAGCAGTCCCAGCACTTAGTAGAGTTGCTAAAAAAAAGCCTGAAAGTTGCAAGTGACGATGGCAGGCATTTGCTGCTGCATATTTTCCGCATACTGCACAGATACATATACATATGTACATACCTATACGAGTATGTGTAAGTGCAATATGCGCCTGTGTATCAGCAAAGCGGATCAAAAAGTGCAATAGTTTTCTTTATGGCTATAGCTTTGGCTACTTGTTAGCCGTGTACAGTAAAATTCTCCACATTATGGTTTGGTTACTTTCTAAGGTGTTGGCATAGTTATTGCTATTTGATTTACTGTTATTTATTGTTTATTTTTTGTAATTTTTCCGATATGTACTTATTTGGTTTATTTGATTTGGTCATTTGCACATGCCGGGTATTCGAATTGCCAGCAATTAATAGCAGGGAGCGCAAACGACATTTAACAAGTTGGTGATAAACTTAATAAAATATATCTTAAAATATAAGTGAAACACTTAAATGGAATGTATTTGCCAGCTAAAATCAATCTGTCTAATAGTTACGAAACTTTGGAGACTTCTGAAAATTCTGAAATCTAACAATTTATACACCTATTAACAATGAAATAAATGGAAATAAACAGCTAAAATTAATTTCTAGAGATGTTGGTATCTTTGGAGACATTGGAGACTTTCGTAAATTTTAAATCTTACAATTTATACGTCTCTTAATGTTCAAATAAATTATATTAATCAGCTCAAACTAGTTTTTAGAGGTTTTAATAACTTTGAATATTTTCGTAAATTTGAAATCATACAAGTTATATTGTACGAACCTTTACAGTCATGCCTAATTCAAAATGTAGTTATTTCGATATTAAAAAGCTAAATAAATTTTGGAGACTTTCATAAAATTTTTAAAGTTTAAAATTTTTATTAGCAGTTACCAATTAACAGAGTTGGAGTTTCTAAATAATCATAAATATTAAAAAAATAAATTTCATATGGTAAATTTATATAAATTTTGGAGACCTTAATAAAATTTTTAATTTTTCAATATGTGTTCATAAACACCGAAAACAAGTTGAAAGTTGTACATTGAAAAGTTACATAAGCTTAGGAAACTTTCGTAAAACTTGAAAATTTACCATTTGTGTATCGAATCCTGAATAATGCAATTGATACAAATTTCAAGGGAAGAATTATAAAAAAAAATTAATTTTTTAGGTTTGAAAGTATTTGAAAAGTTACCAAATGTCTATGGGAAAATTTTAAATTCGGCTTTCAAAACTTTTGAAAAATATTAAAATTGCAAGTATCTGTATTCTGTACTCAAAATTCATCATTTACGTATTGTGTAGAATTTGGAGACTTTTCTGAAATAAAGCAATAAAAGTTTATTTACTCTTAAAGTACATTTTATTAATATCAAAAACTATAAAAAATTAAAAAATCTTTTAGAGTGGAGTGGCTTTGGAGACCTTTTAAATAAAAGTGTATTTACAGCTGTAAGTAAGCTTAGAGATTTCTTCGATATATTCTACCTATAACACAAACCAAAAAATGCTTACTCAACATTGTTACTTGAAGATATTTTTTAAAACTTATACGAATTTTTTGCGTTAAAAACCAATAAATCCCTTTTCATTGTCACATAAAATGAAGGTGTTTCCAACATTTTTTGTTTAAACTATAGAAAGCTGAGAGTTTGAAACTCTCAAAGGTCTAGATCCTTTTTGAAAAACCCAATAAAAATTATAGCTGTTTTTAATCTGGAGTCATTGAGCTTTATCTGTGATGGCTTAAAGCTGGCTTAAAAGTTCGGAAAAGGCTTTTCTGCTAAATCTCCCAACGACACATTGAAATTAATTATTGTATAATAGAAAGCTTTTCAGAGCAGCTCTGCTACATAAGTTTATTTAGACACCGAAAAAAGTTCTAAACTGAGTTCTTTGGACTTTATTTAAATACTTGGAAAACTTTCTCAGATCATTTTTATTTCACGGTATTCTTTTTGTTGTATATATACGGTATAAGCGCGACTGTTTGTATTTTAGTTTAGTAGGATATGTTAGGTTCAGTAAAATTTACTGATCCTAAGAGTATTCCACATAGTCATATGAGTTATATCCAAAACGCTGAACGTGAAATGCCTCAAACCTGCAAAATCGCCTGATTTCTGTATCTCTTACCTACTTCGGATTGGTATCTGAGAATTTTCAGCCTCAGTCTCGCAAATGCAGAACAGAAAGTCAAAAAGTGTATAGTTTATTCCATCTCTTCTATCAAACAACTGCGACAGTGGGGATCAGCAAAACTCCAAAGCATTACTACGTGAAATCCCATCGTAAAATGACCACTAAGTGGTCAGGGGATAAAAAGAAACTTCTATGATTTACCTTAGACTAGACTAGAATCCCACAACTGCGAAGCTAACAGAGGAGCACCCATTGGTGCTTCCTTCAAAATTAAGGAAACATTCCCACCTGTCCGTCTTACTACTGGGCAATTCTTAAGCCATAATCCGCAGGGTTATTGATTGTCTTCTGTAACTATAATATATGTATTTTAATAGACCTTTTCATACCTAAGTGCAATATGAATTCTTCAGTCCTCTAAAAGTAAACTGTTTTTTCTCCTTCTGTACGCAGGATGACGAACCACCGGAAATTTGTGTGGTTGAAGGCGCCTTCACGCTACAAACACTCACACCCACACAACCCATGCCTTCTGTGGACGAATTGGATGCGAAATTTGCAGAACTCGTAGAAGAACTTGATCTTACCGCACCCAACAAAGAGGCCATGCTTAATTTGCCGCCACAAAAGAAATGGCAAATCTATTGTTCACGCAAACAACCAGTCGATACAACGGACGGCAATGCGGCGGCGATTGCACAACCACCCACAGCCGATTACTATATTGAAAACCTCAAAGCGCTAGTACGCTATGTGACGCTCAGCTTTGACGATTCCAACAGTCATGAATACTTTATGCGCATCGAGGGGCATGGACCATTCTTGGATGCGCTCAAAACAGCGCTACGCACATCGACGCACAGCTTTGTGCTGCGTTTTGTCGATCTCGATGGCTTACCATGTCTGCTCAATCTGCTGCAACAGATGGACGTTTGCGTGATGAACAGTCAGCTGCATACGCGTATTATTGGCTGCATTAAAGCGCTGATGAACAACTCGGTAAGTGTGTGGGCAGGAAGAAAGCTTTGCTGATATTTATGACTTTGTTTCTTTGCCTTCAGACTGGACGGGCGCATGTGCTGGCGCATCCCACCTCGATCGACACAATTGCGCGTTCGTTGGCGGCGGATAATGTCAAAACGAAAATTGCGGCCTTGGAAATTTTGGGTGCCGTCTGTTTGGTGCCCGGTGGTCATCGTAAAGTCTTGCAGGCGATGTTGAACTTCCAGGAATTTGCGGCAGAGCGTGTGCGTTTCCAGGTGAGTTGTGCAAGTTGTTTGAAACCAATGGACGTTGAAGTATTAAGTTGATTCTCTTTTCCGAAGACGGTCATCAATGATCTGGATCGCATGCGTGACGCCTACAGTGATAATATCAATCTACAGACCGCCATTATGTCCTTCATCAATGCTGTGCTGAACTACGGACCCGGTCAGGAGAGTCTCGAGTTCCGTCTGCATTTGCGCTATGAATTTCTGATGCTTGGCATACAGCCGGTAATCGATAAGTTGCGTAAGCACGAGAACGAGACGCTCGATAGGCATTTGGTGAGTACGAAATTTCGTAAAGCCGAAGAAGCTGTGCTCATTTCTTGCATTAACCCTTACAGGACTTCTTCGAAATGGTACGCGCCGAAGATGAGAAGGAGCTGGCGCGCAAATTCAATCACGAACATGTGGATACGAAAAGCGCTACAGCCATGTTTGATTTGTTGCGACGCAAATTGAGCCACTCACCCGCATATCCACATCTCTTATCGTTGCTGGAACATATGTTGTTGTTGCCATGTAAGTAACTCACTCGAGATTGGCTACACCAGCTGTATTTTGATAAAACCTCTATTGTTTTTACACAGACACCGGACCCAGCACACAACACTGGCTCATGTTCGACCGTGTCGTCCAGCAAATTGTGCTACAGACCGAAGGACGCCCACAAAGCGACATCGATCACGATGACCCAAACAAAGAGAAACTATCTTCGCTCACAGTACGAGATCCCGATGTCGCGCCACTAAAAATAAACGTCAGCGAAATTGTACAGTTGTTGGTGAAAGAGGAAGAACTGACGCAGGCGCGTAAGCGCGCCGACGAATTGGAAAAGGAAAATTTCGAAGTGCAATCACGACTCGCCAAAAGGGAACAAGAGCTGGATCAGCGACAACAGGAGAAGGAGGATTTGGAAACAAGCTTGACGCGTATGCGGGAACGACTCGAAAAGGAATCGGCTAATCACTCACAAGCCGTACAACGCGCACAGACCGCCGAAATGAAGGCGGAGGATCTACAACATCGTCTCATGACCGAACAGCAAGAACGTGTACGTCTCGAACGGCTAGTCACCGAAGGTAGCATACCGGATGATCAGAAGGTAGCCGGTCTTACCGGTTGTAATGGCGCCGTCTCACCACCACCACCGCCGCCACTCATGAAAATGGTGCCACCACCGCCGCCGCCAATGGCTGTTGCGCCACCACCACCACCACCATGTCCCGGCGCACCACCACCTCCCGCCATGTCAACGACAATGGGTAAGTACCCTGGTAGTGTAATCTCTTTAGGGTATATTAACTCGCGTGTCCTTACAGCGCCACCGCCACCTAAAACCGAGGTGCCCAAAAAAAATGTGCCACAACCTTCAAATCCGCTTAAGAGCTTCAATTGGTCGAAGTTGCCCGATGCCAAAGTGCAGGGCACCGTCTGGAGTGAGCTGGATGAGTCCAAATGGTACAACAATATGGAGTTGGAGGCGATAGATAAGCTCTTCTCTGCTTACCAGAAAAATGGTGTGGTTGTAAGTTGTGTGTTTGATTATACGTGTAGTTTCCCGCGTTGAGTGTAAACTTTTTTCAAAATTTATCATATAGAATGATGGCTCCGTTGAGGATCTACGCGTGATGGGCAAACAACGCACAAAAATACTCTCCGTCATCGATGGCAGACGTGCACAAAACTGTACCATACTTTTGAGTAAATTGAAGATGAGCGATGAGGAGATCTCCAAGTAAGTTTGAGCTCAACTCCAGAGCCGATTTGCAATTACTTCTTTAACTATTACTTTGAACCTGTTTTCATTCCGTAGAGCTATTTTATCTATGGATAGCAATGAGCAGTTGGCTCTCGATATGGTCGAGCAGTTGCTGAAATTCACACCCTCTGCAGAGGAACGTGCACTACTGGATGAGCACAGCGAAGATATTGAGTCCTTGGCGCGTGCGGATCGTTTTCTGTATGAAATTTCAAAGTGCGTAGCAAAGGTTTTGACATTCTTTTTGTCACTTATTAATAAGTCTTCTTTTACTTCTTGTAGAATCCCTCATTATGAGCAACGTTTGAAGAGTCTACACTACAAGAAACGTTTTATGATCACCGTTAACGATCTAATACCGCGTATTCGCAGCGTTATGGAGGCCTCTCGTGAAATAGCGCGTTCGAGACGTCTACGCAAGTTGCTTGAGCTGGTTCTGGCGTTGGGTAAGTAAAAGGAGAAATCGTTTTCTTTCCAGCACTGAGAGGGAGAGGGTATACCGTGATAATGAGGTTATGATGTAGTCTCAAGTTTAAGTCCACTGATATTGCGTGCCTCGACAATTAATTTCAAAAACTAACCGTAAGGGAAGGAGGCTTCGCAGATCTGTTGATTTCACGGCTTTTTATTAACAAATGTGAAACAATAAGAATTGCAGAGCTCCGTTTACAAACTTTGAGGTTAACAAGGGCTTGGGATTCATAGCACGAGGGTGGGGAAAGATCCGAGATGTGTAATCAATTTTCGACCAAGCCTCCCCTCCGATTGTGGATGTGCTTACTACTTTCGCCGTTATATCTTAAGCTAGTATGATCCATAAAAGATAACGAGATAACGGGCGAGCTTGCAAGGAAGGGTCCTTCCACTTTCGCAAACTTAGGTTAGGTATTAAGATTTGTCGTCGAAGATGCTAACTCAGGATGGAAGAATCGAAAGTGTTGTAATGTATCTAGGGAAATATGAATACTTGAAATAAGGCCTAGAGAGCTTATCTTTCGAAAAATAAACGACATATCCAAAGTGATGGGTCTTATTACGGAGACTGTGCGTACAATCACCTTACCTTAAGGCAGTTCCTTCGTGATTTACTTTGAAGGAGTAGGTTCAAGCCTCTATTGACGAAATATCGGGTGCAAAGATGCATCGGTTGCGCTATTTTGTTAACTCAACACATTGTTTTAACTAAAGAATAGAGGCCAAAAGGATCAGTGGTATCACAGTGGGGCCGCTTGGTGGCCTAAGTGTCGATATCCAGCAGCCACTTCAACCTAAGCCACCCTAACCTACTTTCGGCTCATAGAACTGTTGTCTAAGGCTACTGTTACCTTACAATCTCCCAGACTACTGAAACCTCCCTGAGTAACTTCACGTCCGGCCATAAATCACCAGCCTCCACTGTCGTATTGGTGTTAACGGCAATCCCTTACAAAGCATACTTGCGTCGAACAATACCGAGCTTTCTTACTTTGTAGTTTCACAGAAAGCTGTGGTGGTTTCTGACCTTTACTTGTTGAAGAATGGAATGAGTCAAGCGATATTTATCCATCAAAAGTTCGTTAAGGAATTATTTTCGAGAACAACCGTCCCTGACGGTTTTTCGTCAGCTCCCTCCGTTCATAAACTTTCGGTAGAAGTCGAGTTCCAATTATTAAAACCTCATTCGATACTAGCTCTAAAGGCCCACCAGTATGAGAGGCACGAGCCACCGTCGCTAATAGTTATTCGTTGGCTTGATCGATAACAACTTTCATAAGGGCTCGAGATGCGTCTAAGGAACCTCCTCTTACTAAAAATGGAGGACTTTTTTATCGCCACTAACAGTTGTGCCAACGGTCGTTATGAGGTAAAATCCGACTACGCGCCTAGTGTTTAGATGACTCCAACTTCAGTGATAATCTCTTAAAAAATAATCTAAAAAGAAATTGATTCTCCTCTTCTCTCGACAAACCCCACCCTCCATCTCTTTTTCTGCAACTCCACTAGTTTAATGCCATCTTCCCCTACTTTCAGGCAACTACATGAATCGTGGCGCACGTGGAAATGCCTCCGGCTTCCGTCTTGCTTCGCTCAATCGGCTGGGTGACACCAAATCTAGTGCCGCTAAAGGCACCACCTTACTGCACTATCTGGTACAAGTGATCGATAAGAAATTCAAAGATTTGCTCAAGCTAGAGGATGACATACCGCACGTACGTGAGGCATCCAAAGTCTCACTCGCCGAAATGGACAAGGATATACAAATGCTGCGCACCGGCTTGGCGGATGTGGCACGCGAAATCGAGTTCCATCGTTCGGCCGGGCCGGCACAACCAGGCGATCGCTTCTTACCTGTAATGCGTGAATTCCATGCGCAAGCCTCCGTACGTTTCGCCGAGTTGGAGGATAAATTCCAAGATATGAAAACGCGTTTCGATCGCGCTGTGCGTCTCTTCGGTGAAGATGGTGCCGTACTGCAGCCGGATGAATTCTTCGGTATATTCGATACATTCTTGACAACATTCGCTGAGGCGCGTCAGGATAACGATAACTTCCGCAAACGGCAGGAAGAGGATGAGAAACGTGCCAAACAGGAAGCTGAGCTTAAGAAACGCACCATCGAGCGCAAGAACAAAGAGGGCCTTATGTCTTCGGTGGCGCGCAATTTGGGCCTTACATCGTCTGCGAGCACTACGGGTCGTGATTCGCCGGTGAAGGGCGGTGGAGATAATAATAAAGGTGAATTCGACGATTTGATTTCAGCGCTACGCACTGGCGATGTCTTCGGCGAGGATATGGCGAAGTTCAAACGTTCGCGCAAGACACGCGCCAGCAATGGCAGCGCATCGCCGCCGCGTGCGCATGGCCTACATCGTGAGGAGAGTCGAGAACGCACAGTGCGACGCCAGTGATCTGGATGGTGGAGTGCTCGCTCGTAATGAATTCTAGGTGCCGTGTAAGCGGAAGCTTTTTGTATTTTAATAAAGAATTTTCTTACTCAAACGATATTGACGCAGCGCTGCGGATATACACGTATGTAGCGGACAGAGCGGCGTTGAAATTAGTTATTATTGATAGCGATGGTTAGAGAATTGAATAGCGGTATGTATGTATGTAAATTTAGCTGAGCGTTTTCTAGCTCCAGTGTAAGGAAACAGCACGCGATATATGTATGTATATGTAGTAATGCTATTATTATTATGATTATCTATTAAATACTATTAAATTTTATTATTACTATTATTATTATTATTACTAAATGCTATTTAAAGTATATAAATATATATGGATAAGTTTGTAAAAATTTAAATTTTATTTATATTCATAAATGATACATATATGTAACTGCACTAAAATAAATATAACGAAATATATAATTGAAAATATATTTTCTTAAATTTTTTCTTCTGAAAAGTATAAAATGAATGGATAATTTTAAGTCTGTGCAATAATCCCATGGAGATTGACAAAAGATTTAAAGCCCTCGGGGTTCTCAAATTCCACTGCTGGTTGCTTGGTTGAAAAGAAACGGTTGAGAACCTGACCGGAACGGCTTCGCTTAAGCCATCGAGTAGGCACTGTGTGCTCCCCGGGCTTAAACCAACTATGTGTTATTGAGCAATTCGGTCAGTTTGATATATTCTTCTGTTTATACTTGCCTATTTCCAGTAGGCTGGAACTTGTGGTATTGCGAAAGACATGTCGCCTCAATCGCAAAGGTCGTGAGTGCTCCACGCGCTTAATTGCCAATTGGCTGTCAACAAGAATCTTAATAGATATCACTGTTAAAGCCGTTGATCATTTGTCTCGTTTAGTAAGGTCTACTATGTATGTCTGTTTGGAGGACAGAGCTGTAGTCATCTCCCTCTTTATTGATCTGTTGCATAGATTTAATGTGGCATCTCTTCTCCAGCTTCGCACACCATACTAGTTCTCCAAAAGTGAGTATGGGTCTTACAACAGTCATATAAGGCCAATATATTAGGTCAAAGGTTAGGTTAGGTAAAAAGTTCGTTCGGTTTTTTATTGATTTTTCAAAATATAATACTTTGCGTACATTTGTCCGATTTAAGTCAAATATGCGCCGTTTTGTTCGTAAACTTGTTGATAACGAGATGCCAACTTCCATATACCCTTTTCGTAGAAGGCTGCGTCCTTATTGACAAAAAAAAAACTCGGAGAGCCAATTTTCACAGGCCTCTCTTGAGGCCAACTTTTCACCATTAAGCGCGTTCACCATGGACAGGAAAAGATGGTAATCACTTGGTGCCAGATCCGGACTATAAGGTGGGTGCATTAGGACCTCCCATCCGAGCTCCTGGAGCTTCTGGCGTGTCACCAAAGACCGGCTCACCGCGTTTCGACCACGACCGATTTCGCTTCGCTGGCACCCAAACATCGAGCTTCTTTTTGAATCCAAGGTTATGCAAATGGTTCCAAACGGTTTTCTGGCTTATCTTTAGTTCCTCAGTAATTAAATATGTGCCCACGTGACGGTCTGTTTCCACTATTTCCAATATTTTTATCGCAATTTTCGACGATAGGCCTCCCGACGCGTTGTGCATCTTTGACATCGAAATTACCGGATCGGAACCTAGCAAACCACTTTTGTGCTACACTTTCGTTTACAGTATCGGGCCCATAAACAAAAATAATTTTTTCAGCCGCTTTGACTGCTTGAAACATGTTCCCTCTAGCAGAGTTTTTTTATTAAGGATTGTACTGAGATATTTCACCAAGTTGGAGAGTATTACAAAGTGATCTCGTGGATATAGTTTTACCTTTCCCTCTGTCTAAGCGGGTGGGGGAGAATGTTGAATATATAATATTAAAATTGGGCACTAGGCTCGTTGCAAAAAATGGTCTTACCCATGAGCAGACCCCAATCGGATACCGTTCAAGGGTGTATTGAAAAAACGTAAACAGATCAGATAATCAGATAACTGATCTGGACCATAAGATGGCACTTTAACCGTACCTCTTCGCTAATCATTTGAGAATTGCATTCTTGCATTATACAAATAGCAGGAAGCAATTAACCCGAAAATTGGATGACAGGAGTATACGCATAGGTTTATATTTTCCGCTACGAGAAGATTTAGCAATTGGTTCAACAAGGTTGGCCACTTGCCATCTGCTTGATGTATACTCTAAGCCCATGAAAACAGTATTTACGGAAGCACGTCCTGTGCCAAATTGACTTAATCCATCTCCAAGTCCAAACTCCTTTATTAATATCAGTACTTTGTGTTGCGTTCTTTTCTTACCGATTATCTAAACGTAGATCACAAAGAGAAGCAATTTAGTCCACAATTATGACATCACATGTACCATGGGATAGACGATTTGCGTTCGCTTGAGCAGATAAGAAGGTCAGTGGGAGTTCTTTGTTATGCCATAACATTATCTTAGCCTTATGCTATTCTTTTCTTGTTCATCCAATCTCAATCCCCTTCTACATATTTTTCAGACCACTCTTAAAAGTTCTCAATCATATTGCATACTGACTACCTTGGATATAGTATCTATTCCCTATTTTATGAGAGCGCACGTCTATTAAATTTCACTTCATGCCCCCATGGTATATACAGATTTGCGCCAAACTTCACTGATGCAACTTATCTTGTTTGAGAAATTGAGGATAATCGGCCTTATGCTGAATATCGGCTAAGTCTTGGCTGACGTTCGTCAATGTTCGTTGTCACTTTCATCGCTTTGTTTTTGTTTAGATTGTATTCTGTACAAGCAACGCAGACGAAACGATGTGAATTGAGAAAATGAGAAAACCCTGCGCACGGGAAAATTTCTGTTTTGGGAAAGTTATTTGTGAAATTATGGTTTTTCAGTTTGTTTGTATATTTTTGATATTCGAATCATATATTCCGGTTTTTAAATAAAAAGAAAATGGAATTCGAGTTGTTTTTTTCAAGCTCAAGCGATGAAGAAGAGTACAAAAATTTAAATGTTCATCGTGGACTGTGGCGATCGTTGTCGATCTATATCATCTACTGATGGAACATCTACTCGAGAAGAGTCCTCGTTTGACACTTCATGAACTCTCCCTGTATCTGTTTACGTATTGTAGCTGCTAATGTCGCGCTGTGGTTTATTGTTATCGTCATTCACACCAAATATAGCACCAGCTGGATTTTACAGCTCTTCGAATCCCATAAAATTTTCAACAGGTTCTTTAGGAAGAGTCAATACTAACTGCTCGTAAACCCCTTCGCCGGTTGCTCTTGACTCTTTCTTGTTGTTCATCTTTTATTTCTTCACTTTGAATTTGAAAATAAAATAGCTAAAATTAATTTTTGTGGCAATAAGTTCTCACTCCTGTTTTAAAATATGTTGGATAATTCTTTTTTGGAAACACCTAGCTAAATGTGGCATAGTTTCCAATTCTGCTACAAGAATCTCAAATTGAGCGCTTGTCGTTAGTCACTTTAATTTCTGTATCGTCTGTTACGTTGAAGGATCGTCAATAAAATAAGGAGGAGGATAAGAGACGATAAGAAACCACAGAATACGATGGCGATAACGCTGACGAGCATACGGCAACAGCATCGTCTGACGATACTATTGACGATAGCGTTGAATGGCATACCAATGTTATAGTAGCGTCATTTTCACTGTCGATAACGATATTCAGCATAAGGCCGAATACTTATCATTTTCATTAATTTTTATTTTCTTTTTAATTTTTTTTTTTGGTTGCCGCGTTAGCCGAGTGGTTAGCATTGCATACTGCCATTCGGAAGGCCCGAGTTCAAATCCGGGTGCGACGAACATCCAACAAGTTATAGAAAATTAATCTAAATAAAAAATTATGCAAAATTTTTTCTAATTGTGGTCGCACCTCTACAGGGAATGACAACTCCTCCGAGTGTATTTCTGACATAAAATAAAAGCTCTTCATAAAAAAACCATCAAATTCAAACAAACTAGTTTATAACTAGCATGAAACTGATGCATAGTCAGACATATTTATACTAGTATATAACTAGTATGAAACTGATGTATAGTCAGACATATTTAAAAGTTCGCAGGACATCGCAGTATTAAAAGAATCAGTTGTTTAGATAGGAAATAGTTGAAAAATTAACTAGTTAGTGCAAAAATGCAAACCAGTTGGATTGTAACCAGTTACTAACTAGTATATTTTATTGCAGGGTAGTGCTGTACTAAAACTAGCACAGCTTCAAATAGCTACAGCTTCGGAAAATATTGCATATCTTACACAGAATTTCAAGGCAAGAGTTTCTACTAAAGTCTTTATCTAAACAAAAGTTCGGTTGTCAGGTTCAAAGGCATGGGAATTAGCAAATCGAAGTAGTAAGTATATCAATTTTTCTAAAAATGTTATATCTGGACTTCAAACGGTGAAAGGTTATCTTAAACCAAAGCAATTGGCACACACCAGCTTCACTAAAAACGATTCAACGGAGTTGCCTTAGGACAAGCGTTTCAAAGTTTTTTTTTTTGCTAATCTAAGTCATATCAAATAATGTAATCGCTTGCCTAAATAAATAAGATCTGTTTTCTCAAATAAATGAATTTCTGCAGTTGTTAAATATGTATGTAAATATGCAACTCACTTTAACCCAGTGTAAACGTGTTTAGGCTTTTAATCAAAAAGTAACTTTTTACGCTCAAGTCCAAAGTGAATGGAATGTTTCAAAGAAAAAATTTAAATTGATAGTCTGACGCTTTGAACCACTTAAGTGAAGACGGGGCTCGCTGCATGGACTCTTTGACTAATATATATATATAATTGGCGCTTTGTAACCGCTGAAGCGATTTTCGGCCGAGCTCCTCCTCCAATTTGTGGTTTTGCGTCTTGATGTTTTTCCAACAAATGGAGGGACCTACAGTTTATACTAAGCCGCCTCCGAACGGCTGACGGTTTTTTTACGAGGAGCTTTATTTCATGTCCGAAATACACTCGGAGGGATGGACATTCTCTGCCGAGGGGCGACCGCAATTAGAAAATTTAATTTAATTTTTTATTTAAATTAATTTTCCATAACTTTTGGATGTTGGTGGCACCGGGATATGAACCCGAGCCTTCCGAATGGCAGGACGCAATGCTAACCACTCGGCTACCGCAGCCTGACTAATACCTAAACTAATTATGGCTCTTCATACTTACAAGCCCTTTTACCTCTGGTTAACGATTTCATTTTTATTTTTGTGCTCGTTTCACTAGCTAAAGACCGCATGGTTCGACAGGGGAAATGTGACTTTTTAATACTTATGTATATATGAAAATTTTCATAATGGATTCTTAAAGTAATTGATTTCCCTAAAAATTTCAGGCGGTCGCACTAGACTTGTTGTTAACTATGTGTAACTACTAGTACCATACTAAAGGTGTTGGCCCAAAATCCCAGCCATATCATCCCAGCCATATCCGAAATTATAGAAAAATATGTTTGAATTAAATCTTCAACTTCTGTCTTTATTCTCCAATAAATATCAACCCCTCAGACTATACCATATATCCCTGACGTGAAATACACAAAAACTCATCATAAAAAATTCATTAGCTGTGTGTAAACGGTAATAGTAGGTCCCCCGGTTTGATGAAAAGTAACACGACGCACACCACAAAAGTGGAGGAGGAGCTCGGCAGAAGATCGCTTCAGTGGCATGGACCGTCACCTTCATATATACGAGTACGTGTATGTACATATAAGTCGGTATTCGGGGCACTACTATCTGTAGCTGCCCAGAATCAGTCTATAACTATAGTAAGAGAATTTAACGCAGAGTTTCTTCGAAGATTGCTTGCTGTAGTAAAGCCGATAGAGCTTCATTCCGACGGGCATTTTTCATGAATTCTGACGATTGTTGTATTTGGTTACTAGCTGTATCTATTTATGTAAGTATAGCTAGAAGACTAGATATGAATACGCTGCAAGCTTTTTATTTAAAATAAAATGTGAAAATGTAATGAATTAATTAATGAAGGCTCCAAGCATTCGAAAGAATGTAAAATTACGATAATAAAGACATTTAGTTCGGAACATCGTTTGAAAATCATGCAAATTTTTTACCGAAATAATGGTTCAGTTCGAGGGATGGGCTTATGTGTAGAAATTTAAAAGAAGTGAGGAAAGTTGTTGATGGTTCAAATAGCTCACGACTGCGGGTCTTAGCCAACAAACATCCTTTTGAACCCATCACATGAAAAATAACCTCCAATGAAGAGCCAAACCCACCTTTTAATGACGACCACCGCAAATGTTTTAAAGACCACAAATTGGGGGCATGCACCTGGAATATTCGGCGCGTTAGCAGGTCAAGGCTTGAAGAAGATTTGTCCTTGTGAAATATACTACAGCGGACATCGCACTCTGCGTCAAATATTTAGCCGACAAAGTCGCTCAGCAGATTCAGTAATTCGAGCAAACATATATATATAATCGCTGAAGCGATTTTCGGCCGAGCTCCTCCTCCAATTTGTGGTTTTGCGTCTTGATGTTTTTCCAACAAATGGAGGGACCTACAGTTTATACTAAGCCGCCTCCGAACGGCTGATGGTTTTTTATGAGGAGTTTTATTTCAAGTTCGAAATACACTCGGAGGGGTTGATTGGGTACGTTATTGAAATAAATTGTCGCATTTGGAGTGATGACAATCCACAAACCATTTTTGAGACGATGTGTATGACCTTTAATTCCAACAAGATGTCGCTACATGCCATACAGCCAACAAAACAATCAATTTATCGGAGAAATCTTTTAGTAAGCGCATTATCTCGCGCTGTGGACCTGTGGAGTGGCCTACAAGATCGTGCCCCTGGATTATTTTTTGAGGTTATGTGAATTCAATTGCTGCAAAATTGGCCTCTCAGCTGAAATTTATTCGAGCCAAGCACTTATCCTTACAGTAAAGCTAAATCATAAGCGTTTAATTTCCACTTTCACATGTCCAAAAAAAAGCCTCCTTTACATCGTGACAAACCAGCCCTTAAATTTTTATTAGAAAACAACTCTGATTTTGCCAATCAGCTGTTTGTGACAGATAAACTTTAGTACCATTGCTTTTCCTGTTTGTTGTGATAATAAGTGAGAATTTGCTTTCAGCATCAAAAGAGAATAAAAAGAGAAGAGAGGATGACTATAACTCATCCCAATGTAAGTGGATGTATAACCAGTGCAGACATTACTAATTTCTCTACAGGGTATTTAGAAGTGAACAAGTGAGTGAGTAAGTATCGAAGCCAAGTCTTATCATTGTGTCTGACTCATTCGTGCGCTCACAATACAAACAACAACAACAACAGGTGGCATTGTTATTTGTTATTATTCATTGATCGTGATGCTTTGTTCTCAATGACTGACTTCTTTGATTACATTTCAAGCGGCAAGTGTTTGCTATTAGTGCACCGAGTGACTTTCGTGAGCTCAGTTTGAGAAGTGGCGTAATTGTGAGCGCTTCATTGGTGGAAAGAAGTTCTTTACTTTCAATAAAGTAAATTTTACGCAGTTTGGATTTAAAAGTTGTTGCAACAACAATAACAATGAGTCGCAGTCTTTTGTTGTTATTATTATTACCCATCCTTTATGGTCTGGCTGCCAAGAAGGCAGCCTCTAAGGTGGTTTGTAGAGATGAAGATGGCGCACCAGTTGATTGGTGAGTTTCAAAAATGTATTACTATTACATTTTATATATTAATAAACAACTTTGCCCCTTTCAAAAACCAGGTTCTACATGTACAAACTGCCGCGCATACACACGCATTACGGCGCCAGACGCAATAGCAGCGGTTTTAACTATCTCTATATCTCAAGCGCCAACTATGATGCCTGGCGTTTATCCACACACGAAGTCACCACCACGGAATCGATGCCGGGCAAACTGCTGCAGCCACTCTTCGATGACGAACGCGTGCTTATTGTCGCCTACAACGATCAGAAACCCAATAGCAACTCGAGCACATTGAAGGCGCACGCTAAAGGTCTGCTCGCAACCGACGGCGAGTCAGCTGTTTGGTTGGTACACTCCGTTCCGCGTTATCCAGAGATACCCATCTACAAATATCCACTCACTGGTGGCCGCTATGGACAATCTTTTCTTTGTATGTCATTGCAAGCTAGCGAAGTGGATAAGGTCGCCACACAGCTACGTCTTATGGTGCCACTCATTTACTATAAGCGCACGCCAGCAAAAGTGCTCGTCCAGTTTCCCATCTTGGAGCAAGTTGTCACGGGCAAGTGGCAGAATGAGCCGCCATTTCAGAATAAAGTCAAGCTAGAAACTTTGGCCGGCACGAAATTCAAATCTTTCGCGAAAAGTGGTAAGGCTGTGACGGAATTATATGAGGATATTATAGCGCCCGAATTGGATGTAAATCTACTGGTGGAGACGTGGCGTAATGGTGGCGGCAATTTGGAGTCGAATTGTACAAATAGCGATAAGTATGTGTTTAAAAAATTTATATTTGTAAGTCAAAACTTTTTTTTTAAATATTTTTTTCCTTCCTCTCCCTCCTCAGAGTCTTCAACATACGCGAAATTCACGAGCAAGAACTTCAAATCTCCTTCAACACCACATCGGATCACTCGAAGTGGGCTGTCTCGCAGGAGACTGGCCTTAAGCTCTGGCGTTGGCGTATTGGTGGCGCAGATTGGATTTGTGTAGGCGATATTAATCGACAGAGGGAGCAGCTGGTGCGTGGTGGTGGTAGCGTTTGTTTAAAAAATAGCAAAGTGGCTCAGCTTTACAGGCAACTCATACAAGGTTTTGAGCCGTGTCCTCGCAATGCCAATCGGAAGCGACCGAGGGATAATGAGAATTAGTTGTACTGAAAAATAGATTAAAGTTTTATTCATTTACTTTTAATTACTGTAATAAATGTAAGATGTAAAATGAATAGTGTTTCCTATATTAAAGACGAACGAAGGGTGTCCAGTGAGTTAAAGAAGTTTAATCAAAAAGGATATGAGCACAAAGGTACCAAAAAGAAGGACTCCGAATTGGTTGCTCGTCATCCGAGATAAAAAAACAAAATTATGACTGTCCTTATAGCGGGAAGCAATTATGATATTAGACATGAAGAGGCTTCGCAGGATGCTGTCCTCTGCCCGCTGTCTTTGAATTTTTATAACTCGTAGCTCCCTCCAACATCTGAGGCAGTCTCTCTCGTGATCTCATATGATAATTACTTTTGGATGATGACGTGTGATCAGACTACTGGTAATCGACGACGTTCGAGGGTGAACGACCACCTCAAGATCGAGTCGATCACGTCAAAATTCCGAATGCCAATAACCCAAAGTAACTGGGTGGGACTTTCGATACCCAGCACTTTTGTTGTTGTTGTTGTTGTTGCAGCTAGCTAAATGCTCACTTTGGGTATGTCGGGATCAAGTCTAGATACGTAAGAATTAAGTCGAATACAATATCCAGTAGCTCATAAATTATGTTGCACCTTAGTGGATGCTGTGGACTAGTAAGGCGCGGATAATGAAGTCACAGTGATCAAAACACCGCCTTGAGGGCCGCAGTAAAAGACATTTGCTGACGAAGCATGTGTTACTCCGTTTTTGTGTAAATCAGCTAACCTCACAGTTAATGAAATACTTTGCGAGTAATATCTGGGTTGTTCCAGCATAACTTGGTGACCTATGGTAGCTCCTACATCCGACCGTTTGTTTGTGATGGCATCGATTGACCTATTTGCTGAATTAGTTTCCGCGGTTGATGGAGATCCAGCTCCAGAAGGTCTTCAATTCTCCCCATATTCCAACTGACGGGATAATTTGGGAATGTTAAATCCGCCGGGCTGTGGCAACCACTATAATCCGAAGTGGAGGATTTAGCATCAAGCCGTAACCGATCCCGAAAAAATCAGTGAACGGCTATCTCGGCTCAAAATTCAACCGACTAAATCCTCGGCTACCCTTTCCACAAGCTGGACGAAGGAATAAAGGCGCAAACTAGATGTGAAGGTCGATGATGTAAAAAATCCGACCATAAATAATGCAAAGATACTGCATCGATCGCAATTGCCGAATAACTCCAGCCGCAAAAGCGCTAGCCGTCAGCACCTGGGGTAAAGACAAAGAAACCTTGCTGGCAACCTACAACCGGGAACGAACGGGACGCTGATGAAGAAACTACAGGCTTGCCAGAGCACCGCGCTTAGGACAGCAACAGGAAACCTGCTGATGTCGCCTGAGCGCCATTTGCACAGTAAAGCATCTATGCTACTAGTTAAGGACAGAGACCGCAGGGAACAACCCAATAGGCATCTTATTGAGGCCGAACCTCTCCCCATCACATCAGAAAGGGAGTACTAGACTTAAAGGACATCATCCAGCAACCAATGGACAGGATGGCATACCTACAGGCACTGAATATACCTTGATGTGAATGTAAATGGTGTGCTCGGAGAAAAAGCACCACTTATTGCAGACGACGAGCCCGAGCTGCCTCGAGACACCCCGTGACACTGGCACAACTTAGGTCTGGATATTGTAGCAGGTTAAGCTGCTTCTTATCCAGACTCGACGCCAACATACGCAACATATGTTCTGCATGTAGAGAGTCTTCGAACGACACTGACCACATCTTTACATGCCCCTGAAACCGACGCATCTAACCCCCCTCTCCCTCTGGTCCGAACCCGTCGAAACTGCTCATTTTCTGGAACTCCCTATTGTCAAACCCGACGCATTAACCGGGTAGAAATATCATTCTATGATCGCACCTCATAATATTCGAAGAAGTTCGCGATCTATTTTAGTCGACTTTTAAGTCGTCGCCTACGTGAATTACCAAACACTTCACAACTTTTGATTTCATCTCGGGAAAGATCCAAGGGATTATCGGCAAAGCAAAACCCACCGAATACCAAAATCCCGTCGGAATAAGCATATTAATACATCCCGTCCTCAAACTGTCTCTGAGCACTTTAATGAAACCCGGCGGAATGAGCAAACAGGGTGAGGTAATGGTGACGCTACTGAAAGAAAGAGTATTGATTCACAAATGAGTAAGAAATCCGCTTTGTTCTAAATAAACCACAATATTAAATTCCGTGATCCTTTTATTCTTCTCTTTAACAAACATTCAAATATACATATTTATATGTACATATTAACAATTTCTATCCTAATTTCGACAAAAATCTATTTAAAAAATCATTTCTGTTGCTTCATTTGAATTTTACGCTTCAAGCTCTTCACCAACAGTGTGTTCTCCAATTGCTTCTTCGGTCTTTTGGCTGCTACTTCCTGCGTGTCAGTGTCGTTTTTAGTTTTCCCACTATCATCACCATGCCTTCGCTTCAATTTTTCTTGTATAATCATTTCCATCGCCTTGGTTTTCTTGAAATGTGAGTCGGTAGGGTCAATATTGAATTTCGCCGATGTGTAAACGGCCTTAAAACGTTCGTCATTTATATTCATTTGGAAGTTATCTTCAACGGGTTTGGTTTCATCGGCAATTGCTGATTTGGATTTCTTCAATTGTTTGCGCCGCTTTCGTTTGGATTTTGTTTCTTGTTCAGATTTTAATATTTTCTCTAAACTAAAGTGCTGCTTGCCCTGCTCTTCCAGGTCATCATCGCCCAACAAGAGTTGCAATTCCTTTGCTTGCTTCTCGTCTTCCTCAGCAGCCAGCTGCTTATCCATATCATTTTTCTGTTTCTTTTGTTTATCACGCTTTTTCGCTTTAGGATCAACGTAATCGCCGTTAGCGAATTCCTCAGCAAAATATGGATCGTTCATGTCAATGCCGTCGGGTATGCTATCGGAGTCGGAGGCAGTGTCAGCGTCGGGGTCTAAGCCGCGTGCTTGCATTTTCTTTTTCTTACGCTCATCTTTACGTTGTCTATTTCGTTCATTGCGTTTTTGTAGTACCTTTTCGATTGGTGTTAAATGTTGTGATTTTTTCTCATTCTCAGTTTCTTCAGCTTGCTTATCCTTATCATCCTTTTGTTCGTCAACATTCCAACTTATTTCCATTTCAAATTTGTTATTCTTTTTATTCTGTTCCTTTTCATTGATTTCTGCTAATAACGCTTTATATTTGTTTATTATTTCATCTTTTTTGCGTTTTGACTTTCCGACGCTTTGCTCTGCGTTACTATTATCTTGCTGTTCACCCTCCTTTCCCTCGTTTTGCTGCTCAGCGTCTTCATCGTCGCTGTCTTCATCTTCCTCACTACTATATGCCACCATCTTGCGTAAATCCTTGTCACTAATTTCATTTAATTTACCACTAGACAGTTTTTCACCCAATTCCTGTCTCTCCACAGCTGTTTCATCCCAAGTCAGATCGACCTTCGCCTGCTGCAGTGCCGTTGTTGTAAATTGCCTGGGTTTATAGCTGTTCACATCCGGCAATTCGGTGCATACATCAGTGGGTTCGTCTTCATCAAAGGTGGTGTCGTCGGGTATAAAACGCAAATCGACTCGCGTTGCCGAGCTTTCATATTCAATGCCATCGCATTCTTTGTAAATTTTATCCGCTGTTGCTATGGTGTCAAAGACTGCCACAGCATAATAATATCGTAAACGATTCAATTGATATTGACGTAATTTTTCCATATGGTAATCATCGCCTTCTTCAGCATCACTATCTTGTTCTTGTATTAATTCATCAGCATCAGAGTCTGTTTCGGCATCTGATTGCTGAAAACAAAAGGTATTATATTTTCGAACAAATTTAAATAAGAAAACATTTAGCCACACACCTTCATTCTATTCATTTCCTTCCCAAGTCCTACCAACTCAATTGGCCCATGGACGTCTTCTTCACGCATGCGTTCTTTTCCATATTCCGATGGATAAATCTTAATGCTCAAAACACTGCCACCAGGCGGCAAAAAGGAACTAAACAAAACCATCAAATCTACTGCACGTATACGATCCCAATCCATATTGCAAACAGCTAATCTGTTTGTGGATTCTTCCGTAGTTTCTGCTTCTTGATCCAATTCGCCCCATACATGATCTATGTTAGCTTCAAGTTCATCTTCTTCTTCACTAGATTCGTCATCTGATGAAGAATCTGTTACCAGCCTACCCTCGCCACGCGCATAATCAATATCTGGATTCAACAAACGTTCACGCAAAGTTTTTGGTATTTCCTCATCATCGCTTGCCAGCTCATCATTTTCACCTGCTTCTTCATCACTTGGTGTACTCTCGCCGGAGTCATCATCACGAATTATGGCTTTTTCCTCCTTGCGTCGCTCAAATTCTTCATCTACTTCTTCATCATTATCTTCGCTAGCAACAGGTGGTTTCTTCTCGGGCTTATCTTCTTCATCTGTTTCAGTATCAGATGAATTAAGCTCATAGTATTTACGTAAATCCTCGGCGTTGCTTTTATTAACACGTCGCCCGTACTTGTCAACTGTATATTTTACTTTGAACTTGTCATCAGTAAACATGCTCTGGAAACGTTTGTCGATTTTCACTTTTCGCTGCACTTTAGGTATGCCACGAAAACGAGGATCGCTGACTAGATGCTGGAACCGTTCATCCTGCCAAATGGCAGATTCGCCGGTTGTTGCACTAGAAGTTGGCTTTTCTGTCGAAGAATCACTTTTCTTAACTTTTTCCGGTTTTTGTGGTTTGTCCTTAGCCATTTTTTTTAATTATTAACTATTTTCTGCACTGATTCAAAACCACACAGCTCGTATGAAAACAAAAATTTAAGCAATTGTTGCTCAGAGAAATGTCATTATACCGCACGTGCAGTGAAAGCAGAGATGTTTCTCTCAACGAAGTCAAGGTAGCCAGATTATAAGTTTGAGCAAAAAATTTATGAATACTGGTCTAATGTGCAGGACTGTTCGCGTTTGTTGATTTAATAGTGGTCTTCTATTCGTTAGCACTTGGAGAGTTGTGAAACAATACTTAACTAACTGCCTGTACGAAAGTTCGAAGATATTAGAAAGCTTGAATTATTTTCACATGAATTTCATTGTTTCATTTTATTTTTACTTTAATATTGTTTTATTTGACAGCATCATTTGAACCATTCAAAGTTGTCAAAAAATATGGTTGATTAAGCTTTCAAGTAGCTAGCAGAAAAATGACGAATGAAAGAAAGGTTTTTTTATTTTCATTTGGAAAGTTCGTCTAATTTAACATTTGTTATAACGTGAAGGGAAAAGTTTTTATATGTGTTATGAAAGCCACTTTTCAGTTTGTCTCTTGTTATTGCGTATTTCATGTTGACTTATTCAAAATTTATCTTATGGTATTTGCTTTTTGTTGTCAAAACATACTGAAATTTCCTTTTTTAATTGAAAACTTTAAACTACAAAAATAACCCGTAACAGTTGATGATACGGTTACTGCTCAGCTACCTTTAGCTCTATCAACACTCTTTACAAGAAACAGCTGATAAATATAACGTAACCTAAAACAATTTCTTTGACCGCTAAACTTTAGTTTTGTTGGTTTGTATATTTTGCTTAACTTTGTATGATATTTAAATTCAACATTTTAAAATTTAAAATTTCAGTGTAGGTGCCATACAAAAGTTTGTCACACCCAATTATGCATTGTTTAATGAGAAACAATACGAAACACTTGCTAAATTGGAGCAAACATCTGAGCAGACAATGCACCTCGAAAGCAATAATCAGTGAACCTAAAGGCAAGTAAAAATATTTTATACAAATAAACAATAATTTCTAATAATTTATTGCACGTTTTAGAAAAATTGCTCTACAATGATATGTTGCAACATCGCCAGCAGCAAGCAACACGAAGTATTGTGGTCCAAGTTCAGTCAGAAAAATCATTCCCTGAATTGTATAACTACTGCGCTAGCTTCGGTAAAATATTAAGTGCACACCATTATCGCATACAACAAGATGACGATCAACATTATATATTATTGGAGTTTGGCAGTGCAGAAGAAGCTTCAGCTGCCATATCTGCTTCAGCGTATAATGATGAACTATCCGGAGTGCCAGCGCATTCACCATTTCTGTGGTTCAGAGCGACAAGTAGCAAACGTGCATTGAAAGTAGCTGATCAAACGACTGAGGCCAAACTAGCTGTTACTGGTGGTACAACAATGCTTAATAACAACGATTTGAATGATGTATTGTGTGAAGCGTCGAATTTAGATCAACAAATATTCCATTTACACCAAAAGACACAACTCAATGATCTCGGTGTACGTTTACGTTTTCTAGCTGCTCTACAGGTGAAACAAGCAGTGTCTGGTATATTTCCCAATGCAAACGCGCAACCATTTGGTTCATCGGTGAATGGTTTTGGCAGAATGGGTTGTGATTTAGATTTAATATTGCGATTCGATCGTGAAATAGTTGGTGCAGCAGCTATGCAGAAGCGCAATAATGAGTCTCGTTTGGTATTTCATACGAAGGAAAATTTAACAAATGGTCGTTCGCAAACACAGCGTCAAATGGAAAGCCTTGGTGATATGCTACATCTTTTCCTACCCGGCGTGTGTCATGTGCGGCGTATTCTACAAGCTCGTGTGCCGATCATAAAGTATCACCATGAACATTTAAATTTGGAGGTGGATCTCTCCATGAGTAATCTGTGAGTATTCTTTTTGAATTAAGTTCATACAAAAGTGTGTCTTCTCGTTTTTCTTGTGCTTATTGAGGTTGTGAGTGTTCTGCTGTGCGTTGTAGGGAAATTTTTTAAAGATCGCCAGAGGCTTGCTATTATATATGCTATAAAATTTAATGTGGAGGCCAGTATCACATCTTCACAATTAGTGCAATTTTCGAAGGAAATAGGTATGCAAATTTTAACATCGCGCTTCTAATAACATTAAAAACAAAGCTCAACGCTTTAAATTCTATAATACTTACCTTCAGAAATTATAATAATTTATTAACTTCAAAACAAATGGATTCTTGTTAATTTCTTCCAAAGTTTGAAGAAAAAACGAATATTTATTTATTAACGACTTTTATTAAAACTATTTGTGCGCTTAGATGTATTTGTAAAGGTCTCTTTTCTTTGATAAACAAACTTAAAAATCTAATGGTGAACGGTAAAAATTAAATATGTATGAAAAAGCATTTAATGTATACATATAGTATGTATATAAAAAGTTCATTCGGCGGTTTTGTGGTTTTATAAAAAATAAAAGTTTTAAAATTGTCGGCTTCCAACGGAACACAATGCGCACATTTAATGACTAATAAACATACGCATTTCCATCAGCAACTAGTGTACATATTCGACTCCAATACCAGTTGCCATTCTATACCCAAACTCGTATTTAAACAACATGTTGTTCTTAGGCTCTCTAATGTCGATAAGTACGCGCTTCATCTTCCTCCTTCTTCACCGCTTGTACCAAAACCAAACTTAGGACAGCACAAGTGATGTTCAATAATGCCAAACCCAAAGCCACACCCACTATCCATGATGTCTTGCCGGCAAAGAACCAAGTCAATTCGTCCACACAACCGTTAAAGAAACAATTACCACTAACCGTGTCGCGGCAGGAATGTGGCAGTGGTTGATGCAAATTCCAAAAATCCCATGGCCCGGTAGCGCCGCAACAACCAATATTACTCTGTATCATATTGAGCACATATGACGAATTTGGATATTCCGAGGTGCTGACCAGATATGTCAATGTGCGCTGCAATATCGGTTGTAAGCTTGAATGCATAGTGCTATAATCCAATAAAACAGCTGAACCCGCTACACCAGCAATAAAACCGAAAGCCTGTGTGCCGAGGAATACTAACAGTGCCAATGTGTTCTCCATAAGCGCGCTTAGGCAGCCCAAAAATGATACAGCCATCATAATAATGCTCGTGCCAATCAGTATATAGACGCCGATGTAGAAGTTTTGTGCCTGCAAAATGGTAAGCCAATTGCTAAAGCCCTCTTCAGCACGTAGCCAGACGCTCAGTGCAAACAAGGAAGTTGCAAACATCCAAGCGACGATATTCAGGCAGAAAAGTGTATATTTGACGCAGCCAATTTGCTTCTCCAGCGTATTCTCTTCACGCCCAAAACCCATTTTGTGTGTGTGTTGTTAGAATCGTTTATGTGTGTTAATGCTATGTGGAGAGGTAGTTGCGTTTAACTGAAATGAAAGAGAGAAGAAGGGAGGGAGAAAATTATGGTTAAATACCGTTTTCAACTGATTTTATAAGCGATCTAAAACTATTTAAGCTTTTCCTTTGAAATTTTACTGGACTAATTCATGTAATTTTACTAAATTTCCTTCTTTTTTTATGTAATAGAAAAATTTACTTTGTTTAACTACCAACTACAGTTAGCGGTAGGTAACTCAATTGCGTTATCAATTTTTGTAGATAAAATACCAACAAGAGGTGACTAATAGACAAATAACTTAATTTGGCAAATGCCTTTAACGATTTACAATACGTATACAATTAGGTTGTGTAGATTTATTTTACTAAAGTGTCCAAAATGTAATAAACTGTACTGAACTATTAAATATATTAATATTAAATATTAATCTCACAGCGCTCCAATTCAGAAATATTTTAAAGTTTGAATTATTTTTTTGTTTGTTTTATGTAAATTCTGTTGTTCTTTTTAGATTCACGCTCATGACTTTTTAACAATTTTCATGAACACTACAATACATCAGAGCAAAAAATTTTTCTTTTTTAATTTATATTGAGGAATATTATTTGAAGTAATTTAATCCACTATAAAGTATAGACTTCAATTCAGTTCATTAAAATTTTTTCCCCTTTGCTAAATTTACTTCACTTTTAATCGCCCTTAACTTAGCTAACTTCGTTTAACATATTTTATATTCCGTTATCTCTGTGTGTTTAGCAAATATTGTTATCAGCTCATCGCAATTGATGATTAATATTGCTGGTGTTGCAACAACAGGTGTTTTTGTACATTAATACGTATGTGAGGTCATCAAAAGTTTTGAAGTCAAACGGAATTTGGTGTATTTGACTTTTTATTTATTTATTTTTTCTATTAAGTTTTGTATATCAAACATTTTTATAACCATAAATGTCAAATGATTCGTTGTTTTGTTGAAGATTTTTCAGATATACATATTATATGATTGTTTTGTTAATTTTAATTTTATTGAACTCAGTTCATTTAATTTCATTAAACTTTATTCTATTTTTTATTTTTATTTCTTTAATTTAATTTATTTTGATTTATATTATTATTTTATTTTATTTTGTTTAAATTTTTTTATGTTTTATTTAACCTGAACTTACATATTTAATTAATTTTATTATATGATATTAATTTTTATTTATTAATTTAACTTATATTATTTTTTATTTTATTTTACTTTTTTAACTGTTTATTATTTTTAATTATTATTTTATTCAACTTGAATTTATTTAATTTAATATGATTTTGTTTTTAATGTGATATTTTTAATTGTATATAAATTCATTAGCTTATATATTTTATTTTATTATTTTTAACATTTTTATTTTATTTATTGTAGCTGTGTTCTACTATATGTGTATATGTATATATGTGTTCTATTCTATTTTTTGTTTTGTTTTATTTTTTATTTATAGTTATACATATATATAATATATATATATATATATTTAAATATTTTTATTTGATTCATATATTCCGTGTATTTTATTTTATTGCCTATTTCTTCTTTTTACTTTCGTTCGCTTTATAATTTTATTTATACAAATATTCTCACACACGTTTTTGATTTTGTCTTCGCCAACGCCCTCGTTTTTTTCTACGAACTTATTTTCACAACTTCATAAGAGTTGTTGTAATATTTACTTTTACAAATTTGATAAGTGAAAACGAATTTTTTTTAAATTATTAAAGATTTAAGAATTTTTAAATTCTTTAAATACATTTTCCCATTATGTTTATGGCGTTTATAAATAAGATATGAAAAACAAAATTTCTTTTTCAAACTATGACTAATATCACCTTTTAATAATCGTTTTTCGATATTTATCAAAATTATTGCACGCACAAGTGTTTTTTTTTCAATAATTTATTATTTTTCATAAATGTGTTCTTTTGTTTTAGTGAATTTCGTTAATATTTTTTTAATTTCTTTAATATTTTTTTCAAAAAAATTATTCAGCGAAATGCGACCTCGTAACTGGTCTCACTACACGCTGGCTCGTATTGTCGTTGTCGTTCGTTCAGAATTTTCTAAAGAAAATCTGTTACAAGCGTTTAGTGAAAACATACCTCGAACCTACAGTTAGCCAATATCTATGTCGGGGGAAAAGTAAGAAACCCGTTCACACTCTTACCAAAGCTATGAACGACGTTCTTTTTGATAAGATAAGCCAACTGATAAAATACATTTACATATATATGATATTAGGGCAACAAAAAATAGCAAATTCCCTCTAAAATGTTAGAGTGAACAGGTGCACTATATAAGAGTCAAAGTGATTGTCTTCTCACATACCAACACACAACAATGACACACTTGTTCACAACAACAACCATGTCTTCTTGCCTCATTGTCATTTTCTTATCGCAAAATTTGTGGTTTTAGTATGGCTTATTGCATGTAAAGGCACAGGTGAATCAGTTATCTACGTCCGCTACAACAACCAAAAATCGCATTTATGTACTATTCTTATTACTGTATACGTGTATGTTAGTGTTGAGTTTCGTTTGTTTTGAAATACTATCAAAGCTCCCTTTAATCATGTTTGAATTTTATTTTCGGGCGACTTTTATCGGTTTTTTTATCAATATATATCCCTAACTGATTCATCAAAATATTCGCTGTAATTTTATATGATGATTATTTTTTGCCTAACTCATACATACAAACCTCTGGTGCAGATATGAATATGGCGCGAAAGCCTTTTTTTGGGTTTGAAGCTGCATTCCCCTGTTATCTGTGTAATGTGCTGAAAATAAGACTGATTTTAGTAGCCAATAATGCACAAATTTACTTTGTTTAATGTTGTTGTTGTAGATGTAATCTGACTTTTTATGCTTTGAACGGATGTGTTGTGATTTTTTTTTTATTTGATCTGATGTGATGTGACATTTTGTGGTGTGATGTGTTTGCTTTATTTTGATTACATTTAAAATGATTTGATTTGAGCCGATACGACATGATTTCCTATGATTTAAGGTAATGTGATAAGATTTATTTTAATTTTTTAAGTTTATATGAAATATAGTCATATGAGGTGATGTGTTATTTGTGATATGTTGGATGTGATGTAACATTTTGGGGAGGGATGTGATGTGATTTACTTTGATTTGATTTGTTTTGAGTTGATCCGATGTGATGTAACATATTTTGGTGTTTTCTGATGTGATGTAATTTATTTTGATTTGATTGAATAGAGTCAATTGTTTTGAGACGATTTGATGTAATATTTTCTGATTTTATTTGTTATGTTCTGATTTATAGTATATGGTATTGATTACTTGGGCGTCTGTGCGCTGATATCATTTTTATGAGTTTTGTCAAAAATTACTTTTTGACGAATGTGATATGGTGGGATGCGATAGGATGTGATATTTCTTATTATAGAAATAAATGAACCTTCATCATTTGGAGTTGGTGTGATGCCAAAGTCATTTGATGCAATGTTGAGTTAGGTGATGTGATGTGGTAGAAATAGCATGATGTGATCTATTTTATTTATTTATTTTTATTTTTTTGAAATATAATTATAATACTAAGGCACATAGCAACAGAGGCTATGGGCCTATGATGTGATTTATTTGCAATTGATTTGCGTTAATTTGGTGTGATACATATTGCTTTGGGTTGATATGATGACTTGATTTGATATCATGTGATGTAGATTTTATATAGTCTGATGAATATAAGGGGTTGAGTTGGTAATTTATTTATGTTTTGCTGCAATGTAGATCGCTACGACTCAATTTATACTTATTTATAAAAAAAATTTCATAAACCTTTTATTAAACTTCAATCAACATCATATCTTTATCCCCACAGCACCGGCTTCTACATGTCTGAGCTATTGTATATGTTCGGTGAGTTTGACGAACGCGTACGACCGCTAACGTTCTGCATACGCCGTTGGGCACAAACTTGTGGTCTAACCAATCCCTCGCCCGGTCGTTGGATATCGAATTTCTCACTCACCTGCCTTGTGATATTCTTTCTGCAACAGATGAAACAGCCCATACTGCCAACAATAAATGCTCTCATGAAATCTGCGTCACCAGATGATATTCGACTCACCGAGGATGGCATCAATTGTAGTTTTGGACGTGATTTCGAACGCATCGCTTTTCGCAGTCGCAACACAGCGAAATCAAGCGAATTGCTATTACAATTTTTTGAATTTTACTCGCAGTTTGATTTTCATAATCGTGCGATATCGTTGAATGAGGGACGTGCGATTTCAAAACCAGACCATTCTGCGCTTTACATAGTCAATCCGTTGGAGCAGGTGAGTTGAAAGCAATTAATTTTAATTAAAGAATTCTTCATCACTTTATATCTACCACCTAGGTGCTGAATGTTAGTAAAAATGTCAGTCTCGAGGAGTGTGAACGCCTGCGCATTGAAGTGCGTAACGCTGCTTGGGTGCTGGAGTCGGAGGTGGAGAATCCGTCGCAACCTGATAATGGCATGGAATCGCCTTGGGGTATTCTGCACCTTTTCAAAACAAATGAAAAAGCTATTATACGGCCGCATATGTTTTTCAAGCCGCGCATGGTCGAAGTAAGCGATTTATTTGATGATTCTACCACAGATACACCAGCAACCCCTGTGGATTATAAAAATGCTAATGTCAAACGCGAAGTGGAAAGTATAAAGTCACAGGCACGTGGTGATCTCAAACAAATGCGTATGAATGCTTCTTCAGCTGCATCAGTAGCGGCGGCGGAAGCAAACGCAACGATTAGCAAAACAGCGAAGGGGCGTCGTGGTAGATGAACGCCTATGACTGAAAATACTTGTTTCTTTTGTAGTTGTAAATTATTTACTGCCCTTGTTGCTAGCACCCTTTAAAGTGTGTATAAAGATTATAAAGATGACTATGTAAATATGAACGGCAAAACTTACTTTGAACTATTAAAAGTATACAATTTAGAGGGATACAAAATAATTTGTATATTTATTTAGCAGCATTTGCTAATAATTTAAATTTCGTATATGCAAATGTGTTGATGCATATGATGGAATTGTATAAACATGTTATTTGTCTACTTTCTTTTAAGTAACTTGTAATTGTTAAGTTTATATTCAATTAGTTAAATTAAAGATAATAAATAAGTTTAAAATAAAAAATATAAAAGTTTACGTGTTTTTCTTTTGTTTGTTTTAAAGTTTTTTTTAATAAAAATTATGCTATTCCGTACATTATAAGGCATTGCTTATTAAGGAAGCTATCTGTATTTAAGCAAATATAATATATATGGCGCTTTGTAACTGTTGAAGCAATTTTTCGCCGGGCTCCTCCTTGAGTTTGTGATGTGCTTCTTGATGTTTTCCCAGCAAACAGAGAAACCGACATGAGGAGATTTTATTTTCATGTCAGAATAACACTCGGTGTGCTTTATATTCCCAGCCGAGGAATGACTGCAATGAGAAAAATTAATTTCTAACCAGACTATGACTTCAACCCTAACCTTCCGAATGACTAGCCACTCGGCCTTTGCGGCTGCAGTTACCATCCACAAAAAAAGACGTCACTGAAAGAAATAATTTTTATTTTATATTAATTTTTGTTTGATTTTATTATAAAAACTTCACTTAATTTCTTTTTTATTTCACTTACATTTTGATATTTTTGATTTTAATTTAATTTAATTTCTTTATATAATTTTTTTATTTGTTATATTATTTTATTTTATTCATTTTATATGTAGTTTTTTGTTTTATATTATTTTAAAAACTTCACTAAATATCTTTTTTGTTACTTAAATTTACTTAATCCAATTTGAATTTGATTTACTGTTTGATATTTTTGATTTTTTTAGTTTAATATCTTTATAGAATTTTTTTATTTTTTGTATTACTTATTTGATTAATTTTATATGTATGGTAGTTGTTTGTTTTTTTTTATACTTTTTAGTTTGTGCTATTTTCATATTTTTAATTAATTATTTTTTTTATTTAGTTGAATTTAATTTTATAAAATTTTTTAAATGGTTTTAACTTTTATTTAATTAAACTCTTTATTTAATTTTATTTTTATTTCATTTTACTTTATTTTATTTTACTTTTGTCCTTTTTATATGTCAAATTTGTCCTTTTTATATGTTATTTAATTTTATTTTATAAAATTTTATTTTATTTTAATTTGACTTTAATGAGTTTTCTTTCTTTTAATTTGGTAATTTTTAGTTAATTTATTTTTTTCTTTTCTTATATATTATTATACTTTAATGTTATTTTTATATTTTTTTTTGTTACATTATATTAAGTTAATTTTGTTTTACAAACTTTTAAGTCTATTTTTTGTAATTTATTTAATTTAATTAATTAATTTATACGAATTTTTTCTCTTTTAATTTATTTCATATCAGTTTTATTTTTTTATTTGGTTTAATTTATTTTATTTTTTTATTTTATTATATTGCATTTTACTTTATTTAATTTAATTTAATATCTGTATTTGTTTTTTCTTTAATTTTTGTTTTCTCTAAAATTTCTTTTATTTTATGTCATTAATTTTTTATTTTATTTAATTTCTTCTTTTGTTATATATTATGTATAACGCTTATAGTTTTTTAATTATTTTTTTTTTTATAATTTTATTTAGTTTAATTTAGTATTACTATTTTTTAAATTTGTTTTAATTTAAATTTATTAAATGTTGTCTTATTTTTTTGTTTACGTTTTAGTTTACTTAATTTAGTTTATTTTATTTTATTTGACTTTCTCAATTTGTTTTATTTAAATATAATTTTATTTTACTGGCAGCATGCCATCAGTCAAATAGTAACCGTTACTTAAAAGTGCATTTTCATTGCATTTATAATTTATTAAAAAATAAGTAAAACCAGAATGCCGCAAATCCAGAAAGTATTTATTGGCGCTTTAGTAGTATTAAGCAGTTTTCTTTCGCTAAATGTTAGTATGGCACTCTAAAAATAAATGATATGATTGATAGAAATTAAATTTCTTTTCAATTGAAGGCTCACCCAATGCACGAGTATGATGGACCCTCACCAGCTATGTTATTGAAGGAAATGCAAAGAACGCAGCGTCAAGTAAAATAATAAAATAACAAAATAATAAAAAAGAAAAATTTTTCATCTCTTTTTGTCTGTATTTACATTCAATCACACAAAACAGGTGGTGCAACCCGCTTGGTTAACTGATAAAAGACGTCCAGCAACGCCCTCAGAGGCCAACGTACGCATAACAGCGCAGAATTTGCAAGAAGCGGCTGAACTGCGTGAAGAAATTCGTAAAGCGGTTGATGAAGGACGTTTCGCTGTGGAAATCGATCAGGTGGGTACGCGAGAAAGTAAAAAAGGGCATACATTTTAATGAATCCCTTCACAAGGTGCTAAAATAAAGACAACAATTTTTGAATTATTTAAATATATTATATTTAATATAGGCTTTGAAAACTATTTTATTTAATTTTTTCGATTACTCACAGGATTCTTCCACATTTATTGAGGAGGAGAATTTTCAGTCACACTCAGAGCAGCAGCCATTAGGCCCATTCTCGTCTAATCAACCTCAATGGTCATTTCCGTGGATACCCATGGACCAGTTTCGGTCGCAACAACCACAATCCAACATAATGCAACGTATGTGGAATGATTTTATGGAGAATACGCGTCGAATGTGGGAAAGAAATTAGTTACATATTTGTTTTTGTTTTGAAAAAGTTGTAAACAACAAAGGGCAGAGCGTCTGAAATGAACTACAAAATTAAAAACAACTAAATAATTTTTGTATATACATATTTAACTTTAAAATTTTTAGATTTGTTAGTATGTTACGTAGTGTAATTTTTCAATTGTGAAAATTTAAAATCTTTTCCAAGTAATAAAGTTTTTGTTGCAAAGAATTTTTAAGGTTTTTATGTAAGGCTTTTTTCTTTCATATTTATACCTGTGTGCCTTTACCCCGCTATGTCTTATACCGCTTTGTAAACTGACGCTAAGCAACATCCGTCAGGATCGGGAGGGACCTCTCCGAGCCGTTCGATACCAAACGAGGTTTCAGACAGGGTGATTCCTCGTCGTGTACCTTCTTTAACTTATTGTTGGAGAAAATAATACGAGCTGCAGATCTGAATAGAGAAGGTACAATCTTCAATAAGAGCTGCTGGCCCGCGCCAAAGGTATTGACATTATTGGCTTTAGCAACCGCGCCGTGAGTTCTGCTTTCTCCAGACTTGATAAAGAAGCGAAGTAAGTGGGTCTGGTAGTGCATGAGGGCAAGGCGAAATATCTTCTCTCATCACACAAACAGTCATTGCATTCGGGACTTGGCTCCCATGCCACTGTTGTCAGTTATAACTACGATAATTTCGTCTATCTAGGAACCAGCATCAACAACAACAACAATAATGTCAGCCTGGAAATCCAACTCAGAACCACTCTAGCCAACGGGTGTTACTTTTGAGTGTGTAGTCAATTGAAAAGTAAAGTCCTCTCTCGGCGAGCGAAAGGAAAGCTCTATAAGTCGCTTATCCTTCGCGTCTTACTATACGGTGGGGAGGCATGGCCGATGACAACATCTGATGAGTCAGCGCTAGAAGTTTTCGAGAGAAAGGTTTTGCGTTAGATTTATTTTCCATGGTATGGATATTGACATAGTTGAGCGTATCAAGAAAAAGCGGCTGGACTGGCTAGGTCATGTGGTCCGGATAGTTAAGAATACTCCAGCTATGAAGATCTTCGATGCAGTACCCGCTGGTGGAAGCAGAGGAAGGGGAAGGCCCCCACTCCCTTGGAAAGACCAAGTTGAAAAGGACTTGGCTGAACTTGGTATCTCCAATTGGCGCCAGCGAAAAAATGAAATGAACTAATGAATGAATGAATGAATGAATCTTATAAATTCGGCTATAATCGCGTAAGTGGTGTCGACGCCAGTAAAGAAGAAAAATAATATCTATTTTTATTTAATGTTGTACAACATTTTTTAACAAACTATATTTAGTGCAATAAATAAAAGTAAATTAAGTAATGATTAGAAAAAAATTAAATAGTTTCCAATTAAATTTTTTTCCGGTTGAGAATTGTCTCTAGAGAAACTGGTACTGAGATAATTGTTTTATAATTAATATTTAAAATAAATATTTGGATTTTTAGTATTAATTATAAAACAAATATTCACGAAATGGTGAATACCACCACTTCATAGGGGCGAATTGGCGCCAAGCGAAATACTTTTCTCCTTACCCTTTAATTTATCACCTCTACTGCATTTGTCCTCGATTGATGAACACAATACTAAATTTTTTGTTAAAATATCATAACATTGCCCTTATCAGAACGAATTTATTTGATAACGATAAGATTATAGCAACGAAGCAGGTGTGATAAGATATTTTCATAAAATCATTTTGCAACGCCGAAACGAGTTTCAGTAAGTGTTTAGATTCGGCTGCGTTAGTTACAAGTAGTAAGTTTGTAAAAGATAAATCAAAAATTAAAAAATATAAGTGGATTTATAAATAAAATAATAAACACTTGCAATTATCACTTTTTCAGTGATTTTAACTTTTTTTGCAATTATCAGTATCTATATTTATAAGTAAATACTAAGAATTTCGCTGGAAAGTGTCATAAAAAGTGTTACAAATTTATAGTTACACTAATTAGTGCATATTGAGGCATACATATATTTGTACATATAGATATTTATTCCGTGATAAGGTTAAATTTATCTATTGATTTGTGCTTTTAATCAGATAACAATCAGTTGAGTCACAACTCTCCAATCTACAAATTGAGGGTGAAATGTTAATGAAATATTTAATGAGGCTTCTACAAAGAACTTCAGTGTTCTGACACTTGTTGGTTAGCGCCTTTACTTAGAGACGTGTTTTTTCGACTCTCTTTTTCTAAACTAGTGTAAATGAACAAAACTGAACTTTGGAGACTTTAAAATTTTGTATCTAAACAAAAAAAAAAAGTACTTGATGCTTTAGTACATAATGTAAGCTTTTTTCCGACATGGTCGCTGTTCCTCTCTATGTAGCTGATGAAGTCCGATATCAATTTGATGATGTCTTCATCGATGTAGTTTCCCGACAACCACTTCGCCCACTTATCCTCCTCCCCCTCCTTTACCTCCTCGCCAGTTGAACACCTTTTTCAACAGATATGCAGCTTCAGGGAGGTAAAGGGATAGTAATTTGAAGGTACTAGATCAGTGGAATGTGCGAGATGGTACAGGACATCTCATTTATACGAGGCCAGTGCAGTAGGCAGACTCATTTTGTCAACATGCACCTCCTCTCATAATCATATCTTTATCATTGTATGTAGCTTATACCTCATTATAAATCTTAAACGTCGGGTTTCCCTTCCAGACTAGGTAACAGTTGACGCAGCGTATTTCGCACTTGGTGCGAGACTGGATTGACATTGTTTACGAAACGTGTAGTCGCGTCAACAACATTGTACAGCCTTCAAAGTAGGAAAACTTAGCGTCTGATTCCGGTTTGAGCTCACAACTGTGAATACCTGATCGTTTTCGTTTCTCATTTCGGTTGTCATTCATGGTTATATTCCACTTTTAAGCGCAGAGTTGCAACCGATAAAAGGAACGGACAAACAAGGAAACAACATATTGGGGGAGTTAGGCTACTTTATAGTCTCTACAATGGTCGACAGTTCTCAACGTACTGACCTCGAGCCGAAAATAAAATCCTTCCGGCTTTCTGGATATGTCTCGTCTGAAAAATCTCAAAAAAAAAAACATTTAAAAAATATAGAAATTTTTACGAAATGTGAAAATATGATCTAAACTATGACAACAATCTGATTCTTCGTCAATATCTTAGATCTCCGTTGAACTCATTCAAATTTCATAAACATACATAGCTATAAGCCATTATTGTTATGAAAATATAAAATTTTTGACTAAAACAATGTTATCTACGAAATCGACGATATATCTAAAGCACGCTGTATTTCAATCTAAATTAATCGAGGTCATAATCTATTTTTGTCTGGATTGTGAAGTAAAATAAATCAAATTTGTTGTCAGCCCGGTGCTGTCAGTAACGAGTTCTCTAATCAACTGAGTATCACGCAGTGTGCTCATATGCAGCTTGGAAAACTCTGTATGATATCGAACGCGCTCTAGAAAATACTGTAGTTATCGGACCCTACCTTTCAGCTGGTATTTGGCATTTTCGTCACACTATTATGTATAATAGGTGGCAGATAATGTCTTGAGCCGTAAGCCATGGATACTAATCTCAAATAGATCAACCATTCGAAAAAAAATATGTTTTTATAAATGCGAAACGCGAAAAAATTTATCAGGCGGCCTAATCAAAGAGAAGCTCCGCCAAAAGTACCTTTAGCGATCATAGGATACTCCTGCTTGTTTAAAAAGGTAGCATGTAAAGTTCTCTTTCACGAATCGCTCACCATGTTCGTACTGCTATATGGTGTAGAAGTGTGGACGATGACAATATCTGAAGACCCGGCGTTTGGATGGAACGATGAGCTGTATGAGATATGCGGTGACATTGAAATACATACATAGTTCAGCGAGTTGAGAGACAGGCTATGTTGCCTAAATGAATGAGAACCCTCAATTCAGTACTGAACAGACAGTTGAGAACTCGCCTATAACCGCCTAAGCGTTGACTACGCAAATGAGGAAGAAGAAGTTGTACATTTCATACAAATATTATATAAAGTGGGACTGATGTGGGAAAAGCAGAAATCATAAAAACAGCTTTTCATTGGACTTACACACTTAGCTCTCTGAGAGTAATCGCCAATAATTGGATGTAAGAGAACTGTGGACATTTAATGCTCATTTCAATAATGAACTAAGAAAGTAAGTCTAACTGTATTTTTACGGAGAACCCACCGTAAGCACCTGTTACAGTGGGATAAATATTCACAATCCTGACAATATGGAATGAAATGCCTTTTCTAACGCACCGTGTTAAAATCTAATCGGTCAACAAAGGTTAAGGAAGGACTACAAACCCGCCGTTTTTAGGCACGAAACCCGTTTTTGAACTGTTATTACAAAATTTGAACTGTACTGATACTTCCACATCAAATATCGAACTAACTCGTTTCATACACTGCTCAAATCCATGTATAAGTAATGATTCATATAATTGACATTTTATAACTACTGGAGAGGTTTTCAGTTAAATTCTCTCTCCAATTTGCGGTGTGTTGATATTTTTCTAACAAATGTAGGTTATTCTTAGCAGCCTCTGAACAGTTGGTGGGGCATTTATATGGAGCTTTGTATTTTATGACATTCTGTGGCGCGTGTCGACCGAAATTGGATTAATTAACGTTTTTTTCTATAATTTTGTATGTTTGTCTGGCCAAGATTGGAGATCACGACTTTCCTTATGGTAACGCGCGCCACTAACACACCGGCTACTGGGTCGAATAGTTAGGAATGTGTGCTACGAGCAGGTTCATAGATAAAAGTTTAATTCAGAATGTGGCTTTCCTTGGAGACAGAATATCAATACCTCAGTGCATTTCTGTAGTGAAATAAGATTTCACCAAAACATCTGTCGGCCATTCGGATGTAGGTTTCTTTATATGTTGGGAAAGGCGCACACTACATTTTCAGGAAAATGCTCAGCTGAGGATCGTTTAGGCGACTATAAGTTATTTGCATACTTTCTTTAAATAATTTAAAACAATTATGATTTGCAAATTTATTAATGATTTTTCCCTACGCTAATTTTCTTCCTCTTCTACTCCCCTTTACACTTAAATGTTTATAGGTTACGAAGAAAATGAAAATTATTTATTTATCGGCTATTGTATTAGCCGTGCTATGCTCCCCTCTGGCAAAAGCGGACAACAATTCTACCCAACAAAATGCTAATTCAACAAATGCTACTACAACACCAACTGTTGCACCCACAACACCAATACCAAAGGTAAGTAGACAAAATATAAATATAATAATGAATCGAATTTAAAAAGAGGACTTCAGTGTGATGCAGACTTTGCACAAATTCATTGCAGATATGGAGATAATTAGTTTATAGACCAGAAAACATTTTGGAACATAGATTCCAACGCTGTCCTGTAAATCTTACCAATGTTTGTTTTCCTCAAGATTGTGGATCACCATACTAATACAGGGTATAAGAGAACAAGTCTTACGACGGAAACGAAAGTTCGGCTGCAGATTCTGGGAGTTAAGCACCATTTTATGCCGATAGTCAGTCGCTTATCTCTGGACTATACGCTCCCTCCAGCTCAATTTCTTTCAAGAATGACTTCTAAAAATTTCGATTTAGCTCCCAGGGAGTAAATTCCACTTTATCAGAGTTAGTATAGTGGTTGGACCATAACGATACATTAAATTTTATACGGCACATCCGTAGGTAGTATTAAAACCTGTCCCGGCTCACATTCAATATCAGTAAGAAATGAATTTGATATAAGATTTCAGAGCTTGGGTGAGAGAATACCGCCCTGAGGAGTGCCACTGTTCCCATATTAGTTACTCGCGATCCCTTAAAGCTAGTGGTAACTGTTCAACAATGAACCAGCTACAGAATGAACCCACCAGTAGAGTATTCACACCTAAGTCTCCTTATTTAGATCTTAGAGAATCCGGTCGTATGTTAAAATGTCCCTCTGTACTCAGGAAGCAACGAGACAGTAGTACTTATTCTTTGGACCACTGTGAGTTGGCCTTAGAAATAAATACCACTGATCTTTATGGTAGTGGATCATTGTTAAAATCAAACATGCCTCAAAAATTGTTTTGAAACGGTGAGCAGATGTCTCCAGGTTACTTTGAAGCTGTGCGGGAGAAAGGTTTTGGCAGCACATCTTATTTCTTTCATTCAAACTTCTAAATTGCTGGCCACGCCGAGTGGAAGAGACTCGATAGTACCTGCGAATTCCCCGGTAAATTAATATCTAATATCCGTATCGTTAGATGTACCAAGAACCCTTTGTATAAGTTCTAATTTTGTCTGTAAGCCAATTTACTGACTGGGTCATTCTATTTTGATCACCAGTTTGGCTTATGTCAGACTTGGATTAGTACTTTCGAGCAAAGAGAATTACTGCCGTCAACTCTAATCGTTTGAGCTCCGCTACTCCTTTGTACCGCACTAAAAGGAAAAAATCCACAATAATTCCAATATTTCTGTTATCAGGAAAGAAATATTCATCTAAAATCTTCCATCCCAAAATCAAATCACTAAGACCCTCGCTACGCACGCTGGACTCCAACACCTTTAGACGATTTTTATTAAGGAATTTTGGGTTCCTACCTCGTTAACATAACATCAAACAAATTTTACACCAACTATATTTTACTTCTACATGTTCATGTATATGAATGTATCTAGCCGAATACATTTTCTCCATTCGAAAATATACAAATTTTTAATTTCACTTTCAGCTAAATGTGATGAAGAGTGATTTATGCAAGAAATGTAAATGTTTGAGTAATCCAAATTATTCGCAAATCGACTGCAGTAACGCGAAAATGAGTCTTCTTTTCAGCGATGAAGAGTGGAAAATTCTACAAAATGGCGATATTACATTTGATGTAATTAAGTTTGAACATAATAATATTACGAATTTATCGGGATTTCCCAGTTACCCTGTTAAAAGCCTTTATTTGGGTTTCAATCAAATCGAAACTATTGCCAAAGGCGCTTTTGCTAATCTCACAGAATTGGCGAAATTGGACTTATCGGAAAATAAATTGAAAACAAAAGCTTTGGATCCGGATGTTTTCAAAGGTCAATATTCGGAACATGACTTCTTGCCACTCGGCAAAATGACTGAATTGGATTTGGGACATAATGAGATACACAGTTTGGATGCTGATTTCTTTGAGCATTTGCCAAAATTGGAGTGTTTAATATTGTCTGGCAATACTTTCCAAGTAATCGATCATAATACGGTGACGGCTATTTCTGGACTGGTTTCTTTAAAGGTAAGTAATACTGTATAGAACCTTCTATTTGATGTTTCTTCTTCTTAATGCTTCTATCAAAGAAATACCAACTAAAGTGAGAGACTCTCAATTGGCTTGATTTTGATCTCACCTGCCGGGTGGGACACTTTTTTATACGTATATGGATCACTTCGCCGAGCCTGGTAAGAAGTATGTTCTATGAAAACTCTCTTCAGGTCTTCGATTGAAACTGATTCAAGATACCTTTAAATTATTGTACTTAAACTAAAATTGATCATCCCATTAGGTGCTCATCTGATGCTGGACGAGCGCTGTCGTATTCCCAGACTGTCGATAAGCCCATTCTTGCACTTTCTTTCTGTATATGTCGTCCCAAGAAGAATTCGACTTGCTTCAAGTAAGCCGTTCAATATATCAGTTTGAACTCCTTACTTATGTTACAAGTGAGAGTACGACTATTATCAACTTTTTGACTAATCCGATCTCCAAAATGTTGATTATCTACTTTTCTTTACTTTGTGGAAGATCTTTCAGCTTAGTAAGTGGTTATCTCCGACTCTGTAACCAGCGATGGGTGTCCACCTCAGTAGGTCTGGAGCTAGGAACAACGTGAAAGATATGACCTCTATATCGGTCGAAGGTTGAAACACCACAAAGGCAATGATCCAGGGTTTCGTCACCTTCTGTGCATTCTCTGCAGCCGAATCCACTTTACATAACTTATGAATATACAATATACTAACTCGTATAGATATTAAGTTCCCTTTAATAGTTTGGTGTGCCTGCATTTCACCCTGTCCCACAATAATTTAGTGGTAAGCCCCTACCTCGGAAGTGTTCCATAGTGTTACTCCATAGTTTACTACTTCAGACAATATTTGAAAGCGCTGTAAGGTCTGAGGCAGCCGATAGTGTCCGCCATCTTTTCATTGCCTTCTATATTCGCGGTACCTGGGCGTCAAGCGGTATTAACAAATTTGAACTTTGGGTTGACACATTTAATTCCGGCTTGGTTATCTACGCGAAACCAAATATATTTGCAAATTAAAGCGGTCGCCCAATCAGGAATGCCCAGAATGTCTGCTTAAAAGACACAGTTGTGACTATGGAGCTTGAAACTACTTCTATTATAACACTCTATATGTTGCCATGCCCTTCATAGGAAGAGGACTGTACCCAATAGGCAGATTTCTATTACTACTGCATCATACAACATTTGTAAATTGGTTGGTCTGATGTCGAGTGTAGTTTACTTTATCTGTTCCCGGACTTGAATTCAAAAGTCCAGGTCCGTCTTCCGGAAGTAGTTCGCAGATAACATTGAAAAACATTGAACTGAACTTTGAGAAGATTTATTTAAATACTCTTTCATTATAAACGTTTCACGATCCACGATATAAGCTGTTGTGAAAGCTTGGGTGCTAGTGTCTAGTCGTCTGAAAGGAAAGTTTGTAGATGTAACTTTGGATAGAATCGCTGGAAAAATATAGTTCACGAGAGCACGAGAAAGCATGACAAAGCCTTCTATCACAGCAATATAGGTACCAAACTTTGACGCTGGATATTTTTATTGATGAAAAGAACAATACTATCGACAATCATACGCTATAATGATATATTGGCTTGCACCAATAAGCAGAGCTACAAAATTCGCATTGAATTGCTTACACGAGATGTTTGGAACCCCGCCGAACGAAGCTTCTCATTCTGTCAGATGACATCACTATCCGCTTAAGGGGTTATGCCACTCTAGAGACCGAAAAAATAGGTGTTTTATGTGCATTTTTTTTTAGAAAAACCATAGAGTCAATTAAAAATATAATATAAAAAGTTTATTATACATCTTTTTAGGTGTAAAAAAATAATTTCTTATAAATATTTCTTGAAGAATGGTGGCGCTGTAGCGGTCGTCCTTCGACTCCTCTATGGTTCAAGGGGTACGTGGCCGAACTAACTGCTCCTGTAAATTTTGAAATATCTTGAGTATCTAAATTTTTTTTTATTATATATTACAATAGCCAAAGTAACACGTAGGATTTTTTCGATATATTGATTCATGATCAAATGGCGCACTTCTAAAGTTAAACTTTCTAATTTCGACTAAAAAATCATCAGTTAATTGTTAATAAAAAATGAACTATATAGAATAAAAAAAAATCCTACGTGATACCTTAAAAAATGTATTTTTAAAGATGTGTGTCAAATTTGAACCTAATCGGTTGGAAATTGTACGAGTTGTTGGTTCGGCCTACTCGAAAAATGTAGTTTGGAGATAAACGCGTTTAAAGTTTTAAAGTTGTACCGTGTGCGTACCATGCAGCCTTGCAAGGAAAATAAATTATTTAGAGTTTTTTCCGAGCCATAATCCTGCAATATGTTATTTCTGAGACCCTAAGGAACTATTTAAAGCAAAAAAAAAAAGATTTTTTGAA
Organism: Ceratitis rosa; assembly: GCA_037013455.1. Classification (NCBI taxonomy): domain Eukaryota; kingdom Metazoa; phylum Arthropoda; class Insecta; order Diptera; family Tephritidae; genus Ceratitis; species Ceratitis rosa. The sequence goes on along the minus strand of JAWMAG010000046.1, from coordinate 2,403,096 downwards.
AATCCTAGAGTGGCATAACCCCTTAAGAAAATAGAATTAGTGGAGTAATCAGCTCTTAGGCACTGAAAATTCTTTAAGGCTTAGATTTATAATGACAGTTAATGGTACTAACTTTAAATTGATGATTCTCACAAAAATGGCTAGGAAACTACAAGTGCTACACACAAGCTGGAATTTTTCAAATTTAAAATAGGGTGAGGTGTGAGCAAATTAGGCCAAGATAGGACTGCAGCAAAAGGGCGCGACTTATGGTATAATACCTGTGAAAAGAGGGCGTTTCTAAGATTGTAGGTTTTTCGACAGGTCATTACCGACAGTCTCGCTTTGCAAAAAAATTTTGTGGAAATTACGACACGGCTTCCACTGCCCTGCACTAAGTAGTAAAAGACTTCGAAATTTGAGCTTTAAAGCCAAGTTGTCGCCAAATACAGTTTCAGGTAATTATGGGTTTTTGGACATCTTCTTGCGACTACAAAGAACTCCCTTCAATTCCTAAAGTCAATTAAGAAATCAATTTATGGTTGGTCTTTTATTATTTTTTCCAACAAATCCAGGTGTCCGTGACATATTATATATATATACTTACTTATATCACCTTTTACTTATTTCCAGACTTTAGATATGTCATTTATGGAACTGTCAGAATTACCCGATTATCTCTTTCACGGGCCACGCGATTTGGAAACAATCATTCTAACTGGCAATCTCTTCGACGAATTACCTGATGATTTAGATTTGGCGCCAAATCTACGTGAATTGGTACTCGACGAGAACCCAATTGGCAATTTGATTGGCGAAAAGTATATATTTTTCTATATGAAACTATTTTTGAAATGAATACAATTTTACTACTTACTTTTCCAGCGTATTTCCCAAGCTACCCTATCTGAATTACCTCAGCATGTCTTATATGCCAGAGCTGCAAGAGATTGGCGCTGGCGCATTTTCGGAATTGGAAAGTACGATGGCTAATCCTGATTGAAATTAAATATAAAATATTAACTTTATTTTAATTTTTATCAACTTCGTTCCTTGGTTTTAGATTTAACCACTTTAATCTTGGCGAGCAACCCCAAATTGGCTAGAATTGATCCCAAAGCATTTTCGAAAAATACGACAAATCCGGAAATATTAAATTACCCACCGCTGCAGAAGGTGAGCTCATTAGGGCAATATATTGTAAATTATAGTTTAAAAAAACTTCAAAACTTTTTTTTTAAATCACGCTCAGCTTCATATACACAACAACAATTTGACCAATTTGGATCGCGGTTTGCTGGAGCGTTGGGATAAAATCAGTGAATTGGACTTACGTTACAACTACTGGACCTGCGACTGCAGTAATCGTTGGCTGATTGAAGTGTTAATGATTCAGATAAATACTACCACACCTTTGTGGGTAACAGATGTGAACTGTTATCTGCCAAGTGCGCTCAGGAGTGTCCCACTACTACAACTTGCTACGCCGGGGAATAAACTGAACTGCAATATCGATGGTACTGGCTCAAGCAGCAGTCTCTTTTTGATTGGCCTGCTTGTCGGCATTCTGTTGTGCATTCCAATTTTACTAGGCTCAATCGCTGTGTGGCGTCGCGGTTGCTTTGGTCTCAATCGCGCTAATTACGGTGCTAACAGATCCTTATATAATCGCGCAAATTTCAGTGATGAATTGCACATCTAATCTGTTGTGTAAATTGTTTTTTTTTTTATTTATATATAATAATATTATTTAATATTTTATCTTTTGTAAATAAATACATACAGATAATAATCTATATACCAATGTAGGTATAAAATCGTATTCATATTCATAAATGCTTTTTGCCATATGGTTGGTTTTTTTTGCCATAGAGCCAAAGAGACCAATGTGCTCGATTTGAAAAATTTTCTAATTTGCTTCCATCCACACTTTCCCATTTATGGTATACTCCAGCTTGGGGTATCCTAGAAGACTTGGCGTATAAATCGAATTGCAAAAATAATGTTCCCGTGGTTTCATCCCCTTCAATTCAAACCACATGAATGCGAAGTCCTCTTTTGCTTAGAGCGGCACCTCGGTAATTTAGTAGTATGCCTTACGTTAGAATAGTCGATGGTGACAACCCTACCAACAATGACACCCGGACCTCGTTCCTCCGTCTCCGCATAATATTCTGTATTCCTGTGTCCTAACACTCACTAGGCTTTTCGAAAAGCGAAAGAGAGATATAAAATATATTTACTGCGAGAAATTGGTATCCTAAGCCAATTCTGGTGCTGAAAAAAATCTAAGCATCATGCAAACTTTCCAATAGTAATGTACCAAGCTTAAACCACAAATATATTTATCTCCGACATGCTTCTAGCAAACAGCTCTTTAAGGTTCGGTACGTGACGATTCATAAGTAGGTGAGTACTCACAAAGAAGTTTTCGCAGTTTTTTCATTACCATGCATGTTCCTATGGCTGGCAACTCAAAGGATGGAGATGTCGGGTTGTCCTGCCATCAAGGAAAGATTAGGTTAGGTTAAAGTGGCTATCGATGTGTAAACACCAATATACTAAGGGCACTAAGCTTCACTATCCATCCACTTCGATTACTTCATAAATTTCATTAGATAATTTGTATTGATATGATGTTTGCTTTCTTATACAAATCATCGATGAAGGCAGCTCCTAGATAAGCTAGGAACCTAGCTTTGCCCAAGGTAAGGCAGCCACATAGGAAATGAGAGACATTTTCTACCCCTTCATCGTTCTTACAACATCTATAACAATTTCTGAAAAGAACTTCCAGCCTCGTCGCACGAAGTCCTTTCAAGCTGTGGCCTGGCAAGGCTCCTACAACTTTAGAGATATTTTTGTTTAGAGAGAATATATTTCGCCTGACCATTCTAACCTTTTTCGGTTCCATTTCAATCAAGTCTCTTCAGAAATTCTGAAAGTAGCTGTGTGATCGGCGGCCGCGGTAGCCGAGTAGTTAGCATTGCGTACTGACATTCTGAAGGCGCGGTTTCAAATCCCGGTGCCAGCAACATCCAAAAGTTACGGAAAATTAATTTAAATAAAAAAATTAAGTTAAATTTTCTAATTGCGGTCGCCCCTCTGTTACGTCACTGGTTTTCGGTGTTAGGTCGGTTGGAGTTGTGGCATGCTTGCATCCCAGGCTAGCTCGTCGTAGGGTGGATTTTTCTTCCAACCTCCTTACTCCAGTTGACATTAACAAAATCCTACTTTCATGCCACGTGAAGAAGAAAGAGGGGACATGATTATAGAAACAAAAAAATAAGGATAAAAGAAGAAGAAAAGAAAAGAAGTATCTGTCCATCTGTCCGAGTCAGGTGGAGTCAGCCCACCCCATCTACATGCACACCGATGTAGCCATGGACTTTACCGTGACTCCTACTCTTGGTAAAATCCCCTAATCTGACTATTGTCCGTTTGTCTATCGTCTGTACCTCTCGTCGTACGTATCAGGTTCTGTTTACCTAGTCTGTCGGTGTTTCGTCACCAGTCATCTGTCACACCCATTTCTGCCTTATTGCATCAGTGCAACACCCACACCAACGAAAATAATTAGGCCAGCATTGTATCTAGTAGTAGCTCACTTCATCTTTATATATATTTATTTATTTATTTTTTTTTTCTTTTCGATTTATTTACAACCTTGAATTTTACAGCCTAATTCATCTAATATACTTGTTTTTTTATTTCAAATGTAAAATTCCAAAAAATTTAATATCTACTTATATTTTTTCCTTTTTTTGTTTTATATATATAGGTATACATATACATTCATATTTTATTTATCTTTGTATTCATATATATATATTAGGGTGATTCAAAAAAACAACAAATTTTTTTTTCTTCTTTCCAACATGCTTAAGAGTTCAATATAGATGTAAAAAGATCCCAGTTAAAATTTGAGCGCTTAATATTAATATTAAGGACGTCCGCATCGCACTTTTCTATTTCCCATAAGAATAACATAGGCAAATATTTGTTTGCGCCTTCTGATTTTTATTGCTTATCCATCGTAAGTCATAGAAAAAATCCCTGCAAATATTTTTGTAGAGAATTGAACGCTCTACAAAAAAGGTCTCTTATGATTTTTCCGAAAACCTAACCAGCTGAAAGTTATTCGAGGCCAAAGTTCAATATGCTGAAAATTTGACCGTTTGTAATGCATTACAGTGAATTCGATGAAGTTATGGAAATCATTTATCAAAGTTTTATGTTTTTCCTTAATGAAGGCGTTCAGAAAACCTTTAACTTCAATTCTATGGAGTAATAAGCCCAGTGAAACTCATTGAGAAAGTTTTTAGAATAAAAATTTCAGATTATTTTGATTTTTAAACGAAACATTCTTTTTGACATTGAGGATTACTAACATGAGGTCAAAATTAAGTTGCATTTGATTTTTTTAAGGAAATAATTTATTATTCAGCTCATAAATACTTTATATTATTATTATTGAAGATTTCTTTTTAATCAATCTGGGTAACGTTGCCGATGTTCTCGTACTACTTGTAATAAATACTGTAGTTGCTCTTCATCTTTGGTGAGGTAGTTGTTATATTCTTATTAAAAAACCAATCAAATGAAGTGTTGTACTTAACATGATTTCGAAATTTCTATAAATAAAAATTAGAAAAATAAAAATTTTTTAAATAATGTTAAAAATTTTTTATGAAACTATTTTACTTCTCCAAATTACTGCGGAAAATTTATGAAGATTTCCTGAAAGCCTACATTAAAGAAAAACATAAAACTTTGATAAATGATTTCCATAACTTCATCGAATTCACTGTAATGCATTACAAACGGTCAAATTTTCAGCATATTGAACTTTGACCTCGAATAACTTTCAGCTGGTTAGGTTTTCGGAAAAATCATATGAGACCTTTTTTGTAGAGCGTTCAATTCTCTACAAAAATATGTGCAGGGATTTTTTGTATGGCTTACGATGGATAAGCAATAAAAATCAGAAGGCGCAAACAAATATTTGCCTATGTTATTCTTATGGAAAATAGAAAAGTGCGATGCGGACGTCCTTAATATTAATATTAAGCGCTCAAATTTTAACTGGGATCTTTTTACATCTATATTGAACTCTTAAGCATGTTGGAAAGAAGAAAAAAAAATTTGTTGTTTTTTTGAATCACCCTAATATATATGTATTCGTACACATATGAATTTACATATATATATTTAGATCCATATGTATATATATATATATTTGATTTACATGTATTTATACACATTCTTAAATTTTCGGTTTCCTTTTGGCTAATCCCTTGCCATTCGTTCCGGCGGTTCAATGAACTGTATACATAAAAGATGCTTGTAAATAAATATGTATGTATGGATTCCACGCCAGGTTTGGCTCTTAGCCTCGCGGGTGCTCCTGCCACTTGTACAATTTGGTGGCAGGAATTCTTCTTCTTTAACTGTACCCCTCACGGGGTTTTTCTGGGTAGACGGTGACGGTGAACGGTGAACGGTATAAAAGAGGTTCCGACCTTTTTTTTTTTTTTTTTTTTATAAAAAAAACTTTATTTTTCTAAATAACTCGCGCACCACACTTCTTTATATTTTCACAGCCTTTTCTTTATTAAACAGAAAATTAGCTACCCTACTGTTGCTACCCGGGCGTCTGTATGGGGAACTTTTCTCAAGCTTTCACTCAAAACACATACGCAAACACACACTTCATACACACATAGAACTTTCTTTGTGACACATTCACATGCATACATACATACATAAGAACTTTCACTTGATTACAAGAACTTACAGTGGGCCTCTTTGTGCAAATACGTAATAGGTAGGGTAATAGTATTGGAGTGCGCTTGTTATTTAAATCTGCCTGCAATGGGCTGTCGTTACACCTCGGAAAGGAATGTCCACTCCTCCGAGTGTATTTCGGACATGAAATAAAGCTCCTCATAAAAAAAAACCATCAGCCGTTCGGAGGCGGCTTAGTATAAACTGTAGGTCCCTCCATTTGTTGGAAAAACATCAAGACGCAAAACCACAAATTGGAGGAGGAGCTCGGCCAAAAATCGCTTAAGCGGTGACAAAGCGCCAATTATATATATATATATATAGCTGTGTGATCTCATCTTAATTCGTCCTGCTTATAAAAAAGTCTTTGAGTAGCAATTTTCACATATTAAAAGACATACCAATACGTCCTTGGTCGGAAAGAATCTGCATATTCCCAAAAGAGAGACAATCTGTTCTGTTTGGTGATTCCCTATAGAGAACGGGGACAGTCCAGCACAATTTTTGGAATCTTTGTAAGCGTCTTATTCACGAACAATTAAAATACCCTTGCTCGTGATTTCAGTTCCGATGAACGAGAACTCAAAAGATGAGGGCCTTGGTATATTCCTTTTCCAACTCTTCTATCAAGTTTCGATCCATTAGTATATATATCAGTTGTAATATTTTAAATATGGAAACTATTTTATATGTCAAAGATATGAAATGCCTTGTATTAACCAATAATGCCGAGTACTTAGACCTGTTCGCTCTAAGATACCAAAACAATTACTAAATTTCTAAGATACCCGGTCGGCCATTGTAATAATAGTATTTTCCGTTTAACAAAGAAGGAGGTCGTTGCGAATGTGAATCATTAAATCTTAAATATTCGGAAGCATCCTTCAGAATAAATTAATAAATTAAATTAAATTATTATTACTCTAAGCAGAAAATAAAACAATAAAGAAAAAAATTAACAGATTAGCCTTCTAGGGAACGATTGAAAAGAAATTAGCAAGAAATTCTAGAATCTTCCCAACAGTAATACCCGAAAGAAGAAAACATGTTTGAAACTCTAACAAACCAGCTGATAGTCATTAAAATCTATACAGACTCTTGAAGAGTGTAACTTTAGGGGAGAGTAAGTTAAAGATATATTATTACTGGGCCCATTTATGCAGCTCATTTTCATACTACTTGCTCATTTTAGTATGGTTCAGGCCGATATCTCGTAAAAGGGCTTTTATTGCTTCCGTACTATAACACACCTTGGCGATGAGTTGGCTTGGACGGATTGGATGGGTAACGAATCTCTTCGTTAGATGAGAAGAATATTCATTCAGATAAAGTAGGAATTTGCAGGAATTTGTATGCATTTTGCTACATGTAAACTGCTTCTAGAGAAAAATATACATTCATAGATAGGAAATAACATATATCGGCTTCTAGGAAAACTTGAGTGAAATGTGACCGAAGGACATTTTCAAAGATATTGTGGTCCTGTAGGACATTGCCATATATATAAAGATATGCCGAGGGCAAGAAGTTTATATGAGAAGTTGTTGTAGTGCTTACACAGCAGACTGACCGATTGTCCTTTGTTCAATTAAATACAAAAAAAAAAACAACAAAAAAATTAATTTCAGTAAAATTGAGTATTCACCATCATCTACAGGATCGTTTAATTGGAGACGTATGACGACAACGGCGGTCGCTGTTGTCCAAAAGTCAGTGGATCGAATACTTGACAGAGAAATTATTGAAATTAATTTTTGTATTTGCACCTTTGGAAGACAATGTCAAAACCTACGAATGTGTTTCTAATATGACCCGCCATTTGTTGAAAAAAAAAAACGTCAAACACTACCTTATGGTAAAAGGAATTCAGTCGAAAGTCGCTTCAGTGGTTATAAAGCTCCAATCGTATATGTGCTGATTGCATTGATACCATTTTAATAAAAAAAAACTGCACCTTTACAACTGCTTTCGCCAACCCAACCTCAAAAAAATTCTTCAATCTAATCTTTGAAAAAAAGGAAATAATAAAATTCGACATCCACAGAGATTACTCATACGCACTGACACCTCTACATGCAGACAATACTTGCCAGTGTTATTTGAATTTATTCTTATTAAATAAAAAATGCAAACAATTATCATTTTTTATTAGTTATCTATTTATTTATATATATCTTTATTTGTTATGTATGTAAGTAACTAATTCGAGGTTATTCGGCTTATACGGAATGTGTTAAGCAAAATTGTTTTTCTTTTCTTTTTTTGTTGAAAAATAGTATTTATTTATGTGGGTTTGTATGTTTGTTTGTTTGCCTGTTTGCATGTATGTATATAATAAAACTCGTTTTGTCTTATACATTTGACAACTACGCGTATAACAAATTTATATTAGTAAGGTATGTATGTGTGTGTATGCATTTTATTTAAAATATTTTATTTATTTATTCACTTATATGTTCATATCATTTATTACCTTATTTATAATCATTTATTTATTTATGTATTTATTTATCTTCCTATTTCATTTTTATTTAACAATATATTTATATATATATGTATATTTGTTTATTTATTTAATTTGCCTGTTTATTTGGTTTATTATTTCATTTAATTTAATTATTTTGTTTTATTTATTTATTTTTTTGCTCGATTTTTCGTCGTAAGAAAACTAAGAACTACAAATATATATAAATGTATATCATGTTTATATTTTATATATATGTATGTGTGTTTGTATATTAAAGCAAGCGATTTTGCAATTATAAAATGACATTTCTTAAAAATTTTACTGAATCATGCAAAATAGTATACATACTTACAATTATGAAATTTTTTTAATTTAGTTTTATACACTTTTGCGTACGATGGTATTATTTATTTAAATATTTAGTTATGAAGCTACATACTAATTTATACTAAATAAAAAGTAGAGGCTAGAAGGGAAAATAAAATATTTTTTTAATATTTTTTATTTTTAATTTTAATTAAACATTTTAATTTTGTTTAATTTTTAGTTTATTTTTTTTTTATTAATTGTCATTTGAATTTTATTTGTTTGATTTGTTGGGCAAAAATCGATTTTCCATATTTTTTTTATTCATTTTTTTTGGTTTGTGTTTTTTTTGTGTTTCAGTTCACTTTATTTATTTCTTTAGGGTTTCCACTATCATTCTAATAACATTCGTACGTTCATATTTGTATATAATGCATATATCTGCTTGTACATATCTATGGATGTGGCAACGCAGTTGGCTCTCCTCGTTTTTTTGTTGTTGTTGATTTTTTTCTGTATTTCTGAAGGTGTGTCTTCATAATCATATTACCAACACTGCGTCCAACTACAATATATCATATCTCCCTCTACGTGTTTTTTCATTTGTATATATATGTTTGTATGCAACTACAGGTGTATGTAGGTATATATTTGTTAACAGTAGTATTTCTTTTTGTCCTTTTATATCGCTCACCTGCATACACGTATGTATGCTTATAATTTCTATACTAAATATGTATGTATTTGGGTACACACTTCAATACATATTTATATATATTTTTTTTATTATATACTCGTTTACATATTTTACATAATCGCTCATTTTTTTTATTTATAACTGTATTTATATATGTATGTGTGTATGTATAGCTGTAGATATATGTTGTCTACACTTTATCATTGTCTTATCTAACAACTTCATCCACATCCTCACCCTCCGAGGAGCTACGTATGGTGTTGTATTGTGAATTGCGACTGCGTAACATTCGTAAGAAACTACCTACGGCGAATATGGTTCTTCGATGACGATGAAATATACCCTGATATAAGGCCTCACGTAACGTTTTGCGATCCTCCACATCGACCGAGGAGGTGAGTGATGTTTGATGCGGTAAGCGCGCTGAAATGAAAGGGGGACCATATGAGCAATAGTGGGAGAATAATAAAAAAAAGTAAAAGGAAATGTGCCAAGAATACCATGTTCGGGTGAAACGTCGGTTGATAATTATTTAACTCGCCAAGTGGCTTATCTGACTTTCACAGAAGAACTAACGTACAGTTCTTTGGAAGGTGGGCTTGTCATATGTGTTTATTAAATTAGATTCAGTTTTTCCGATGAATTCCTTAGATATTCGATCTTAAGCTCACAGATCGGTCAAACATTTAAGGTCTGTTATAAGATAGGTATGTCTATTTTCAGATCCATTTGAGCAACTTTTTTTTAAGGATTTGATTCTTTTGATACCAGTAAATGTGGCATACCTACCGAGTTTAGTTGAGCTGTGTTGATTAAATCCTTAAATATTCGATCTTAAGGCAAAAGTAACAAATCCGCTATTCTTTTTCATTTTAGGCCGTATGGACTACAAGTATAAAATTTTATCGTATTCTGTCTAGTGATTTGTGAGATACACTTTTTGACCCAAAAGTGGATAGCTCCACGCTCACCCTAATATTTTTTCGACAAACAGACAGAGAGGAATGTTTGATATATTTATATATTATATATGTGCTCATCTACCTCGATTGTTTTATGCCGTTAAATACCGTTAGATTTGGTCTATCTGCGAATACCGCAGCCGGTATACAACGACAGTCTTATAGTTTGTTGATTTTTCTTGTGCCTGAATCTGATGCTATAGACAACCATATTTTGGGTATCGGCGAAGTCAATCAATCTAAGCTCATTTGTAGAATTTTCATCATGGATACATCGCACTTCTTTTCCGTACATGATATCTCATATGACCCACTTACACAGTGACATATCTATGATTTCAGTTTCATAATATTAGCCTATACCGATCTGGCACCTAGAAACATCAAGAAGAGAGTACCACCGAACATAAACGCTCGTCAACACCTTTATAAACTCTCTTCCTGTAAATGGTGTGCTCGGAATCCAACCAAAACAAAAGAAGAACTCGAGCTACTTTGCGAGACCCGAATAATACTTTCACAACTGAGTCCTGCGCACTGTAGTAGACTTATTGATATACTTTATACGTAAAGTGCATGCAATGAGCCCGCATATGACAATAACCTTCTCTTTGCATGCCCATTAAAGCCCACTCATCTAACACCCCTCTCCCTATTGTCCAAACTCGTCGAAACAACTCATGACATATACTGACTTTGCCTGGACTTCGGCTGTGTTAATCAAGCTGTAAAATTGGCAAGGAACCATATTATCTTCAATTTCCCCCGACCACCGCCATTTTTTCAAGGTTGCCATCAAAATGAAGGTCTCTAATATGAGAATTTCTCTTTTATCTTTCATTGGTCAGATTTTCTATAAATTGGGTCGGCTACCCCGAGGTCAGCTGCTCGAATCATAGGAAAATAATTCTTTTGTGGCCACTCCGTTGTGAAAGACAATGCTCAGAAGTAAAATCAATATAGTAAAAAAATCCCCTGACCACACTTTTTTGAGTGATATTTGCATGAGATTGTTCGACTATCAGTGTCTGGATCTTCTCATTGTTTCAACAGATTTATGGAATGTTTAGTCATCCAAAGGGCACTACCACTTCGTAGTGTAGAATCTTGGAAATTTTAAGAATAACTTTCCCAAACGAAAAGATTTTATTCTGTTCAGTTACTGACCAAACTTAGTTGTTCTACAAATTTTGCACAAAATTTTCAGTATTCTACATCCTCTTGTACATTATAGGAAAATAATTCTTTTGTGACCACTCCGTTGTGAAAGACAATGGTCAGAAGTAAAATCAATACAGTGAAAAAATTTTCAGTATTCTACATCCTCTTGTACATTTTCAAAGTCTAGTAACTTTCCGATACAACAATGCTTCTTGTTTAAGTTTTACTTCTCTGAGTGGAACTGGCAAGTCAATGACTACGTCCTAATCTGAAAGAACTCAATTTTTAGCCAATTTATCGATCATCTCGTAACCTTCGATGCCCTTACGCTCTCGTACTCAGTAAATGAGAACCTTTTCACGACCAGCTTTTGTATCCCTGCGTACATATTGCAACCACTACCAAGGCATGAAGCTCTTCAACCCTTAACGATCACTCGGCTATCTTTGTAAGAAGGAATTCTTTTAATGTTTGGGTCAGCCATTTTTATAACAAATATTTTCCAACATGAAAGTTATTGTAGTGATATGGCAACTAGAAGTGGAATATGGGACGAAATTTTTTTTATTAAGCTTAAATATCTACAGGAGCAACATGGAAACTAAGATACCCCACTGCACCAGCCGAATGGGTTGCTGTGTGTTACGAGCTGGAGGGTAATAGATTTGAGCTCTTTTTAAACCAAAAACTCGGCAAGGAATCATTTGAAGTGTACGCTTCTATAAAAACCTAACAGGCTTTGAGTGCTGGGTTTAAAGGTGGAAGCTTTCTTCGTAAATTCTGCTCTTATGTCCTAAACATAACCCCACTTTTTATTTTTAGACTTTTAGGTCCACCAAACAATTCCAACAATATTCATATCACTTACCAATTGGCGATTTGGGTGATTTGATGGAAAACTCATCCAACTCTTTCCCCGTTAAATCCAACTTGAGTACCTTCTTCGTTAGCTCTTTCGTGGCTGCGTCTAAATTGGATTTTTTGGCAATTTTTATATCGACGTTACGCTGACTAACGGCACTCTTCGATACCGCACCGGCAGTGCTGGTAACCATAAGTTGTTTGTTCTCCGAACTTTTCGTCTCGGCGGGTGACTCCAGTTGGGACATTTTTAATGATTTTTGCTTTATTGGTGATTTCTGGTTCGATTTCAATATTTCTTCCACTGCTTTTACTTCTTTTTCGCCTCCACCGTCCACCAATTGTGGCTTCTCGACTTGTTTTAGTTGTTGTTGTTCTTGTTTATGTTGTTGGGGTTGTTGTATACTCGATGTGGTCGTTGTAGTTGTATTCGAAGCAGCCGATGCTGATGAGGCGGACGATGTTGGCGATAATACCGCTATATTGATTGTTGCTGATGATGTCGCTGTGGCTGTTGCTGTTGCTGCTGTCGATGACTTTTGGCGATGTTCGATTGCAACCATTGTTCACAAGCGACGACAAAGCGCGCACACACAAAAAGCTCTGGACAAAAGGTATAACAAAAAGTATATTAACAACAACAACACTAATGTTATCGGTGGTATCGATGGCGGTACTTCGTCGAAAGCACTTGACAAGCCGTACTTGAGAGTTGATGGACAAAAGATGACGGTACGAAAAGCGGATCTTATTGTTGTGCGGAGATTAATTCGTTCGCAGATTTCTTTTCGCTTCACTTGTTTGTATTTTTTAAGTTTTATCTTCGAGTGTTTGAAGAGTTTGTTGCTGTGCTTAAGTTACGTGAAGTGGCAGGACACTTGACTTGAGTTGTGAAAATAATGTCAGCAAGGCTGTGGGAAGAGAAGAGTGAAAATAAGGAATTTAGATTTGTTTGGTTGGAAACTTAAATATTTTAGTACAGTAGTGTATTCTATAAAAACTAGTCTAAAATAGTCTGGCCTTAAAGAAATATTGTTCCATGTATACGAAGGAAATATAGACCTGCGAACTTATGTTCCCTGAAAGTGGTATGACGAGTGTATATTGAATATGTGAAAAGCGTTCTCTAATAATCCGGTAGTGCGCTCTAGACACTTCAACTTGCTCCTCCAAAATGCTTGTATTCCAAGGCTTTAAGTCCTTTCCTTTGTATAACACCTGCAGAAGAAGGTACGCCCGGTCTATCTGCGTGTTTACCTAATAAAATATGTCCCTTAAAAAGACCTCTAATTGTATATATATAATTGGATACAACTTGTGGCTGCAAATAAAATAAATGGAGCAAACGACGAACCAACTATTCTCCATCATATGTGCCGTGTCAAGAAACATTGAGATCAGGATCTTCGTTTAGTCCCGCCGAACCATTTCAGAAATTTTGGAATTGTTCGAGTCTTGCTACTTCACAGCGTCACGGGTTTTGCTTTCTACAATCATTGCGCTTAAGGAAATAGCTTTACGAAGATTACATTCATGGATCGCGAAATATGAACTAGGTTTTAATTCTAGTAAAGAGGGGGTTTTTGGTACTTGCAAATAAAACCAAACTACTGAAACTAGGGTCCTTAACAAAGTTAAGTCTTGTGGATGTTACGGCCGTAATTAGACCAATTGCTAAAGATGGAGCAAGGCGCTCGAAGCGTAAAATGCGAGCTAAGTAAACTAGTTTATGTTCGATAATATCTTAATTAAGGTCAGATATCTTCTTATCTTAAATACTCTCCAACTCAAAATCGAAGTTTATGGGAAAATTGATAGATTGACTTAATGGTTCCGTGTGACTTCATTATGAAACAGATACTCAGAGAGCAATCGCAGTTTTATCATAGTGTTGCTGTCTTTTCCACACATAGTCTCATTCAGAACACAATCCAACCTCTACACTATCACTTCAGGACTCACCTTTTACGGTGGCCTCGCCTCACTGTTATAGTAAACACCTTCGTCGGGTATATCGAGACTCGATTGCAAGGTGCCGATGAATTTCGTTTGCCTAAGCGTGAAACCGTTATGACGTGTTGTAGATTGCACTAATGGCTCCGTTTGTTGCGTAGCCGGGTATTTGTTGTTGTAGGCACTAAAGTTGTTGCTTTGGTAAGCGTTATTAAATTCAAATGCGAATGCGTTATCGTCGGTTGTACGTTGTACTACATCGACAGGCGCGTGCAACCCCTCGAAAGCGGCACTACTCACTGAAGAACAATCTGTTAATGTAATTTTCGGCAATGACGCATCAATGTCACTTATCTCTAATTGCATTAGATGATCAATTAATTCATGGAAATGAGCGCGAGTTGACTCAGTGGTTTGTGGTGTTGTTGCAATTATTTTGTGTGATGTTGTGTTTGCTGTCGGCGAATTGGCATACAAGTAATCGTTCATGCTACGACCATGTAGAGTGGACGTCGACTGAGAAGTCGCTGGTGTCGATGTTACCGGCCCAACTATTGCCGTCCGTGTCACCTCCTGGCTCTTATTAGCTGCGTTTCTGCTGCGGGAGCTTACTTTTGCAGGTCCACTGACGTTCGGTTTAATGTTGACGCGTATCGCGCACGAGTTGTGGTTCTCACTGTTTGCGCAACCGACTTTGAAACTACGCTTGCGGCCGATACGTTGCAGGAGCGAAGTCAAATGAAAGTAACCCTCAGCGCTACGCAAACGTGGCGTGTTCGCTAGCGGCGGCGTGTTGGTCGCACTGCTTGTTATGGACTCACCACCGTTTGTCGATTCGTCGTTACTGCTTGCGCTTGTCACTTGTGACTTGCTGCTATTTGTTTGCGCGCGTCGTGCCGCGTTTCGTACGCCAATCGACTGAAGATAGTTGATCTGCCGCAGAAAGTCTTTTTCGTAGTAAGCACAGGCTAAGCGTAGAAAACTTGTGGCGGTGCTTAGCGTAGGTCTTTCACTAAGCGCGTGTGTGTGACTCTTATGACGTTGCGGGTCGGTATGTTGCCGCGGATGCTTATCGTACGTGACACTTGCGGTTCCGTGGACCGCAGTGCTTAACGCCTGCTCTGTGCCTCGATAAACAGCACTCGTACCACTATCTCGCCGCTTGTTCGACGCTTGTATATGCTTGTTCTTTTGTAATTCTTTTTTATTACTTTGCTGTTTACTCCGTGACAGTTTCACTTTCTCTGCGCTGTCACTTACAACACTATCGTCATCTACATCAACATCAACTACACAACAATCATTGAAGACCAACCATTTGCCATTAACATTGACGTCAGTACTGTCGTTCTGTGCTTGTTGCTTTGTTGGCCCCTCGTATTTGTCTGTTACTGCTTCTTCTGCGCGAGCCGTGCTCCACTTGGTGCTCACACGCAATCCTTTGTGTCCACAGCACCCTTTGCGGCTGCTGTTTTTGCTTGGAGCTTTACGCACGTCAACCCTTCCGCTATTCCTGCTGCTGCTCCACCTCAACTGTTTTTCGACCAGCGCTGTCAGTTCCTTATTGCTGTCTGCCTGCCGGATGCGTCGTACTGTCGCGTTGTACGTCTCGTCGGGCGGCGCGTACTCACACAATGTCCGACGACCACGACGTGGTGTTGTGTAAACAGCAGTGAATCTGTAATTAGTCCAATGTGTGGTGGAAGTATTAAAGAAAATGCTCGTACCGAGGGCGCAACAAAAAAAAATACACAAATGCTAAATACAATATGCGCAAACAGCAAATGAATAGAAAAGGAAAGTGAGTCAAGAGAAAGGCAGATGGACAACGCTCAGCTGGCGCCCTTTTCAAACCACAATGTTAGCCCGCTTGGCAGACAACTGTTGTGCTGTGGGTTAAGTGTTAGGAAAAGTTTAGGCTCCTCGCTTGTTTGTGGTGAGCCACTCCACAACTTGGCTTGATGGCTGACACGGCTGACAGGTGGTTTGGCGCTAAGGCTACATTTTTGAATAATTTATTATGACTTAATGCACGGCTGGCTGGTCATTTTACTTAATGTAGGTGGTACAGTGTTCTGTGGAACTTCAAAGGCTTTTCATTATTAGAACTTTAGAGATGTAAAGCTTTAGTTTTTAGTTTAACTATCAAAATATTTAACGAAGTTTGTCAATGTGCAGTCCAGCTGCCAGATGCGGCAACCAACCCGTGTGGAACCTAGAATGACGGCTAATAAAGAGGGAGCTCTAGTAAAGCCGTTCCAATAAACTAATTTAATTGAGGTCTTACTTCACTGTATGTTTACCAGACATGCGGCTAGGAGTAGACATCGGTCTTGAAGCAACCGACCGACTCGCTTTATATTATATAAAGCGGTGTGAGGTTTTATGCTGCACTTTCAACCCGCCTCGTAGAAACGTGAAAATTTTCGACAAGCCCTAAATAATAAACTCCACTTTTGATGGCAACCCCTACAAAAGTTGTAAGAAGAATGATTTAAAAATTAAAGCCTGACATCACTGCGGTCCACGAGATATAAAGGACGAAGCGAAAACGGCAAAGGCTATGATATTATACAATGGGAAAGGAAATACTGATTCCCGAGTCTTGTCATTTGCCCTAGAAAATGAACAACTAGTCACAATCCGCATCAAAGCAAAGTTCTTCAACATGTCGCTCACTTGTGTCTATACTCCGATAAAATTGGAGGACCGTGTGGACAAATATGCCTTATATGGTCGCTTGGGACTTAATGATGTCAACATCGTGCTTGGCGATTTCAATGCCAAACTGAGGTTTTCGGCGCATCGTTCGAAAAATTTTGCCTCCAAGATGAAACCTCTCCAACTGGGTTGAGGCTGATCGACTTCGCTGGGGCCCAAAATATGGTTATCTGTTGTACTTGATTCTCGTACAAGGACCTACTGTTGAGTTTTGGATTGCTATCTTCTAGTAACAAAGAACAACACCCGCCTCTGGGCAACAAAGAACGCATGTCAGCAAACATAGAAAAGTTTCGACGACGAAAAGTTGCGTTCACAAAAGACAAAAGACACTCATCGACAACTCGGTATAAGTGAGCTATGGAACAGCACTTCCAGCTCCCTACGAACAGTCCCCAAAGATACTATTGGGTTTCGACATTGTCAGATTCAGAGCTGGTACGAAAAGGATTGTCAACTATAGTGAAGAAAAAAGATAATGTCTACTTAGTAACGGAGCGATCGACAGCAATGAGTGCAGGAAGGGCTGGATATCGAGATCTGAGGAAATACGATAGTAAAAAGAACTTGGGAGCCTGTCCAACAGAGGAATGTTCGAAATTTTGTGACAAAATGCGGAGGTATCGAATGCGAAAGTGAAGCATAATAAGGAGTGAATACGAATCCCCAAACCGATGATAAGGGATTAGAAACCCCATCGGCTGGCTATGATAAAGTATTGAGTGATCGAATAGCAATTGCCGGTCTGCTTGTACGGCGTAGAAACGAGTACAACCAGTAGGCATTTAGAAGGCCAACGAGAAACGACGAATGGATCAAAACACTCTAGGCTAGAAAGCTTTCGACGCAGTACCCGTCGCTGGAAATAGAAAAACATCTCAACGCTGTTGAAAAAATAAGATAGAGAAGGACTTGAAAGACCGGCTCTACTTGGTGTCTACAATTTGAGCCCAAAGCGTTGCCTACGTCAATCAAGAAGAAGAAGTTTTTGTTTTAAATTTCGTATAACCACACCACTGTGCACAACTTATTTCTCAAATACCTACACGCCATTCAACAGGCGCGCATTTCATACACACACACAAGCATATATTCAAGTACCTGTATTTATGTATATACGATGCGACCGTGTATCGTTAGTTCACGTTTTATATCCACCTAATGGCCACTCTACAGCCCATATACTCGTTTGTAAATACATCCATACATACATACGTGTACATATGGCCATACGCTCCCCCATCATTATATACGTTCTACAGTTATAAATGAGCGTTGTTATTATTTTTGTACTTTTGTACACTTGTGTTTACTTTTGTGGCTTTTATTTGCTGATTTTCCACAAACCCATATACATGCTCCTATATATGTAGGTATGTATGTATGAATATAAAAACATTTACTCCGACCATAAAAGATGGAATAAAATTTTGTGATTTTTCGCTTTACAAACAATTTCTTGTATTTTTGTATGTGTACACGTATGTATGTCTGTCTGCATGGAGATGTGTAAGGTTTTAGTGCGTGTGTGTGTGTGTGTGTGTGTGTGTGTGTTCTAATATGTATCTAGGGTAGTGTGGGCGTTGGATTTAGTAGTTGTTAGCGAGCTCTTAGGTGAATGCCTTAATGAAGCGCTAAAATACATGTTTGGCTTCTTTTAATTTGTTGTCGCAAAAGTTCATACGAAAATTACACTTAATGACCTTGCCCGCTTTTTAACGTACACACACATATATATATAGAAATATACACAAAGGAACTCACATAAAAAAAAACAAACCATTTTTAAGGGATCTTCATTTTTTCTTAAATCTTTCTTGTGCCAATGTATGCCATGGTTGGGGTACTAAAATAAATTGCTGTTTTCATATAGCGGTACAGGTTTTTAATTTCAATGCTTTTGATTATTAAGGTATTGTGCAGTCAAATGTCCCAAGTAATTTTTTGTTCTGTTTGTTTTGATTATCTTTGCCATTGCAGTAATGGAAATTTGTCTTTTAAAGAACTGATAAGGCATTGTTTATTTAATTATAATTTATATTCATCTCGCCAACCAAGCGGGTTAATCCTTAACAACCAAGAGAAAACTTAAAGAAAAAATTTAAAAGGACTGTTTGCCTTTATGAATTTTAAATATGACTTATGAAAAAAATTAATTAGGCTAAACAAATTTCTATTCGATTTTAATTTATTTCAGTTAAGTTTTTTAATTCATTTTATTTTACGCCATTATATGTATTTATACTTCATTTTGTTTTGTTTTTTATTGTATTTTATTTTCATTTTATTTAACTTATTTTATATTAATTTATTATACTATATTTTGATTTAATATAACTCTACACTAAATTATTTTATTGTATTTTATTTAATCTAATTTAATTTTATTTCTTTTCAGTTCATTTCATTTTATTTTATTTGATTTTAATTAAAATAAATTAAATTTTTTATTTTAATTTAATTTACTCTTTTTTTAAGTTATTTTATTTTAGTTTATTTTATTGTGTTTCATTGCCCTTTATCTTTTTATTTTTTGTCATATTTCTTGTTTTAAATCATTTTATTTAAATTTCTTTTATTTTGTTTTATTAATTTTACTTTATTTTATTCTATTTCTCATTACTTTATTTTATTTAATTATTTTATTTTATTTTATTTTAATTTAATTTTTTTTAATTATGTGGCTTTGAATTAATTTATTTTATGTTATTTTATTTTAGTTTATTATATTATATATTATATTAATTTAACCAATTTCAATTTATCTGTTTTTCTTTTATTTAATTTTACTTAGTATTATTTTACTTTATTTTAATTTAATTTAATGTCCTCTTTTTGTAATGAATTTTATTTTAGTTTATTTTATTTTATTTCATTGTACGAGTAATTTATTTTTTTATATTTTATTATATTTTTATTTTAAATCATTTTAATTAAATTTCTTTTATTTGATTTAATTTTTTTTTATTTTACTTTATTTTATTTAATTTTTTTACTTAATTCTAATTTATTTATTTTTCTATATTTTATTTTTTAATTATGTGGTTTTAAGTTATTTTTATTTTATTTTAGTTTATTTTATTATATTTTATATTATTTCAATCAATTTTAATTTATTTGCTTTTAATTTATTTCATTTTACATTATGTTATTTTATTTTATTTTAATTGTTTTTTTAATTTTTTTTAATTTATTTTATATTTAATTTTAATACAGATTATTTTATTTTAGATGCTTTTATTTTAATTACTTTATATTTTTTTATTTAAATTTTTTTTTATATTATTTATATTATTTTACTTAAGTTTAGATTAGTTTATTTTAATTTATATAAACTTATTTTAATTAGTTTATGTTCTTTTTTTTGTTTTATTTTTTTTATTTTATTTTTTATTTTTTTTTTTTAATTTTATTTTAGTTTATTTTATTTCGTTGTGCTTTTTATTAAATTATAATACATTATTTATTTTATTTCTTAATTTATTTTAATTTGTTTCATATAATTCTATTTTATTTTAATCTTTTTTATTATTATTTTATATTTTTTATTTTATTATTCTTTTTTGTCAATCGCACCGCAATCTCACCTGGGAAAATCGTGCACGGCTATTGGCAACACTGGCCGCTTCTGCCCGGACACAACACCATAGAAGGCAGCGCGCCTGTAAGGCAAATAAATTGTATGTCGTCTGCGACGTGGTAACCTCCGTATTCGTCGCTTGTAGTCACGATAATGATTGGCGATTTCGTGTTGATAGGTTTCATTGAAAAAATATGTGGGATTGTAGATTTTTCGCGTTGGTAATTGTGGCAGGGGACACTGTAGTTGCAATTGTAATGATTTACCGGTGACCGCAAAAGAAGGCGGTGCTGACGTTGTTGCTGTATTTTTTCTGTTAACAAGTGACATATTGAGAAAATAAAACTTTGCTTTACGAAAAAATAGAATTTAAATGATTTGTCTTCTTAAAGAAATGTTGCGCTTCTTCAAGCACCGGTTGTACCGTTACACATCAAATGCGCTATTGAACTGAAACCGCAAGTAGTAGGCAAAGTTCTACCACAGAAAAATAATATGAATAGATTGATTAGATGATGACAAAAATGAATTCGAAATGATAGTTAAATGTTGGCAGAAATTTGCGGAAATGCGAAGCACTGGGCTGTATCGAAGGCACGCTCGCAGGCAGCAGAGGTTGGAGTTTGTTGCAAGTGTATTATTATATTTACAATAAACATTTTCCATTAGATTTGAATAGTGGATGTGGAAAAAGTCGTCGACAGCAACAATTTCTGGTTGTTAACACGTCAATGGGCAATTTATTACGGAAATTGACAAACAATTGAAAACATGAAAATGCAATTTGGTAATAATATGCCTCGTTTATATTTATGTTTACAACATGTTTGCGCGCTTGTGTGCGTCACAGTTAACTTAAACGAATATTAAATGTGGAAAATATGAATACAATCAGATGGATACCCAGCGGTAATAACCGATTTTCATAGAGGCATTTCTTACCAATTTTTTGGTTTTCCAAAGAGTAATAACTGGTCGTGGGAAAACTCATAATAAATCGCATTCAAAATGAAATTATTTTTTTTTTTTTTTAATTAATGTATTTATGCCATTTCAATATAATTAAGTAAAACTGAATGTTTGTTTGAAAATCAATTAAAAATCAGTGGCAGCAGTGGCTGTTATTGTATATGAATATAAGTATATATAATTGTCGCTTTATTACTGCTGAAACGATTTGTGCGGACTGAAACTGGAAGACCGTTGTGCTGGCACAAACCTATTATGGTAGGTTTACTTTTTGCTTAGATTAACATTCACTAACTATTCTGAAAAATCGTATTTTCTTTCTCGTACCAGGTTCCATGGCGTGTCTAATCTAATATACAAAATTCTCAAAATTATTTTTCTTAAGTTTTGGTCAAGCGGGTTACAAGCTATTCACATACGTTCAAGCATAGATTCGATTGCCATTTACGTGAGGGGCTTTGAGTAGCGAGAAATATAATAAAAAAAACTTATTATTTGGTATTATATGATACTTGCTAAGGGGTTTTTGTCATTCTTTGCAATAACTATAAGAATAAAAACTCTACAAAATAAAACAGCGTGTTACCGTCTGCAAGTATAATATATACACGTACATATGTATATGTAGCGTTTATGCTATTTAAAATGAAATTCAGCTACGATGGTTTTACAAATTATTTATTAAATTATAAAATTATTAAAATAACAGTTAAATATAATTAAACAAAAACTTATTTAGCCGAGGAGAGTGTAGCTAAAACGTGTCCGTTGGCTTTTCTACATGATACAAAAATTCTATAAGGTAGTTTCACTTCGAATTTTTTTTGGATGTATTAAAGTATTTTTTCAAACCGTTTTTCTTAGGCGGCAATGACGTTGGTCATACCAGGATTTTAACCCTGGCCTTCTTCTAAACAGGATCTCCATAAGCATAACAATAGGTGTAATAAACTGTGTTGCAGAGATTCATGGTAGAAGGATGGGCTGTTTCTCAAATGGCTTTTGCCGCAGCTGCAGGGGCAGAGATGAGAAGGAATCAGTGGAAGATTACTTCTGCCAGAAATTTAGAATTTGCACTGTCTCTTTGCAAAATTTCCTTGAAATATCTCTAAAACTTATAAACACTCGACACTCTCTTACTTTCTGATACTTTCTTACAAATTACTAAAGTAAGTCATGTAAAGAATATAGTCGATGAAATCCACTTTAAATGGTTGGAAAATAAAAAAGTATTAAAATTCTCCAAATATTTTATATTTAAAAGTGGTAGATTTTTTTAAGAGAAGATGGTAGTACAAAAAAGATGAAATACGTTTAATGTTAGATAGCTATGAGGTCAACTGCGAAGAGGGAATGAAACTATCTTTAAGGGGTAAAGGCACTCGAGAATTTTGCAAAACGCAATTTTTTTACTCACAGGGTACCTATAGGTCCTAGAAATGATATGCTATTGGTTTTCAAGTGGGCTCCTTTAAAAAAATATGTATTAAATAATGGAATTCATCACCGCTATTTTTTAACAAAATAATAACTAAATAATATATTTTTATACTTCAATATATGTGTATACGTATGTTCAATGGAGTGGTTAAATATAAATTATATTCCTTTTCCCATATTCCTGTAATAAAATTACAAAAAAATTAGTCTATTTTTCAACCTCTATAGTGGATTTACCCCTTAAATTATTGATCATGGTATACGTAATATAGAGATACTCAACAAACGCAACGATATTTATTAGTTTCTTTAACAAGAAAAAATTAACTCAACGAAATGAAATTGTTAACATTAATTTTAAAATTGACTGCTTACTTTCATTTAACAGCGCACTTCAGTTTTAACGTTTAACATTATCTGTTAACGATTTAACATTAATGACAGCTTTTCGTTTCGGGTAAAAACAAAAAGAAATTTATTTTGATAACTGCTTTAATGTTAATATTTCCAACCGATACGATATTTAACGTGAAATTTATCGCCTTGATGTAATATATTGTATTATAGCTAAAATTAATATAAACCTTGGAAGTTAGCTATATAAAAAAATAAAGGGTGTTGAGCTACGAGCAATCCAATAGATAACAGTACAATGACTTAGGCTATGTAGGTATATGACCCTTTTCCCTTTGTCATTATGTGTTGATCAAATTTTATTTTCTGTTGATGAGAGTTTTTCGTGTTATTAGCTGAATAAGAAATGATTCTTAGTCATTGCACCCTTCAATTTACTACTGAGTTACCTAAATCAGGCAAATAACAATATAAGAATTCGAATGTAAATACAAATCGTGAAAGAAATCGAAATATAATCAATACAAAAAACATGTATTTATGTAAATGATTATTAATGTATTACTCAATCCACATTGGCATATGAAAGTATGTAGCTTATTCTTTTCAGGTAGTTCAACTTATATATGCTCAAAAATAAAATAAAATTACTCAGAGCAAGCATAAGAATAGTGGTGTATGCAGGATAAGTGTGGAGTATAGTAGCGTACAAAACTTCATGCAAATATATCGAAAAAGTCACTTGAAAGAGCTGAAAGCGTCCTCATGCCAGCTTTTATTTAAAGGAAAAATCGCTATAATCAAAGAGTCGCTGTAGACAATTACAACATATATTATAATAAATACTTATACATATATTCAATGGTTGTGTGCAATTTCCTTACGCTCAGGTCGTTCGTAACCCTTATGTATTTATACACATATAGGTATATATATATATATATGTAAGTAATTTACGCATTTCGAGTGCGAAATAAGCACAGGGAAAATCCCATTAAATCACAACTTTCGTACAGTTCAGCAAGGAAAATGGCTAAAAGCAAGTTAACCTCGTGAACATGACATTAAGCGCACAATACATACATACAAACATACTTATTTTGTATATAAGTATAAGTTGCTTGAGTTAAGTTTACTCTACGTGCATTAAATTAAAGTAAATTCATTACTGCAACTTTGGGAAGAAATGTTAAGTAAGGTGGCACACCCTTTAGCACAAACACACAAACGCACACTTTCACATTAATCAACAAAGTTAAGTAAAATTTTCCGAAACTCTTGCAGAATTATTAATTATGCAAGTAATTATTCTTTTTAATGAAAAAACCACAAAAAGTGGAGAAAGCACAAAGTCAATGTCAAAGGATAAATCGAATACACTCGTTCATACTTATGTGTAAACACGAGAAAATGAAAGAAATAAGCCAATAAAAATTAAATAAATAGTTGGTGAGCGTGACTGAAGTGCAAAAAGAAAGCACGAACAATTGTGAAATTTTATTTTCATTCAGTTGCGAAGTTTTTGGCTTGATTTTGAGCTCGTTCCGAATAGTCAGAACAGTTACAGCTGCAGGCTGTTACATGTCTTTGGCGATTTTGTGATTAGCACAACTACGGCTGGTAAGATTTTTTATTCATTTATTTATTATGTTCACTTCTGGAATTAGTCATAATTTATTTTTTTTCTAATTTTTTTAATAATATGATTAATATTTTCACAATTATATTTATTTTTTCAACAATTTATAAATTTCTCAATTTTTATTGATATTTTACTGCAGTGTCTCATGCTGTTGACTCACGCTAGGCTATTCGACATCCATAATACAGATACAGATGGTTTAAGGGGTTAGGGGTAGTCAGAATTTTCAAAAAATCAAATTTTTTTTTGCATTTTCGTTAAGTATAATATCTTAAAAATAATCTCTGAAAATTTCAAGTTAATCCGATAATTCGTTTTTAAGTTATTCGACAAATAACAAAGAGAGCTCGGGCCTTTCAAAGCGCTAGTGTTTTCTCAAAACTATATTTTTTGAACTGGTGACAACTGCAACTCGAAAACCACTCAGTTGATTTTAATGAAATTTATACAGCTTTTAGAATACTTAATAAACTCGGGAAAAAATCGAAGGATATTTTTTTTTTTGAAAAATTTCGATTTTTTAAGACCAATTAACTGTTGATTTTTTCCCAAAAATCTAGACAAAAATTTCCTGAGGCCGCCATTTTGTTAATTTTTGAAAAAAAAAATCCTTCGATCAGGCCCAGGATTATTTATTTTTAAAACTAATTTTTTTTTATCCGATTGATTTCAGATGAATCTCCAAGGACTTATGATTGTTACCGCAAGGACCTTTTTTTGGAGCTGGGTTAACACAGACAGCTGTAACTTCGGAAATAAATTTTTTTTTTTTGAAATTTTCGTGACTTCAAGTCAAAACATTGTTTAATAATACCATATCACTACTTTTGTAAAATAAAATTATTTAATAGCAAAAAAAAAATACTGAAAATTCTCATTTTTTCGTGCCTCTGACTACCCCTAACCCCTTAAGCAAATTAAAAGGGTTTGTCGACAAAAGTTAGTATATCTTTACAGATGATTCTGTAATGTGGAATAGAGTAGGTGGAGTTGGGATCTGACCATTGATAAGAAGGTTATTGAAACTGCCAAACCATTGTAATATCTTCTAAGCTGAAATATTTGTTATAAACATCACGGCACAGCATGTTACTCCGCTACCATTGTACTATATCGCCTTCTAATTCTTCACATTACTTAATTCAATCATAAAGTCCTTAGAAATCCTAACAGACTGGAAGTGTTGATTAATTTAATAAAACTTTATACCAAGTTATACAGATTGTTGTGGTCCAGAAGTATTAACTGATAACTATTTTAGAATGCGAGCTCCCACCAGGGAAGAATGGGCAGACTATGTCTCACGTGGGTTCCTGTGACCATCCAGGGAAGCTGTAAGGAAGATGAACTTGTTAGGCAAGGTACGACCAAGCAGATTCTTCTCGACAAAGAACGCATTGGTATACCTTTTGCCCCTCGCAAAATGTTTTTCAAGGAATTCACATATGTACTAGCCGCAAAAAGGTGGAATGAAATTACAACCTGCTGCAAATCCAAGCACACATGGCCGAAATGAGATAAAAAAGGTCACGAGATATATACTCCTCAAAAAGAAGTGACATGTCCAAAGTAATAGGAGTTCTGATAGGCCACTGTCTGGCAGGATGATACGCGGAAAGACTAGGGGCTCCCTAGAGAAGAAGCTTTAAGTAAAGCTAGGTTTTGGAATTTTAGGAATCTATTGCTGGATGGTCTATCGAAGATAGCTAACGTCATGCATCTAATTAGGTTCATTAGAGAATCAAAATAGATGGATAATGAAACCCGATGGTGAAGTTTTTATGGCATCCCAATTGGTCTTAGTCAGGCCCAAGTGAATACTAAATTTTATAAAACAATTTTCAAAAAAAAAATAAATAAAAAATTACTCATTGCTGCATTAGGCGGTCACGGTAGCCAAGTGGTTAACATTGCGTACTGCCATTCGGGAGGCCAGGGTTCAAATCCTGGTATGACCAACATCCAAAAGTTATAGAAAAGTCGTTTTAATAAAAAATTAAATTAAATTTTCTAATTGCGGTCGCTCCTCGGCGGGGAATGTCAACCCCCTCTGTGACGATTAATAAGATCGTATCTATAATATCTATAACACATCTCACACGTACTCTTATGTATATGGAATTTCCATCAATACTAATTTCATTAGCAGTAAAAAATATAAAATTCAACATTCGATACACTTGCCAAGTGCTGGAAAATTACAATGAAAGTTACCAAAATCGGCAGGCTGTAATATAAGACATTCATGCAATTGGAATAATGAATATATAATATATATGTACATACATATAAATATAATATTTAAAGACTTTTTTTAAATAAACACTATAATGCCCTCATCTGCTTATTACACTCATAATACATTAAAACTCAATGTAGCGAAAGTTCTCGTTGGCAAATCCTTAAGAAAAAAAATTTACTAAACAATTCTTATAATACAATAATATGATGTAATTGACGTTTTATAATCGCTGAAGCGATTCGGCCGAGAATAATACAATATTAATACAATGTAATATTATCATAACAATATCTTTTGTGCCATATATATATATATATAAATATATATATATATGCGTACATATTTACAAATTATTTAAAGAAAAAAATCACTCAAACCGCCTGAGCGCATTTGTGCGGTAGAAAGTACACCCCTGCGTATACGTATTTTTTTATATTAGTAACCAACGCCATTAATATGAAAGTAGCCACTCATTTGCTGTCATTTACCTGTACACACATTATTCTTGTCTTGTTGCTGCTGTTGTGTTGTGCCTTATTGTTATAGTTCTTATTATGCGAAGCACTTGTGAATGTAAAAGCAGGCACTTGAGTAGTACCTCCATGGATATACTCGTACATACTTGACTACTAGTGGCTCATAAAAGGTATTAATATTTTGCAAATCATTTCGAGGAAATATGGCAAAAGCAAATAAGACACTGAGGAAGAGACAGAGAGCGTAGAAGTGTAGAGCAGATTTACCAAAGAAATACGTGTGTTCACTGCATTTGTATTGTTTGGTCCCCCCTTATTTTTGCGGGTGCGCACGCCGTGGCGTATACGCAACAACATTTTCCACATGCGTCTGATTAACATAAATTCTTTTGATTTAATGCCGGTATGGCAATGACAAACTACAAGGCAGAACAAACTATGTATATAATGAAGAAGATGAACAGAACAACAACAGCAAAAATGATTTCAACTTGGTTTCAAATGGCACCGAAACAACGATAGTACTAACTACAGTACAACAACAAGAAGGGTGCAATAATAATTTGCCAAACGCGCCGTTAGACAGTAGTGCTTAGTGGCGAAAAATTCGGTTAAAAAACTACAAATAATGAAAAAGACTTTAGGGGCCACCGATTATTGACAAATGTTTCTATAAGAAGGCTGGGGAACTTACAGTTGAAAAATATTCAAAAGAAGAGTTGCCATATCCCTTAAAAAATTTTGTTTTAAGCAAAAAATGTTTGAAGTGTAAACATCACTGCAATGTGAAAATCAGCACAAAGTCTTTTAAGAAAGTAAGAAATTTTAAATATTTTAAGAGGTTCCATTTGACTCAACACACCGTTTGGAACGATCAACCAGCGCATGCATAGATTTTTTTATGTCATTTATAGAAATGTTCTTCAGTACCTCGGTTACGGCTGCTTCATTTTTTTCAATTTTTTAAACTTCAATTTCAAATTTTTTTCAAGTTTGACACAAAATTTTATATTTGCTCTTTGTTCCATTTTTTTTTTTGGAACCATTAGTACACTTTTGGTTTTATTGAAATGGCTGTCACTTTTACATCTGTCATCCGACTTACATGAAGTTAGGTGCGTTTGAAAGAGGATGTATTTTTTTTTTAATATTGCAAATTTTCAATAGATGGCGCTGTATGTTGCATGATTTAAATATAAAGTTCGGTTATTTTTGGGACACACCGTCTATATACAAACATATTTAAGAATCTAGTCTTGTGAAACTTTAGGGCAGCTTTACGGGTTTTAAATAATATATTTTTAGAGTATTCGGTGTTTAAAAATAAAGTTTTAATTAAAACGAAGCATAGTGTTGCCAGCCGTTTACAAAATTTTAAGTAAAAATAATGTAATTTAAAATTTATTATTAAAAAGATACTGAGGTTAGGTTATTTTACTTCGAACTAGTTTATCACAATAAAATTCCACAAAGACAATTATGAGACGTCCGTTGTGATATCAAAAAGAGTAAATTTAACTCTTCATTTAGTGATTCGTTTTGTGCGCTTAATGCAAATATGTTTTAACTCTATCAAGTTGGTGAACTTATACGACTCGAGTATTTTCCGACTAAGCTTCGCAAACATATGACAGAAAGAATGATCCTGATTGTTTCCAACATTTCTAAACCTTTGCATTAGAATAGAAAGGAACATCTCAACCGTCCAGAAGCAGACCGTATATAACCACTTCCTTGCAGCAACAACCTCTGCGTGGAAAACGCTGCAATAGTCTGACAGGGTGACCCCTACACCTTTCTTTCAAGATTGAACCCATCCGAAAAATGTTAAGTGCTCCTCTTCACCAGTGGCTTTGTCTTCTACAGTTCTACTTCTACTTAGACTCAACAGACTTACAATGCAATTGTTATTCACTTTTCGGTTTCATAAGGCTTTGTGATAGCGAATGTTACAAGATGACAAACAATTGTGACCAGATTAGCAAGCAACACTGCCAAAATGTTATATTCAAAATATTTTATCGACGCGAAATGTAAAGGCAGCTCTTAGCTAAGAGTAATTTTGATGAGCCCTGCAACTTATTTAAAATGTAGCTCAATAACCAGGATAATAAATTAATTATTAAATACGAAAATTAAGTATCACATACAAATCCTTTGAGAAGGTTTAAAATTGTAAATATTAAAAAAAAAATTGGGCAATTTGCAAAAATAAAAAATTTTTATAAGAATTTTGTTGGAGATATTTTTCAAAGGTTCTTAAATGTTTTGCGGAGTCACCAGCTCTACAAAATAAATTGTGAGAATAAAATAAAAATTTCGAACAATACATCAAATGAAAGAGTTTTTGAAGAATTTTTGGCGGATATCATTTTTAAGTGTTTTCAAAAAGTTTCTAGAGCTACCACCTTTCGACAATATCTTAAGCCATATTTTGTATCACTTTGTCGGAGATGCCTGTTAACAGTTTTTAAGAAAATTCACAGTTAGCACCAAATAAATTAATAAATTAAAAGTTAATTTTTGACAAAAACAAATATAAGATTTTGAAATGGTTATCTAAGGATATTTTATAAAAAATATAATAAATTTATTATGTTGTTTCAAATAAATAAAATAAAATAAAAATATGAAGAAAAATAAAAAAAAAATAAACTAAAACAAAACTAGACCGTTTTTTATGGAATTCAACATTAACGGTAAGCGTGGGAATGTTTTATTGCTGTCTTGAAATTTTCTACCTGCACAATTTGTTTTCTAAGCCAAAACCTCACCATCAATGCTGGGTGTCAAATGCTACCCAGTTTCCCTGTTATGTATGTATTGTAAAACAAATTGTAAATGCAGTATAAAATTATTATAAAACTACAACGAGAAAAAACATATTCATGAGTTAAAATATGCAAGTATGTGTGTTTCCTCCTTATAATCCCACTACCACTTACGCATCCATGCACACACACACTCGTTCTCTCTTACATACACGTAATACGCACTTTTTCGGAATATAAAGGCGGCACAATTTATTGTTGTACTTCATAATGTTTTTGTTGTCTCCATTGCTTTTTTAGTGTTGTTATTGTTAAATGATTGTTCTTGGGGGGTTTTCAATGTTCTTGTTGTTTTCTTGTTTTCTCGCATGTTCGCTTCGTTTGATGTCCTTTTACCGTGTTTTACAGCCAGAACATTACTAAACACCAGGTAAGAAAGATGTACGAAGGTGAGTAGAAGAAATGTACTAGTAGCGAGTTAGTGACGAAAAAATATTAGAATATCTATAATTAGTCTGAAATTATAATATTTCAAAATTTATAGTATACTAGCAATAAATTCCAATTAAATATTATTCTCAATTAGGCTCTACAAATATATACGTATATACCTATAAATATTATGCAACCATTTAAGTGGAAAATCTTGCACCAAATAAATTATATTTTTTTCTAGCAAACTCCCGGGGTTTATAAAAATGAAGTCTCCAAAAGTAAGCCACAAGTATTTAGTTAGCTTGATCCTAATACTAGCGGCAGGATCTTTCGTGAGAGTACCAGATTATTGTACCTTCGAATGAGTTCAGGTTTTTAGAGTTTTTCATTGTATTCAAGCCAATAATTCTTCTTATGCAAAGCTTGTGGCAGTGAAGACTCACATTTGAACCTTTAGAGGTAGACAGCATACTTAAAATATTAACTTTTTAATTATTTTTTTAAATATTGTATTGTAAAAATAACCTCAAAATGTTTGAAGTGTGTCTGGCAAATATATTTCATGTTATCCAAAATTTCACAAGAGGTTCTGGAGCACTCCAGAACGCTTTATTCGACCGTTATAAATCCACAACCGTTTATCGGGTTGGGCCGAGAACAAAAAACTTCGTAAATCTCCTCTCTCCTTAGCGAAGTTCTGCAGATCTTTCTGCACCTGGTCCTTTTATGTTGTTCGGGGGCATTCTTACTTTCATTGTCTATCACAGTCAAAGGATCTTTTCACTGGAGTATCTTCATCTATGTGAACGACATGTCCTAGCCAGCGCTGTTGTTGTATCTTTATACGCTTGGCTTTGTTCATGTCATTATAGAGGTCATACAGGCTCCGTATTTTTCGATGCAGTACCCTTACGAGGGCAAGGTTACAGATTTACGTAGAATAGATCTCACGAATGCTCTCATCTTTGTTTGGCATCGTCATGGGCATGACGAGAAATGTATGAAGCGTAGCATTTGTAGTAGCAAGAGTTATTCTACGTTTGATCCCCATGCTAATGCTATTGGTGGGGTTGATACTAGATCTTAAATAGACAAAGTCCTTTACAACTTCGAAGTTATAGCTCTCAACAGTTACGTGGGTTCCAATATGCAGAGAATTTTCGTTTTTTGCGAAACCAACCTATTTTGCCCACTTCTTTAGTCTTCAGAAAGCTGCGCTAATAACTCTGGTGTTATGGCCAGCGATATCAGTATCTTCTGCGTATGCTCACAACATCGTATATTTAATGTAGATGTACCCGTGGAGACTCAAATCAGCAGCGTATTACATTTACCAGTATAAAAATTAAGGAGTCACACGATAACGAACCACAGTATCTAAAACCTTGCATATATCTGAAACCTTGCCTGGTCTCCAACAGCTCGATGAAGCTTTTCCCAATTTGTATGAAGCTGAGGGTTGTGCTCATTCTACACAGCCGTGTAATTCTTGCGCGGATCCCAAACTTAGGCTTGACTTCGTCCAGGCAGCTTAGTTTCATGGTATCAAAAACGGCTTCAAAATCGACGAATAGGTGGCATGTGTCGATTTGCTTATCCAAGCTTTTAGAAGTCTTAATAAACTAGTGCTTGCTCAAAAAATATTTTTTCCAAAAAAAATGTATGACCATATATTTATTTTATTGACTTTAGATAAATCTCCAAGGCGTCTTTGGAAACCAGGAATGCAGACTAGGCCGAAATTTGATTCAAAGATTGATGTGAGACACGAAATTTTCCCATTTGCATGGACCTTCACACTTGTTTTCATTTTCCCAACAGGGTAGTTACTTACATAAATAAAATATAGTCTCGGTATGAAGACGAAATTAATGAATTATGCATGCGAAAATATATCAAATTATTCCTCCAGACAAAATCTACTGCAAGGCTCAGGGACTTGCTTTTGTGGTTGTGTACTTTTTGGATTAATGTGAAAATTCATGCGTTGGCCAAAATATAAATTTCGATGGTTTGCATGAAAAAAAGTGCAACGGTAGATGGGAGTATATACTATACATAAATATGTATATATGCATCTTATATTATGGTATGGTATAGTAAGTATTAGCCAAATTAATATACTTTTAACCTACGTTTGATACGATAAAGATTGTTTTACCGCATTATAGAGGAATAAATATAGTTTAAAAAAACTAAAAAAACACGCTTTTAAAGAATATTGTACTAAAAAGTTGAAAATAATTTTGAAAATAAACTTAAGACAATAGTATATAAAAAATACTTATTGTTTGTTTTTTAGTTTTTGCGTGTTTTTTTAGTTTTTTTAAACTATATTTATTTTAAACTTTTTAGTTTAATATTCTTTAAAAGCGTGTTTTTTTAGATTTTTTAAACTATATTTTTTTACTAGAATTCTATAATTTTAAACTATATTTATTCTAATTAACTCTATTTTGATTTTTTTTTTCTCTGAATTAATCAGAGAACGTATAATAATTATTAGTATGGATTATTATACGTTCTCTGATTAATTCTGTTAACGCTACGATGTATGCAACGATTCGCATTTCAAATATTTCATATTGGGATCGCGTCACCGCTAAAAAGTTACAAACTGACAGACAGACATACTGACAGACATACTGACATACAAGTGAAGCTAATATAAAGCGTGTAAAAACTGCCTATCTCGCAACCTTATGGCCGACCGCACGCGTGCTATGTAGAAGAGATACACAAAGTTATCAGTTTACAGAGAATAGGCAAGCATTTGCAAACAAAAGATGCAACAGAGGCCAAAATTTTTCAGTATGGAGAACTTAATATGCTTGCCGACAGGGGATATGCTCGAAAATTCTTTTAGAAAATTAGTCGACTTATAGAGGACCGGAGAATACTTATGAAAAACCGAAGCTTAACTTTCCACTACATTTCTGGTAAAGTGTAGTAAGAGTTATGCAACAAAAGATGGTGAATGCGAGTTTTCAATTGATATTGATGAAATAGACATTACAATACCCGACATTAATGAAGACCGTATGCTAATAGCTCGTCTGAAGAACAAAGAAAGCAGCGATAAGCGATGGCTTTCCGGGCTGAGCTATTAAAGCTTAGCGATGGAGAATTGACAAAGCGCATTGCAATTGCATGCAAAATTTCACCAATGTGTGCATGCCTGAGGATTGGAGCATATGTTAGTCTGATCTACCTAATACAAATAGGCTGAGCTAATGACCATAAGCCAGATATGCAGCTTGTACTAAATCTTGGAAAAGGCTTTTGAGGGAAAGATCAACAAATACCACCTCTTCGCCTATTTTAAAGCAGCTTTTCATAGAATCAAAAGGAGCTTTCTCTCCTTCGAGAAATAGAGTTTAGTTTTCCCACAAAATTTATAAGACAAACTGACGCGCTGAGTAGCAACAAAAGCTCCGTCAGAATAATGATCAGTTCGGTAGGAAACAAGATTTTAGGGAGGATAACTTTTGCTCTAAGAGCATACAACCACTGGCGTATGACGATGAACAGCAACCGTGCCAACGGGTGCCGTTAGTTCTGCTCTCCACAGACTGGATAAAGATCGCTAAGTTAGCTCTGGTAATGGACAGGGGTGACATATCTTTCGTGATTAAATAAATCTTCTGACCAACTGGTGGTTAATTGAAATGTAAAGTAGGCTCTCGACGAACAAAGACCGAACTCTACAATTTGCTCATTATTCCATATGGGAGTCTTCGATGAAAAGTTTTGCGGTTTGTTGTGAACGATTGAACAATGAACTATACGAGATATATGCCGTTATTGACTAAGTTCAGTGGTTTGAAAGAGGCTACGCTAGCTAGGCCTTGTAGTCCAGTTGAACGAAAATACTCCAGCTCGGAAAGTACCCGCTATTGATGGATGATATTGACTAATCCATATCACTAGTATAGTCGACAACACTGTAGCTTTAAATGTATGCGATGTAGTACCAGTCGGTGGCAGTAAAAGGCAAAGGCAGATATTCGCTCAGTTGGACAAATCACGTAGGAAACAACCTGCTGTATCCGATTGTGCCTAACAATATAAAGTTCTTGATTCGGCTTTAACCACGTAAGCGGTGCCTACGCCAACTAAAAAAAAAGAAGAAAAGGTTTTCGGCATATAAAATTTCTACAAAAAAGAGTCCACTCATGTTTTTTATGTATTGAATATTTTCCAATTTTTATTTATTTATTTTTTTTTTTTCTTTTAATAACCGTCGTATATTGATAAAAGAAAATATTTATAAATGTTTATAGGAAGAAGTTTTATTTTTTAAATAATAGCCACTGAAGTGTCTCAAAACAATCAACCTACATCAAACCATCAAACAGACGCATGTAATACATTCGAGTAAATGTACATACATATGTATTTGTATGAAGGTAGAATGTACTCGAAGTCTCGTTTGATTGATTACTTGATTGATGGATGGTTAACGGTTATTAAATACTATAGTGGCATATGAAATATTATTTTCTTCTGTCATATATAATATATGTATTGGATATTGAACTTTAAAATTATTCAATTCTTTTGCATATATACACCTCGATATATGCATATAGGTATATGTACTCATAAGCGATTTGCTTACTAAACTCCAAAAATCGATTGAGCTTATGCGACTCAAGAATTCATGCATACGATATATATTTACATACATATATATATGTATATGTACATATGTATGTACATTTTTCTTTTCGCCTCAGACCTTTTTCTACACATGATCCATTTAAATTAACGTGATATATTTACATTTATATACATACGTGAACACATTCTTCGTGTTATATTATTATAACGTTATACGCACATCTGCGCTTTCCCATCAAAATTGTAGCCTGCCATAAGCAAAATTCAATCACAGCTGTGCAGTGTCTGGTTTGGAAATCCGAAGCCTATTAGTTGGCTTCTTTTTGGGTAACTTTTTTTTGCATGGATTAATATATTATTTTTTGTTGATTTGATGCTGCCATATTTTTTACAAATTGGTGCAGAACCCCGAGTCAAAATCGCTCATTATAAAGTGTGAATTATGTACGGATCAGCTCTGGTGGTAACCCACAGGCAAAGAACGTTATGTTCTGCCAATAAAATCAGTTTCGAGACAACCTGTGGACCTAATGAGTTAGGAATAAAGACAAGTTGTTAAAGTTATTCACAAGCTTAAGCTCTCTTTTCTTACTGTTTTCATGGTACAACTATAGAAAAGACCCATTTAATGAACCATAGAAATAGTTCCATATTCATAAATCTCAATTTATTCGAACCCTTGGATATATTATACCGATTTCCACTATCGAGCTTTCCCTGAAGATTCATTTTGACGTGTCTTGTCACTAACTAGTTGAAAAGGAGATGAGGAATTTGCTTTCTTCTCTAATTTTTCAACTTACCTAGTGGTAAGTCGAAAGTACATACACAAATCGTATCCTCTGAGCTAAATATTTGCCTTCAAACTTTAGCAACATTCAGCCAATAATATTTGGATAGAGTTCGAGACTGCAAACAAAAAAGTGGTTATAGAATTCTCTGACTAACAAATGAGAACAAAACGTTTAATTCAGAAATGAGAATGCCTTCATAAGTTTCAAATGAGGTCAAGGGCATCTTCCCAAATCAATTACAAAACGATATATTGACACCCTTTAGTAATCATATTGCATATATTTCTTGTTTGGCAAAAAGGCATCGATCTTTTTGACACTCATTAGAGCAGAGCCGCCTCTCGGACTTTTGAGACACCACCTCTTGCAGAGACTCTCACATTAAGGACTACATACCGAAATATATTAAGCTCACATTTATGTATTCAGACTGTACCCCCGAGACGTATGTCTCGCATACACACACTTATCACCTCTTTACACCTGCCGGAATGTAATAGCCCTCTTCTTTTGGTTCGAATCGAAGGTATTTTCTTGGTTCTCCCCTTCGACTATGTTAACAAACTTCAATTGCTCTTCCATATTATTGTATGATGAGCGATTTTAATAGCTTCCCATTGGTTGTTCTGAAAGAAAACAACTCAACTCAAACGATTACCTGTTGGTAAGATTATGAGAGTTCTCATGTCGGATTGATGCGCAGAGCAGAGGGTGACAAATGGACTTTCATTCTAACTGGCTATATAAATACTTATATTTCCAAGCGAATATCCATTTCAGTTCGCAAAAAAATCGACCAGAATCTTGGCTATTTGGCGCGTAGCGCTATCCTATTGAAAACACACATTGTCCGTGTCAATTTCTTCAACATTTGAAAGAAAAAACCTTTGGCCATGGCACGATAACGATCGGCGCTAGCAGTAACGACAGCTCCTTCGGCATTTTCGAAGGAACACGGACCAATGATGCCGCCGCACCAAACAGTCACTCTTCGAGGTTGCATTTTCTTTTCCATGGTTCCGTATGGGCTTTCTGAGTGCCAAAAGCAGCAGTTTCCCTTGTAAACGTAGTCTTCATTGGAAACATTGATTTTTTGGTAAAAAAAAAATACTACTTCTGCCAAGCGATCCTCAGCCCATTGAGCAAATCGAAGTCATCGGATTTTCAAGAGGATTCAGTTTTTGGCCCAACTACAGTTTGTAAGTTTCCATATCGAGGTCTTTATGCAAAATCCTGCACAAAGAAGTGAGTAAAAAAATTAATTTCTGTGAAGCAATGCATCGCTTTTAATGACAGTGCGAGGACACTGTGAGCTACACCAACAATTTTTTTACTGAACGCTCTTCACAAGCAAGTAGGCGAGCTGTTTTGTTCGATAATGAGCCGGCTTTGTAAAAGCGCTGCATAACATGAGCCATTTGTGTTTGAAGACTTATCGTTTTGGAAGTAAACTTTAAATAACGTCCACTTTTCTTCAAGCTTAAACTTAACCGTAAAGAAGATATCAAAGCTCGAAAAACCATATTTTGAAAAGCGCTTTAGATGGTCCACACTTATTAGAATAAACAAATAGGAAAAACACAGATCTTGGAACGCAATCAGTACAGAAATAAAGGTAAGGCAAAAAACTTTGTCCCACAGATACTTTAACTCTTGACGCAGGCATTCATGTGCTGATCAAATGAAACTCAATAAAAGCATCTCATACTTCCATGAAGTTGTGCAGTGAAAGGCAAATAATTAAAAAATATCCGATCATAAGTTCTATACTACATTAATTAATTTCAATATACATTTTTTAGCTCAAATCCAAAATCAAATCCAAAAATCATTAAATAAATTATTTTATTAATTTTAACTACTTCCCTATCTGTGCAAATCTCTCGCTGAGATCAATAAAACAAACTTTTTCTTTAATTAATTACTTCACAAAAATTGTTTATTTGCCAAACTAAGTGAATTCAAATAAATAGATATACCTATACATACAAACATATTCATAGGTATGTATTTAGATATTTATGCGATTAATTACGTTTTAGACCATTTACCTCACACCATTAACGCTTTTTTTTATTCAAATGCAAATAATACCTACATATATGGCGTGTGTATACAGGTGTCGCATATAGGTATGTAC
Source organism: Ceratitis rosa (assembly GCA_037013455.1). Taxonomy (NCBI): domain Eukaryota; kingdom Metazoa; phylum Arthropoda; class Insecta; order Diptera; family Tephritidae; genus Ceratitis; species Ceratitis rosa. The sequence continues at coordinate 2,364,736 of JAWMAG010000046.1, read as the reverse complement.
GTATGTATGTATGTTTTTACCTATGGATTGCATATAAATATTTAGACAAACTCTCGTACATACAAACAATTAATTTGACGCTTGTAGAAATATAAATATTTGTCAACTGTATACTACATACATATAAATATGTATATACTTACGTGTGGTTTATACGAGTATATATTATATATATGTACATATGCTTGACTTTTCGTATATAGACTTTAGCCATTAAATGACACAACTTGACTTGACTTGGCTTTGTGAAAAGGTGGTGTGATAATATTGGATTTTAATTAAATCCAATTATAATTGTGGATTTATAGCTGGACTCACCTTAGACGTTGGAAAGTAATAAATATTTAAGAGCACGGCAAGGTACAAAGGTATACGCTATAAAATTGCGTATTGAATTGGAATGTTAGAAAAAGACACGTCACATGGTCGAAGTGCATATACATATGTATTTACTATGTTCCTATGTTCATATTATATAAATATATTCCATTAGCAAACTGATCGTAAAACCAAGATACACAACAACTGTTTCTTATACTTTTTCTGTCTCTCGCTCTCGCTCTCGTTCGCACTCTCTTTATTATCTATTGCATGTAGAAAGTCTAGACATTTAAATTTTGGTTCAGCTAAGAAGTCTTTCAAGGTCAGCATGCTAAACACATATCTTTTCGTTCAACTCGAGATTATGGTGAGGGAACAACGAAGACCTGATGCTCTTTTACTAAGAGGAGCCATTAAAAATGGCGCCAAAGAAAAATTAGTCTAGATTAACCTTCACCGGACGATTGCCGCTTCGGCAGTTGTCTCACAATTTAGCACAAGACCAGATATAAGGTGTTGAAAATATGAGCACCATAGTTATATGGAATCCCAATTTCAGAAACCCTAGAAGTTGAATAATCTTTAGGAAAAAGGTGGTTAGTCAAAACTCAGGTTATACAACGCGCAATAGCAAAGATGCTTACGAACTTTCTCGTTTTCATAAAACCCTAGTCAGTCATACCATCAGGTAGGCAGGTAGGTAGATAAGTAGGAATGGTTATCGATGTAGATGTTTCAGTACAATGCAATGCCCATCGTCTTCGATTTTAAAAACATTTTGTTAGGTTATTTTCGTTGACATCTGCTGTCTTAGACAAATCATTATAGAAAGTGGCTTTCAAGCTCCACCATAATTGGAGCTCAGTTCAGCGAACAACTCTGCAAGATACTCATCATTCCCGTCCACCTATATAACGCGTAGGCATGGTCGATGAATACTTGCGAGTTCCAGAGAAAGGTTTCGCGTAAAATTTGTGGTACTTTGCGCACTGGCAACGGCGATTACCGCAGCCGATGGAACGCTGAGCTGTACGACATGGACATAGTTCAGCGAATCGAGAGACAGGGACTACGCTAGCTAGGTCTTTTACTCCAGATGAATAAGAATACCAGCTTTAAAAGTTTTCTATATGTATGCAACTGTGGAAGCAGAAGAAGAGGAAGACCTTAACTCAGTTGAAAAGAGCAGCGAAAAATGGAAGAAATTGTGCACTGTTGTTAACTCGGCTATAATCAGACTGTTATGCTTACCAAGGCACCATTTAACAGACGTAATCTATTTATAATACATTGTCTATATGTCTATAGCCAGGAACCCAGGTGAGAAAAAATGCTAAATATCCCACTAAATCCAGTGGGAAATTGTTGAGAGCTAATTTAAGAACTTATCTTAAGTTATTTATTTATTTTCTTTGTCAGAATATAGTCAATCCCTAAAGAGAACAAATTTTAGCTAATACGAGTCAACGCAGAGGTAACATCGATTAAACCAATTTGCGTTTTTACTCTTGAGTAAGAGCCCGCTATTTCAATATGCAAAGAGACTACACGTAGATGAACCTGGTTTTATAAACTGTAGTAATGTCATCGAAGCGATTTAACTCTAAGACTCCATAGCATAGGAAAAAAAATTCACCCTGAAAAAAAAATTCATTTTTATAATCGCGGTCGCCCCTCGGCAGGGAATGTCAATTAATAGTATTAGAGTGTATTTCAAATGATTTGCCATTTGTTGGAAAAACATCAAGTCGCTCGGCCAGGTTCCTCCAAAAAACGTCGATCTGAAACCAAAACTCAAAACGGTTTCTTATTCTATCACATTGGCTATGGCCGGAACTACAATGAAACATTTTCACCGAAAAAAATGCGGATATTTGTACCCTTTTTTCAATTTTAATTGTTTATAATTTGTTTTTAAAATAATAATGAATATGTTTGGCTGTAATGCCGACCATTTAGGAGTAAGATGCCATTTAGTTCATGTTTATAAGTCCAATAGGTTCCAAATAAGAGTGTCACCCAGTTGAAAAAACGTGGTTTCGAGAAAAAGGTGGTTGAAGCGCTCGAGCGGCCGGATTTACCGCTTGGCGTGCTCCGCTCTCCCCTCTTGTGGACCATCGTAACTAATTTTATATTAATTCTAAGAGTATTTCCTAGAGATTTAAAGAAATAAAAATTTCGAGGCCTTAATCATTTTGATTTGGGCAACTATATATATATATAATTGGCGCTTTGTAACCGCTGAAGCGATTTTCGGCCGAGCTCCTCCTCCAATTTGTGGTTTTGCGTCTTGATGTTTTTCCAACAAATGGAGGGACCTACAGTTTATACTAAGCCGCCTCCGAACGGCTGACGGTTTTTTTTACGAGGAGCTTTATTTCATGTCCGAAATACACTCGGAGGGATGGACATTCCCTGCCGAGGGTATTTGGGCAACTATCAGTCATATTATTGGCCGTAAATCAAAGAGCTAATCGACGATATCACATAGTTCCCAAACAACCACTGTTTCAGAAAGTAGACAATACGAAGTTCTACTGTCACTGGAACCAAGCCGTTTTCTTTATATTTAATATTCTAATTAATTTGACAAAAATAATAAAATATTTTTCTTCATTTTGAAATACAGTATTCAAATTTAAATTGTCAATCAAATCTAACTTACAACCCACAGGCATACTATTAGTTGCATAATTAAATATATATGTAATAATTACTTACATAAATATTATATATGTATTGTACATAGATAGGCATGTGCCTGCAATTGTCATGTCCGCTTTCAGTTTTTTTTTTTTTATTTACTTAAAAAGTATTATTTTTACTCGGTACATTTAAGATATATGCATACATATGTACAAATGATTGTATATTTGCAAACAACTTGTAAATTATTACTTACAAATGTTATATATATAATACATACATACGTTTACAGTAAAACCGCCGCCACAGGTGTAACAACAATGAGAGAAAGACTTGTGGCAGCATTTGAATAAATTGGAAAATAATGTTATTTAATATAAATATATGTATGAACACGTGTGCTTGTATGCATGTATATACATATACATATACATACATATATATATATATTGATATGTGGGCAAATGTGTGCTTGCCAATTGCACTGTATCTACCATAAGAATTACGTCACCCATGCGGAAGTGTCAACTACAATACATGCACATATCATATAAATATACATATGTACATATGTATATGTATAAATATAGTATGTATGTTGTATGCAAATTTGTAAGGTGAACTGTAGGGTTTGTTAACGCTGTAAAAAAAACAAGTCATTAGCGCGGCAAAAATTTTACTAAAGGGAAGCCATAGAAATACTGATAGTCTTGGGATTATATATATACGCACAAGTGCCTTAATGTACGTACGAATGAAAAATAAATATATATAAATTACCTATTGATTTTTGTTTTGCCTATATGCATTAAAAAAAAAAAAAAAAAAAATTTGATAATAAATTTCTTTTGAAAAAGAATCAGTTATGTGTGTCCAATATCTTGCCTCAATGAACGCTGCATAGTAGCAGAGGACTGAGAGAAAGGTGGCACTCCATCGACTCCTCTTCGTCTATGTCCATGCAGCTGCCATGAGTCCTCAGTGCCGGGTTATTACGCCAGCTGTTATGCTCATGGAAGTCCTGTTTAGAAGGAGTAGACATTTAGTTTTCTTTTCTTCGATCAATGGCCATCTGGTTACATTGAATGTGGTTTCAGCGCCAATCTTAGCAGAGTTCAGGGTGAATAGAACTATTCTCCTTCTAGATAGCTCGTCAGTAGGTCGCAATTCTCTGGGATGTCCGAAGATCCCGAAGAGTGTTTAAGATTTCCATGTCTCTTGTTGCCACCTTTGAGGTGATGTGATTGTTTTGAAGAGACTTAATGGTAGCTTGCCTGTCAGAATATATTGCTAGAGGTTGAATTACCATTTTAGGGTTGAGTAACCATGAAACGAGCTCCATTATTGTAATTAGCAGGATTACAAGTGGTTCTGAGTGGACTTTAGCCCACACTGTCATCGAGTTTTGAGTTAGTTAACTTCAATCAGTGGAAAGACACTATTGTCATACTTGGTTATGTAGGCGGCAACTAATGAAAAGAAGATCTCGCTGTTTTCTAACATTCTACCAGTTTTACTAAGTGCGCTCCAAGACCCATTTTTTGAAATGCAGTCGTGACTATTTCAGATTAAACATTATTAAAAGCTCCTTCAATATTGAGGAAAATGCCTAGTGTGCACTCTTTGATAGCGAGAATTTTCTCAACCCGATATCGTGAAGTACGGTATGCTATGAAAGGCAATCAAATTACTTTTTAAGTACTAATAATAATTTTTTTGTGATGATAATTTCGGTTTTCGATTAAAAATATACCAGTTTAGTATTTCGAATTATTCAAGTTATGCTTCTTCTCGACTAGGGCAGGTTTGAAAAAAGGTAAGACTGTCAGTAATTTTGAAGATGTTTATATTTATACTAATGGTGCTAAAAGCTAGGCACGTACAGAAGCAGTGACCAGCCCAACAACCAAGACTACATTTCTTCCTTCCAAGCAGAGATTGTGGACATTACTCAAGGTGCCAAATGGGTAACCACTTCAATGGTTAACTTGTCAGCTTAACCGACACCGACCAACCTACTAACTAACAACATGTACGAATCACCTTTTGGTTTTTACATGAGTATGCTTCGGTTATGAAACCTTCAAGCACGAGTAAATAGCGTAATTTTATCATGAAATTTTCAAGTATTTCCAGTGTCAAGCAACTTTTCAGGCTCTTCACACTCGCGCATTTGGGTCTCTATATGCAAATGCGTCTCGCATCCACCTTCAACTATCGGAACTCACTCATACGACTCGCCTTGCGGTCAATCTCAACGTCACATGATAGGCAGACTCATCCATTTCCCCAATTTATATACAATCGAATGTCCACTGCTCCGAGTGTATCGGCAGGGAATGTCCACCCCTCCGAGTGTATTTCGGACATGAAATAAAGGCTCCTCGTAAAAGAAACCATCAGCCGTTCGAAGGCGACTTAGTATAAACTGTAGGTCCCTCCATTTGTTGGAAAAACATCAAGACGCAAAACCACAAATTGGAGAAGGAGCTCGGCCGAAGATCGCTTCAGCAGTTACAAAGCGCCAATTATATATATATATATTTTTTTTTTAAGTATAAATAATAATTTTATAGAAGTGCAAAACTGTGTAACAATATAGCTAACTAAAAACAGAAATGTAAATTTATATACCATAAGTGCGTGTCAGGCAAAATACCAAACTCATACACGAACAAATATGCTTGTATATATTTACAAAAGTACTTTGATTTATATTTGAATGCTATATACTCGTACGTATATGTATTTATGTATAAGCACTATATTTTTTCCATTTATATTGTCGCCGAGTGGACACTCGATTCGTTTATATACATAAGTATGTATGTATGTATGTTAGAAATGTGGAAAATGCCAAAGCACTGACTAATGGAAATTTTATGCATTTTTAAAAATAGCTTTGTGGAATATATGCAGAAAACTTAAAATAGAATAAATGGGTATTTCCGTGACTTTGTACAAATTTAAAAATACAATAATATTAACAAAATATCACCTGCCTAAGAAAATTGATTTAAATCTATGCATCATAAACGTTTTAAGTGGCGACTAAAAATGCTTTTGACTTTTCTCGATGTTAAACAGAATTTCTAATTGAATTAATAATAGGCAAGCAAGAATATTTTATTTTCAAATGTAGGAAGTGTAAGAATGGCAGCATAATTGTAGATAAGAAAATAGCTTTCACAAAAAACGATTGTCAACTTAAAAAAATATTAAAGTCCAAAAAAGTATTTAATATTTATGAAAATAAAGTGAAAATCAGAATTTTAATTAATATTGCCTTTAAAAGTTATGTAACTCAGCTCAATAGTCGTATGGTTAACAGTGCATACTACCAAGCAGAAGGTTTGAGTCCTAGGCCAGCCCACATCCAAAATTATGGAAAATTAATTTAAATTTACAAATTTAATTTATTTTTCTAATTTACATTAAATAAAAGTTTCTTGAACAAAGACATCAGCAGATCGAAGTCTAATTAGAATATTCAAATTTTGGAAATATGTATATCAAGACACACTTCACAAATTAGAAGAGGTGCTGGGCCGAAAACAGCATCGGCGATTACAAAGCACCATAATAATAATAAAATATTTTTGAGTAGCATAATATTAAGTCTGCAAAGCAAAATTCGCGTAGTAAACCAATATTTAATAAACCAAAATATATATAAAATAATGTTTTTATTTTCCTTAATTCAATTGTATTAATTTTTAATTTTGTCTTAATTTTTTTTCATTTTATTTCATATTTTATAAATTTTTCTGTCATTCTATTTTTTAATGTTATTATATTTGGCGCTATTTCACTTTATTTCGGTATATTTTAATTAATTTAAATTTTTTTAATTAATTTGTTTTATTTTATTTGATTTTACTTTATTTTATTTTATTTTACTTATTTTATTTCATTTCATTTCATTTTAAATTAATTTGCCTCTATGTTATTTTATTTAATTTAATTTAATTTTATTTTATTAAATTTGTTTAGTTTTATTTTATTTTATTTTATTTTATTTCATTTTATTTTATTTTATTGTATTTTATTTTATTTTATTTTATTTTATTTTATTTTATTTTATTTTATTTTATTTTATTTTATTTTATTTTATTTTATTCTATCTTATTTTATTTTATTTTAGTTTATTTTATTTTATTTTAATCCATTTTATTTTAGTTTGTTTTATTTTTTTTAACTTTATTTAATTTTATTCATATCATTTTATTTTATTTTTTTTTGTTTCCCTTTTCATTATTTATTTATTTTATTTTATTCATTTATTTTTTTTTACTTTGTTTTATATTAATTTTATTTTTTTTTATTTTATTTTATTTTACTTTTTTATTTATTTTATTTTAATTTGTTTTTGTTCAATTTAATTAGATTTTTTTATTTGTTTATTTTATTTTACATAATTATAATTTGTTCTATTTGTTTGACACTACTTATTTTGCTTAATGCTATTTTATTTTATTTTGCTTTATTTTATTTATTTTATATTGTATGTTTGTTTAATTTTATTTTACTTTAAGAGGAAATATAATTTAAATATTTTCTTGCTTAAAAATATATTTCATTTCAATGAACATGGCAAGCACTTGAACTCATAATTTTAATAAATTACTCTACTATTTTATTATCTTTTGAATTTTTTCCATTTTCTTTTAAGTAAGATAAATAAACTTGCTGCTTAATGTTAAAAGAAATAAAAAAAATAAAGAGGAAAACCATGAAAGGCAATATAAAGCAAAACATTGCCTTAATGGACAATAAAAAAAAAAAAAAATATTAAAAAATTTAATTTTTTTATAAAGTAAATTAAAAGCATAAAATTCCAGGCTATATACGTGTATGAAATATGAACGGAAGTAATAAAATTCCGCAAATGTCTATATCTCTGTACATATATAAATATGTACCATATATACGCACATCTTTAATTTTTTATTTCTAACTACTAAAAAAGGCATATTCATAAAGAATTTTAAATAAATCCAGATGCGTAAATGGGCAAATCAAAGATATAGCAAATGCCACAATATACATATCTACGCAAATATCTTTGTATGTTTGTACACTCAAAATATTACATACGCCAGCAAATAGTTGAAATAATTTGGCATAGGGCACTGATGCCGCCGCCCAAAGGACGGACAGCTTTCAATTTTCAATTATATTTTTATTATATTTTGTTTTTATTTTCGTCTGTTTTTGTTTTTGCAATCGAATAATTTTCATCGAGGAAATTGTTGATTTCCGTTACTCATCGATTTATTGCACATTTTTTGCGCTTCAAATATAAGCACTTGCATATACCATATACATAAATACATGGTATAGGTATATATTGATTGGTATTCACGATAAGATACAAAACGTATGATATATATAGGTACATATATATGTACAAAGCATATATCAGTGTATGACAGCTTATTTGCTACTATTGCGCTATTGATAAATATATTTTTGTTTATAAGTAGATAAATACTTGCCTATCATTCACACTCAAACCCATCATCTTCAGACATGCATATATACATACATACGTATATGCTTGTAAAAACAATAATACAATTTTTTTCTTCAAACAATTTCAAGACTTAATTACTCGCACATTTATTTACAAGCTGTAAATTGAAAAAGAGAGCGACAGACTGACTGAGTGGCTGAATGAATGATCGAATGAACAAATGAACAAAATCAACGAATGACTTAGTTGCGCTTTGCCTCTGCGGCCAAAGTACTAAAGTGTGTGGGAAGTAGGCTTTGTTGTGGCTAAAAAAAATAACAATTACAAGCATGTGTATAGCTTATATATGTATGGGAACATAAGTGTAGCAAAAAAAAAACAAGACAAAGGAAAAAGACGAGCGTGTTGTCAGCTGGGCTGGTTTGGCGCGCCCTCGAGGGTGTGTGCTAACGTTTGCATTTTTTTTACCGATTCTACAATCTACAAACAAACATATTCTTATATATGTACGCTAATGTACATTTCAATATACATATATATATATCCATATATGTATATATGAACTCCTTCATTTTTGACGTTTATTTATGAAAAATCAATAGTAATTTGCTTATCACTCATTTGTAACCGTTATGTAAGCTAAAGGAAAAAATGCATTTAAATGAAATAATTAACCACACACAAGCATACATACATACACATTTAGGCGAAAAGGAGAAAGTAATATTATATTTACTGTCTTTGCGCAATGAAATAAAAGTAAATAGAAAATTAAAACATTTTATTTACATAGATACAATTTAAATAAATTTAATTAAACTTGACTTTTTGAACGGATGGCAACACTGCTAAACATTTTTTTTTACAAAATCAGCTTTAATTTTTTTTAAATAATTTTAAAAGGTGGCAGTTCTTCCCAAAAATATTTGCTTCTATTGGCCTTCTTAACTATCCTCAGATAAATATTTTCATTACAATATTTTTTTATTTTAACATTTTTCAATTTTAAATAAAAAAATATATTAAACATCATATGGCAACTCCTTAATTTTTTCGGATTTGTAAACCTGTGCGATTATATACAAATCTTTTTATTTACGTCTTAATCCTTATAACTCTATTATCGCAGTGTAGACAAAAGTGTAGAAATGTATCGTCCTCGACGCCATCTATGTTGTAAATTTTCAGTCCAAATATTTTTTTTTTTTTGGTAATTGATTTGGTATAGCATCGTTGGTTGCCTGGCCAATTTTATGTACAAGTTACGCTAACAGCTAGCAGCCTAACATTCCAACACATTTGGGACCGTCCAGTCCAAACGGAATAACAAAGCTCTGGCTAAACGTATAGGGCGAGCCAGGTCCGTGCCATTTATTCCTTACCCAGCAGGGAAGATTGTTTGATAGCAAGGCTAACAGTAATTGTGAAGATATTTTGTCTGGGCCCTACGGAAGGTATCAAATGGGCAACCACTTCTTGTTGACAGCCAAGAGGAAACCTTTTGAGGAAAACTTAAGGTATACTTCCAATGTAGGGTGTACTACTAAGATTCTGGGAGATGCGTGGTTTGCAGACCGATCAAAGGTTTACTTGTATTTAGCAAAAGGGAAATCGGTGTATCGGTACCTATTAGAGTTCAATATTTTGTTCGACTATTTTCGAGCTGCTCGTGCATTTCAGCAACGAGTACTCGCACACTCATTCATTGCTCATTGTTTGACAATTTTCGAGCTTGAGCTCAAGCAATTCGAGCGTTTTCGAGCATTTTGAATAAAAAAATTATACTTTTTTCCCAGAACTTTTTTCTATGATTTTAATTTTATTTTTGCAAAGTGTGAAATTCATTGAAATACTTAAGAAATTGTGACAAACAAAATTTAAATTTGAAAAATTTCAAACTATCATTTGAGCAGTTGAGCAACGGACGACTATCGAGCTGCTCACAGTGCTCGATACCTGGGTATCTTGAGCTCTAGTAGATATATCAACGTGGCATATTGTCTTCAAAAACTGGGTATAGTCGAACGACTAACTAGAGTAGCTGCTATATCTTAGTTCGTTGACCTATGTCAATCGTAAAATATTCAGCATAAGCAGATGACCATAAAACCTTTCTATAGAAGATTCTTAAAGCCGACTCATAGGATGTTGTCAACGTGCACGCTATTGCACCATAAAGTAGGTAGTGTAGTTTGGTTTTTGTTTGTCGAGAGAGGACTCAACTTTTCAATTACCTCATGTCCGACAAATGCGCTTAAAAGGCTCCAGCATCTATTAATTATTGATGTTTTCACTCGAAAAGTACAAGTGGGTTCTACTATAAATCTCTTAAGAAGGATTATGAATACAGCGATATCCCCAGCCAACAGCTTTAAATAAATTGGACTATTTATATATATTGCTGATTGGGAGGAGATACCATCTCAATTTATACCGACGGATCCAAAATATACTGAATAGCAACGTCGGTATCCTCCAAGGATCTTGACATCTTTGCCTCTCTCTCTAATCATTTATCAAACTCAGCTAGCGTCTTCCAAGTGGAAGTATTAGTACATAAAAAATAACTACGGAAGGATATAGAAAACAACCACATAAACGAACGGAGAGCTGGCCTTGTGGTCCTCAAAGATAAATTCCAACGTCGTCAGCAATTGTAGGAAAGCGTTGAGCTCTCCAGCAATATTTCTAGATAAATCAGAGGTAGAGTGGTAGAACTCTACCCGCTAAAAATGAACAATTAGCAGGAGGATAGATGGAAATTTATATCCAAATGCAAGATAGCGAAGCAGATTTGGTCTAAGTATGCCAAGATAAGAACTAAGGACTTATAAAATACGCCCAGGAAAAGTATATTCAAACTTACTGGCACAATAATGTGGCATTGGCGGTTTGTAGAACATGCACTATTGTAACATTTGCCACTGCTGCAAACTGGAAGGGAATAAGGAAACACTTTCCACTTTTTCGGTGAATGTCCAGCTCTATGATAAGCTCGACATAAAATCCATCCAAACCAAATTGTTGTACCAAATCTTGGATGTCTATGAAATGCATAATAGATATAAGTATCATAGTTTCATTAAGAACGAAGTAGCAAGAATTTAAAGGCCTAACGCTAGTGCATCAAATCTCTCGGGCAGCCCTCATACCTACCTTTAAAGAGTAGCCCAAACTAGCACCTGGATGCTGATATTGTCATTGGTCTTAATACTGATTTCTAGAAAGACGAAATCATCTACAACTTCAAAGTTGTCGTATGATGTGGGAGCTGAGTCGCGAATGTGATGACTGCTTCTTTGATAACAGAAAATATTATTTATTACCAGACAAATTCTCACGTTACGATGTGTTTATATGTGTATATGCAATTTCTTATATGCAATTATGCAATTTCTTATATACAATCACATGACACAACTTGAAAACTTTTGAGTGCTTTAGCTAATTCTAGCTTAAATTTTCACATCATAAACTTTTACTTACAGCATCGTGTAAGTATATAATATACAGGTATATAAAATATGTAGGTTTATATATTGTATATATATATATATTATAAGATATCCTTTCACTTTAACCATCCATATCGTCCGACAACAAACTTTAATACCCATATGTTGTATATAATATTTACTCTTTTGGGACAACAAAATAAAACTGTCTGTCATCTAATACTTGAACAAAAGTTTTGGTTAGAGAAAAGGATGTCACTTTCAACGAAAGTCTCTCCATTTTGTGCATTTAAGTTACTCCCCGAGGACAACTCTTTTCAAACTTAACTTTTGTTTTCTACTCGATTAAATTTAGGATTCTATTCGTTCAAAATGTAAGATGAAGTGATAAAATATGGCAAAGAAAACGAAAACTTTGCAATGAAAATGTGAAAAAGAGAGAACATATAGCCTTTTTTGCTTTAACTTTGCGAGTTAAAGAATTCCGTTTTAGGTATTACGTGGCGTATGAGCAATCTTCCTGTTTGAAAGCTGGTAAATGTTTCGTATACGCAATGGCATTCTCTCATTCTAAGAGATGTGAAAAAGTAATAAATCAAATGTTGGCAAGTATTTAAGAAAAAAAATGTTGCTTCAAGTTTCATAATGATACAAAAATTAAATATACAATTCAAGTTCAGTTGTTTTAAATAAAGTTTTTCGAAACATTATATTGAAAACAACAAAAATTTAAAATTAAAATATTAAACTCTTGATTACTATTCTTTAAATAGCATATTCCTGGCGAACTTTCGTATTTACCAAGTATGCATATATATGTACATACATATATAGTCGTGGCATCAATCACTTGACGCTGGAAAGCAATACATCATGCTAAACAGGTAGAAAGAGAGAGCTGAAGGAATACAATATTTGTGATATGAGAAGAAAATTAGCATCATGCACGTAAAATAAATAAAAATAGGAAAAAAGAGTTGAAATCAGCGCTTTCTTTTTTTTATTTTGTTATATATAATTTAATTTAATTTTATTTTATTTCATTTAATTTAATTTAATTTAATTTTATTTTATTTTATTTTATTTTATTTTATTTTATTTTATTTTATTTTATTTTATTTTATTTTATTTTATTTTATTTTATTTTATTTTATTTTATTTTATTTTATTTTATTTTATTTTATTTTATTTTATTTTATTTTGTTATATATAATTTTATTTTATTTTATTTTATTTTATTTTATTTTATATTATTTTATTTTATTTTATTTTATTTTATTTTATTTTATTTTATTTTATTTTATTTTATTTCATTTTATTTTATTTTATTTTATTTTATTTTATTTTATTTTATTTTATTTTATTTTATTTTATTTTATTTTATTTTATTTTATTTTATTTTATTTTATTTTATTTTATTTTATTTTATTTTATTTTATTTTATTTTATTTTATTTTATTTTATTTTATTTTATTTTATTTTATTTTATTTTATTTTATTTTATTTTATTATATTTTATTTTATTTTATTTTATTTTATTTTATTTTATTTTATTTTATTTTATTTTATTTTATTTTATTTTATTTTATTTTGTTTTATTTATTTTATATTATTTTACTTCTTTTTAGTTAATTTTTTTTTTTAATTTTATTTTATTTTAACATAAATAAATTTTTTTTAAATAAATTTTTTAAAATAAAATAAATTTTATTTAATTTAATTTAATTTTTTTTATATTATTATATTTTATTTTATTTTTTTTTATTTTATTTTATTTTATTTTTTTTATTTCATTTTATTTTATTTTATTTTAATTTATTTTTTTTATTTTAACATAAATCAATTTTTTTTTTCAATAAATTTTTTAGAATTTAAATTCATTTATTTTGTAACGATTAATGAAGAGAAGCAAATAGCGCTTGAGGCTATATATTATTATTTCAAAAGTAAATATAAACATACATACCTATATACATATGTATGATATCTTCATTAGCGGATACATGCACTCATGTGATTGGACATCTGCATCCACGCTGCAGTGAAATCTACAGTTTCAGCGAGGCGGTTTCCAATAAAATTTTGTTTAAATTAAAGTCATGGCCTCAGATAGTATTACAAGCCGTGAGTGCACACTTGTGTACATATGCACGTACATGTAGATACGTAAATATTGCAATTTAATTTCGTGTGCAGAGAACAATTAATTGAAATTAGAGAGGTTGTCATTCGTTGTAATTTAACGTGAAGGGTAATTAAATAAATTAAAACAAATAAATTATTTTCAAATAATAAAGAATTTAACAGTATATTTTTCATTCTAACACCAGTCAGATTTTCAAAATAAAATATAAACAACAACAACAATTTGTTTAATTAAAGTAGGTAATTTATTTCATTTTATAAAGTAATATAAGGCAGGACTACTGGGGGCTTGGCTACAAATTCGAGATAATACCACGGTGCTAGATTGCAAATTTCAGAATTCAGAAATAAATTATTTTTCTATGGAACAGCTGCAAATGCAACCAACAAGCTAAAGCCAAATAAATCGCCAGATCCGGACGTCATACCCGTGGAATTGCTTTAAGTCATTGCCCTAAAGCGGGCTAATCTCTTTTTTTAATAAGTGGAAAGAAAATATTGTACTCTCTGCATGATGGACACTAACAGAAAATTTCTAAAAAGATTTATTTAAACATTCGCTTATAAGACCACAAACTGTGCTTTCGCTGGAGCTACTATATACTTTCTTCTTCAGCCTGCGTCACTGAATGTGAATTTACAAGTAAAAAATCGAAAATTAGTGAATTTCTTAAATGAAATGCAAACATTTGCTTTGTAAATTATTCCAAATGAGTTGTGAAGTGTTAATTAATTCTGCAAAGCTACCGCAAATGTGTCCACAACAGCAATGGAAAATGCAAAACAGTAAAAGAATACAAAAGGACAAAAGAACGTGCTTGAACCAGATATTTGCTAATTTACATGGTCAGTTGTGCACAAATACACATACATATATATATATATATATGTACATAAACATATGTATATTTACAAAAACGCTTTCTTAGTAATTACAAACGATTTCATCCAAAAGCTAATTAGTGTGGGCTGACCGTGGGAGTGCCAAACACAAATGCAAAGGTTTGTGGGTTCATTAAAGCGGGGAACAATAGATGGTAGCGCGCTTTGAAGGGAAAACAATGAAATCGATTTAGTTTTCTATCGCCTTGTTTCTGATTTTATCTTTGTACAATCCCTTTATTACCGCTGAACAACCGAAATAATCGGAAGAAAATATAAAAGTGAAAAGGGAAAATATCTAAATTCGCTCAACCGCAAATAAATTACCAATTGTCCAAGTAAATAATGTTTCCGCTTACAGTCAAAAACAAATAAAACAAAAAAAAACAACTACTCAAGCGAACCGCACACTTAGCTTAGCACTTGAAATGTGCAGTCCAGCGTAAAAACGTTTTTGTGTTAAAAATTGCCCAACGGAAATTAATTTAATTCACCGGCATTTTCCAATCGGTGGCAACACCTTCCCTTCTCAACCGCACATCCAAAAAACAAACTAAATTACTTTCATTTTTGGTTTGTTGTTGGGGCAGTTGGGAATGTAACGGAAATACTTGCGAAACCAACTGCGCATTAGCCGACTTATAAGCCGATTGTCTGGCGCTGTTGCGGCATGTAGTCAAAGTTAGAGCATCAAAAAATATTAGAAGAAGATTATATTAGAAGAAGCAGTGCTGTGACAACAAAAACAACAATAATTGCAAAAAGCTGTCATGAGTTTTTCATTCATAACCAAAAAAATGCTTTGTTTTTTTTTTTGATTTTTGTCGGTTATAATTTGTCATTTCTTTGCAGTTACTTTTTGTTTTTGTTTAATATTTAATGTACTGCCTCCATCCTTGCCGATTTACTGTTTGACTGCTGATAAGTTGACAATGTTGTCACTTTCAACATGAGGTTCTTTTTGTGATGACAAATCCGTCAGCTGTCATAACATTTATTTTTTACATTGATTTTGATGCAAAAGGAAATATGATGAGACTGAACGAAATTTATGCAACTTTAAGGAGTTCTAAGTAACTTCATGGACTAGTCATAATTTAACTTGACTTGGTATAACCAACGGCAGGGACAGCAGAAATTGTCAAGCAAACCGAGTGTATTCCTGACATGAAAAATAAAAGCAACTCGCACTTGGAGAAGGAGCTCGACCGAAAATCGCATCAGCAGTTACAAAACGCTAACTAAGGTATAACGAACACGGAAAGTTATTAGAAATCCTTCGGTAATTCTCTATGGTTTATTTATTTATTTTTATATGTAAAATGATTCAAAAAATCACTGAAATTAAAGCAATAGGAATGAATGTAAATGTCAGTTTTAATATCTTAGTTTTACCATAGATGTCGCTGCGGCTCTAATGAGTACTTTTACTAAAGTAAACTGAATGTACTCATTCATCAACATTTTTTTTTAGATTACAAGGAAAATAATTTAACAGTGAGTAAACTGTTAAATAAAATTAACCAACCAAAAAATCATTTATATTCAGGCGATTTGATTTAACAGGTTTCATGACTGAGGCATGTCCATATAGGTAAAATAAAATCCGACCGATGTTCGGAGTATAATCGATCGAATACATTACTTACTGTTATACATTTTAATAATCAACTCTACTTTTTAATGATGTACACTACTTAACTATTAAATATTTTGAAAAATGTTTTACAACGACATCGCGTTGTTCTCTTCGTCCTCTTTGACCATCCACTGTTTTGCTGCCCCAGTTTTTTTTTCATTTAAAAATGTAGGGAATATGTAAATTTTTAGTAAGAGTTTTTATAATATTGCATTAAATTGGGGATATATATTTTAATTTCACTTTTAGTAAAAAGAAAATGTGCCAGCAAGTGTGATCAGACAACTTAGTTACTCTATAATAACAGATAGAAGAGCTCGAAAATCTTGACTTCCGGGACACATCGACAAAAACTGGCAATTTATTTGTTTAAAGATGTGGATTAAAGTTAGAAATAAAAATATTTTCATTACGTCAACACATTCAATCATAAATTTATCATCGAATTCTTCACATAAACATGGTAAGAGTTTAAAAACCGCCTTGATTTTATAAATACATATTTTTTAATAATTACTGGTTTCTTCATTTTTCTATATACAAATAATACTTTGATTTAAATAAAAGTCGGTGCTTAATATTTTCTTCTACGGTTTTAATATTTTTGTTTTGATCTGTCGGAGAGTTTCTGTACGACGAAAAGAGGTGATTTAGTAACTGATGCTCTGAGTATACTGAATTTATGGAGGGAACACTTCTCCTGAAAGGAAATGGCGAGCCTGATTCCCCAATCGATGATGTAAAATAACTGTTTAATCGCCCGACTATAAACTAAAGTAAAAGTAAAAAAAAAACAAAGCAAGGGGGTCAGGCGATTACTGGACGAGCTATTCAAATACGGCGATGAATAACTTCTTTGCAAAATATGGTCGGATGAAAGCATTTCCGACGATTGGAACCTAAGTATGCTCTACCAAATCCACAAAAAGGACGATCCCGTAGTCTGAGCCAGGAACCGTGGGATAAGCCACCTAAATATCGCATATAAGGTCTTATTGTGTGGGTTTAGACTGGCTAAATCAACCATTGACTAAATTTTCCTCATGCGCCAAATCTTGGAAAAGACCCCTGAAAGGAGAATCGACACACACCACCTCTTCGTCGATTTTAAAGTAGCCTTCGACAGCACGTAGAGGAACTGCCTCTTCTTCACCGATGATATCGACATTATTGGCCTCAACAACCGAGCCGTGAGTTCTTTTTTCTCCAGACTGGGTAAGGAAGCGAAGGATATGGGTCTGGTAGGGAATAAGGGCAAGACGAATTATTTCCTATCATCACAGAAACAGTCGTCACATTCGCGACTCGGCTGTCGTAGATAGATCATCTACCTTGAAAGCAATATTAACACCAACAACAATGCCAACCTGTAAATCCAGCACAGAATCACTCTAGCTAACAGTGATTTCCAATTGACGGCAAACAGCGAAAAGAAGAAATGAATGGCGCAATACTATTAATTCGGCTATAATACCGTAAACCTTGTCTACGCCAGTAAAGAAGAAGAAGAAGAGTCAAAGAATTTCCATAAATTTCCGATAAAAATCAGAGAAGACAACGATTTGGTCATAGTTCGCATGGTAAATGAAAATGATTGTATGACGAATTGGGTAATTTGGCGTGCAGTTGGTGTGCGCATAACAATTGAGAGAGCCGTGGTTTTCCATATATATGGTTTTTACATAAGCAAATCAACAAAAGCATGCTAAAGTTACAATTGTAATTATTAATAGTATATATTGAAAATTGTTAAGTATTGCAGACGTCATCAAGGCTTCAATCAAGCTTTTGCTACATAATAAAATGATTGATGTATCTGTTTGGCAACCTTGCATTTTCTAATTGTCTGCAATAGCAAAGTTTGCAAAGTTTTATTTATTTTCTATTTGAAAAAAAGAACATTTTTGAAATACAATTTTCTGCATACGTTTTTGTAAAAATTTTCATGCAAATTTTTCACTTGAAATCAACACTTAATTATTGAATAATAAATATATTAAGATTTATTTTGGTATTAATTAAATGATTGACATAATGACAATGGTTTGAAAATCTTTGAAAATTGCAATAAAGCTGTCACAATCCATCATAATTTTGCATATTTACAGCTCAACTCAATCAATTTATAAAAGTAAAATTTAATAGAAGAGTCAAATAATCATTATTATCTCCAGTATATGTTTTCACGTAAGCTTTTTAACATTTAATATATGTACATACACGTATGTCTCCCGTCCTTAGAAAAAATGGTACAATTATATTAAATTGTTTGTTGAGTTGCTCTGTTAATTTGTATAACAAATAAATTCACTAATGGTTGTAATAAATTATAATTAACAAACATTTGACATGTGTGAAACATAAAAGTAAGCATAACAATTAGTCATAATTGTCGGCGTCCCAAAGCTAACTAAATTATCGTAAAACAAATGGGTGCAGTTTTTATACACGGTTTTTATTATTATTTTTATTATGTGATTCCATACAAATAAATCATATGACAACCAACATGTGAACAATTTAATAAATATTTCAGAGCAATTTTTCAGTATGGCAACTCAAACTGGCGTAGATAGAGGAGAAATATAGATTGAAGAGTTGAGCAATGAAGCTCCCAAGCGACATTTGTCAAGTTTAAGAGAAAATTTTTAGATGGCGGCACGACAAAAGGGCGACGAAAATGCAAAACGCTAGACGAGAATGAGCAGAGTTTACCCTGCAATTTAAGATATATATACAACTACCAATGCAATATATATAAATTTATTTTGTCGAAAGAGAAAACAATAATGATAATAAAATGTATAATTTTAAAGATCTAAATATTTTTCATTTCACACTTTTAACACATAAAATATTTTTTTGAAACTTTAAAATAGGCATTAGAACTGTGTAGTTTGGCAATAGCTGACGCTCTCAAGTGTCGCACTCTTAATGTCGCGTCGTCGACTAAGTATTCAATACTTGAAACTGACTGAAAATAGCAGACTTTTGTATGAAGAAATACAAAATCTGAATTTGAGTAAAACATAAAATATTTTTAATGATGATATTGTATTAAAAAGTAACAATTGAAACTATGAATCATTAAAAAAGCTCAAGCAATTTTAAAATTATAATGAAAACCAAGTAAGAGAAATATTAAAATTTATATTCCAACTTACCAAATTAATTTTCCACTAAAAGCACAGTTAATCGAATCTGAAAGCAAAATAAATAAAAATAATGATTTTTATTTTATGAGAAAATTAGCTTGGTAATAAAATAACCTTAGTCAAAGAATAAGAAATTATAGATTTTCCGATAACTCCTTGAAGCGAAGCTTTAACTCAAATTTCTGACATAATAAAACT
Source organism: Ceratitis rosa (assembly GCA_037013455.1). Classification (NCBI taxonomy): domain Eukaryota; kingdom Metazoa; phylum Arthropoda; class Insecta; order Diptera; family Tephritidae; genus Ceratitis; species Ceratitis rosa. The sequence continues at coordinate 2,344,819 of JAWMAG010000046.1, read as the reverse complement.
TTATTAAAGAAGATATTTATAATACGAGTACTCTAGTGGGATAGAATTCATCAAGCTACTTGACTGTCTCCGCCTAGAATTTCTCGCAAACAAATCAATCAAGTTATGATATGCAAGCGACATGTGTGGGGGGTTTGAGATCTGTTCCAAGGAATAACCTGAACTCTGATCATTAAGCAGCGACTGTCAATATACGCAAAGAAGGTTCGAGGTGGAAAAGTTACTCGACTTGGACATCTACCCTCTAAGAGTGAGAACATTCATCAACAGCTCTGTATAAAGGAACTGTCGGAGAGTATTTCAAGCTTCATAGGTATAGCCGGCAACGAAATCATTGATCTTCTATGAGAAAATGCGGTAGAAGGTTTCAAAGCATACTCGTACTCATGAAGGATACATAAAGGTGACACGGGGATCTGACTTTTCTTTGAATCACTAATTGGAATCACTAATTGCGAAATATTGCAGAGATGTGGTTTGGAAGGAGAGATACCAGCAATTATAAGAAGAAATTTAGAGGGAAAGAAGCTTCTCACTATTTTACGTGAAGAAAATCATAATAATAATTCCAATAAAAATTTATATATTGTACATAAGTATGCGGACATACATACTATGTACAACTCATACATATGTACATGCTCGTCCAAGCGTGTAAATATAAATAACAAAGGAATTGGGCAGAAATGAAAGCACGAATCATTTTACACGTAACATACATATGTACATGCATACAATAGCATTATGAAAAGCATAAAGCAGAGTACTTTTGCCAAGGTTGCATTCCAATTGCCAGCAGCAACAGGCAAAGAACACACACCTGAAAATATGTTGCAAAAATGCGCAGCAGAAATTTGGAATTTCCGCTTTTATTGTTTTCCCCCATTATCTGACCCCCTCTTTGCACGCTATTTTCATGCCCTTATGTACATACATACATACGAGTACATAAATAGGAAGAAAAATTTCCAAACTGCTACCACTGACTTTAATTTACCTTGTGTATATGTGTGTATATTTGTATTAATAATAAAGTTTACTTGACTTCAATTTATTTTTTTTTTCAGTTTTCTCCATTATATGTAATTTATTGTTATGTGCCATTAACACGCATTATTTCAAACGCAGGCAAGTAAATTGTACGTGCATACACTTTGTTAAATTTTTATATATTTTATAGATTTATTTGCACATTTTTGGCGCCTTTTATCCCACCTCAGAGACTAACCAGAGACCAAACCATATTTTCTGCCAAAGCAGTTTGGCAATTTGTAAAATACATATACTCGTACATATATGTATGTAGTATGTATATAAATATACGACTTTGATTCTTTGCTTCACAAACAAATCAAAAATATATGAAGAAGCAACACTGTTTTGCCATATTTATATGCCTGCCAAACAATAACAATTGGTACTCGAGCGAAAACAGTAAAAATGAAATATTATATAAATTATAGTTATTATTATGGTAATGGTAATGTATGTAAGGTGTATGCAAAATTTCCCATAAATAATTACTCAACACTTTCCACATCGCATTGATGTGTAGTTTATCCTCAAACGTCCAGCTTATATAATAATTTTCGCTTATAAATTATTGTGTATATATGTATGTACACGTATGTATCTTCGTGCACATGCATATCTGCTAAATTAGCAATTTACGCATATTTAATTTATACTATTGGGAATTTAGTGCAAAACGTGAGAATAACTTATTTATTTTCGCTGTGTTGTCGAGCTACTTATGCTCCGGCATGCATGCGAGCACATTGTTGCTGTTTGTTTATTGAGATGGAATCGTAATCGTTATCGATTAACACGGTTCACTGGTTTACAAGCCACATTTGATGCGTTGCAAATTAACGACTTCAAATATAAGTTACTTCACATGCATAAATACATATATTATCATATGTATATAAATACATACACATATGTATGTACTTCATCCACTTATTTTACTTGCTTGAATTTAAAATGTTAATGTATATTTGAGTGCAGGGTGTATCAGTTAAGTGTAAATCAGAATTCGAATGAACCCACTTTGACTACTAAGTGTTTTTTTTTCACTGCAATATTTTCTTACTTACATATATTCTCGATGTAAATACCAGATTGATGCTTATGATAATTGATTTTTCGAAGAATCCATTGAACAATTTTCTCACCCTACACTGAGATGAGATTACTTAAGAATTGATTGAAGTTTAAGGTTTTCTTTTGTACGAAAGCTTGCTGGTGGCAATTTCAGTGATACTTTAAAATTAAATGAAGATGAAGTATTAATTATATGAAAATTGCTTTTTGGCATTTTAAAGCGTTCAAGAACTTCAATGCAGGGAGCATACTTTGCTGGCGCCATTTCACACATAATTATATTAAGAAGTCAAAGTGCCCATATTCAAAAATTTTCAATCAAATTTATTGCAAATATCTGTCAAACTAACAGTTAGTAAGCAATCGGTAATCGACTGTGTGGCTGTGATGTTGCAGATATTAGGTATGTTCATTGAGAAATGTCAGTAAAAACCAGCCAGTAACGAAATTGAGAGAGTTAGATGCTTTACTCTCCAAAAGATAGAAATTTACAGAGTTTTCAGTAAAAATTAGCCAGCAAGTGGTACAACAACTGTTTATTTTGGCGGTTAATTTTGAATTCGTTCATTTATACAGTTTACTATTTCTGGTTTTAAGTATTTTCCTAAGTGTTTTAATAAAATTGGCAATTATGTGACATTTTTAAGTTATTAATAGCATTCGAAATTTATTGTATTTCAACAGTGATGAAATTCTATAAACTTTATGGCCGTCCAACGATAAATAAACTAATAAGTTTTTTCTAATAGTCCTCTAAAAGGACGAGGATTAATGGTAAGACTTGCTTTGCAACAATTTATAACTTAGATTTTCAGTAAGGATGACTGAAATACGAAAATAATTTTGAAATTCTTTTTCCGTTTAAGCCGGTCATAATTAACTCAAGATTATTATAGAGTTTATTCGATTCTGTTTAAATAAAAACCAAGCAAGAGCTTTATTTTTCCTTCTAAATGCTACTAATATTTCATTTTGTGCATTGTCGTCGCTTCCGGAAGTTTAATAATGCATTATCCTCATTGTGGCCGTAGCAGCAACTTTGCTTCGAATTTGTTATGCGGCTCCTTTTATCGCCATTAATAATATATTCTAATTCTATGCCTTCCTAACTTCTAATTTCTCAACGGAAGCTGGATGGTTTGCCACTGCCACCACATTTTCGTTTAAGGGGTTATATACAGTTAATGGGCCAAAAAAACCGAATTTTTAGGAATTTTTTTTTGGGAAGTCTTTAGAATTTATTGATTCAAAAAGTTTACATTATGGTATTATTCAACAATATTTTAATCCTTATAACTAGTAAAAATATTTCTCTGGGGAAGAGCTACAGCTGATCTCCAGGAGGTCCTCTGAAAAAAGACGTCTTGCGGTAACCACTCTATCTCTGAACTGGATCATCTGAAATTAAAAAACCAAACAGATTTCATTAAAGTAATGTTAAATCTAGGGATTAATCACAAAAGAATAAGCAAAAAAAAACTTTTTTGTCAAAATGGCGCCTTCTCAAAGAAAAAAGTTGATTTTTCAGCGAAATTTCGATTTTAAATTGTTTACCATATAAAAAAAAGTATTTATCGGAAAAATAAAACCTTAGATTAATCACTGAAAAATATATTCAAGAAGCTTTTGTTAAAATTTTAGACAAATCGGTTCAGTCGTTTTCGAGTTATAGTGGTCACCGACTTTGAAAACACCATTACTTACATATACTTCCAAGCGCTCCGAAACGTCATTACAAATGTGCGTGTAACTTCGAAAATATTTGCCGGATCGATTTGAATTTTCTTGTATATATTTTTAAATATATGGAGATACAGAAAATAAAATAAAAAAATCGATTTTTTGAAAATCATAATTGTATATAACCCCTTAACGAGTGCCTTTACTATTGTTGGAATCATTGATATTGTTCAGTTAAATTAAACAACATTACATTTAACTTATTTCTTGGTATATAATTCATATTAAAGAATTAAAATTATTTTAATTTTAAATCAATTTTGTTTTGTTGACAAAAATTCAATCATATGATCATAAAACAGCTGTTTTTCATACTTGCTAGTTGTTACTGGATCAAATTTTCCCAGCACGAATTTGAAACTTTCTCTCCAACTAAACGTCAAAATTGCGCTCTCTCGTTACCAATTTTTACTTGGTTTTTGGCTCAACGAACACTTCTCAGTAAAGTTTGGTAAGAATTGTTACTGCCCATCTAGTCAATCAACAAAACTCTTGTAGTTGAAGGTCTTGAAATGTTTAGATTAGGACATTTGCATGTTACTGTTGTATCAAAAACCTTTGCCATGAGCTGTGCTTTTCTCTTTCTTCTTTTCTGTCCTCTTTTTTTAATTTCTATTGTTTTTTATTTCTTCGATTGAAATTAATCTAGATATTACTAATTTGTAACAATAAATTTTTTTGCGACTCATGAAAACATTAAATAATTAATTATTTTTGGTTAGGCTAGGTTAGGATGGACACCAAACAAGCATACATTAATGCCATTGAGGATGCTAATGGCGCCCATCCGTTAGTCAAAATAATGCATGGAAAATAGCTTCAGCGGTTATAAAACGCCATTTATACATACGAGTCATATACGTATATGTATATGTATTATATTTCGCTAATGTTCTAAAGGGAAAGAATACAATTAAGAGTTTTTTCTCTATGCAAGATATGCAGAAGTCATTTGTAGGTACGCTCATCCTCGACGATGTACCATAAGAAGGGTCATAATTCTAGATATTTAATTTATTTTTATCGAGAAAAACTCTCGTGGGATTTTTTCATCCCATCATACACATTGCAATTATAATATCTGTCACTATAGCAAAAGAGATAGAAGATTGACATTCTTTGTAGACCGTTATATAGATTACTGGATCCAGATACCCATACTAAGTTCACGTTAGGTGCGGTAATACTACACGTATGCTGCTTCCGATTTGACCATTCACTTATCTATTAGAGAGGCTCAATTATTATTCAATTACTTCATATACCATTCATACATCATGGAAGAGAACCATTTGTGGTAAATATCCCACCTCTGATCATTCCTAAGTCAGGTTATTATGAGTTACACTCGATTTTCGATCTTCGTTGACTGTGGAAACTCGAGTACTTAACTTCTAATTTCTATTGTAGAGGCTTTTGTCTTCACCTTCTCAAATGATAAAAACATTTCGTGTGCCTTATGAAAGAGACGAGATTTCCAATTTCTGCTGAGTATAGCTGAGCGAGACAGTCGAAAAAGTATTTCCCGTGGAATTTGTGTCACGCAGATGTCAAGGCTGGACATTGACTCCTTCTCTTCTTCGTGTCTACAGCTGCGACAAATATTATTAGAGTGGTAGCAAATTCTTTTCCCGTGAAACCCCATTAAACAGTGGCCTGTCGCTATATTAGTGGAGACTTTATTTATACGTGGGCGCCTCCGAACGACTGATGGTTTTATGGGGAGCTTCTATTTCATGTCATGAGATACACTCGGAAGGGTTGACATTCCTCTCAGAGGGGCTTAGCTTAATTTTTTATTTAAATTAATTTTTTAGAACTTTTTAGATGTTAATACGACACCAAGATTTGAACTCGAACCTTCCGAATGGTAGTTCGCAATGCTAACCACTCGGCTACCGCAGCCGCCTTACTTACAAAGACAATATTCCACCGTTGGAGATTATCTAAACACAGCCGACTCCACCTTAGCGAGCTTAAAAAGATAAAATTTCAGAGCTAGATTCTACGTCTGCAATACCTGCAGTGTAAATTTCACTTTTGCTTTGGGAGAGCTTTAATTCTACCAGCCGCTACCGCTTAGTAATTTAGTGGTGGGCCTTAAGTTGGTAGTATACTTACTGATATACAATAATTACTGCAGAGCGTAGTCTTACATATGTACACTACACACAGCCTAGGCACTCTAAAATGGTCACAGAATTCGTAACAAAATCTGCATCAGTTTAAAGAACTTCTTATAGATAAAATGAATACACAAACGCAAAGAGTTCAAGCGACGAAAATAAATTCAATATAAATAAAGCTGTAGTCAAAAGCGATCGTAGCTAGCTTAAGTGATACATTGTTATCGAAAATCGATTATACGTATCAATAGCAGCCACATCGTTGCTTATAAAACGTTCACACTAGTTTTTAGTTTATGTGAAAACCCGTGGCGCATAGATTGAAACAATGCCCCAGTGGTTTCGCTCGAAAAAGCTTTTGATTATGGGGTATGGCAGCGGAACGTCGATCTCTTCTAACTGTGTGAAAGCAAGTAGTTTAAAAGGACATAAGAAAAGTGCTTCAAACCCTCAAAGCAGTTCTTTCGTTCCGTTTTGAGGGGAAATGCAACAACAGACCGCTACAGTAAAAGCTCTGCTTTCACCTCTTGTTGTATGAGTGCGTGTGTCTGTGTGTATGGTTTTCTTATACGTGTGTTGAGTGAATTTATGTTAGGGTGGTAGTCTTTGATTAAAAAGTGATTTAGCCTGGGGGGCTAAACATACCGGCCCCCTTGCCATAGGCAACATCCTTTGACGAGGTGATTCCACTGCCATACCTATATTTTTACAGATTTGTTAAAATTTATACATGTATGTATTCAATTTTTATTAGTATGCTGGTAACTAGCCCAACGTCCTCGAGATCGGGTTCCTTCCTTGGTTGAACTCTGATTAGCTGTTAGAGGAAGAAATGAATGTGATTGCTGCGAGAAAAGAAATAAATTAAAAGAAAGGTGTGGTTGACGGTTGCACTTCATAAAATTCAGGTTTATTATTTCAATTTGTGTATGTATATATAAAATTAACGAACTATTACGATGCTATTACGATCGGCACGAGCCTGATAGTACCCACCCAAATATAGTGCTTTGGGCAACTAGCGGGCCAAAGGTGTTAGGGAGGGTACCCGTCTGAATTATGCTCGGGTATACGTCGGCTCCGAGCACTAATCGTATTGGCGTGGATTGGTAGAAACGAGGGTCTGCCAGTCGCATATGTGTGTACGCAGCCGCGAGTGCCGGGTCTACATTGGTCGTGGGACTTACTCTGGCATACCCTCGAATGACTGCCGCATGTGTTGTTAAGCTGGTGTTAACACCATGCTTTCCGCGTAAGCGCAGCATGCAGCCCCTTTCGTGTGTGTAGCGGGCAATCTGGAGATGCAACTCTTCGGCTAGCTCCCAGGCGATGATGGATGTAGGTGAGCAGACGTCGATTATTGCCCGCACCAGATGTAGTCGTCCTCCGGCTTCTAATTTAATTATTGCTGTCGGCGCTATAGCCGTGACGGGCTGCAGGGTAACGGGCGCGAGACCATGGTCTTGATTCCGGAATGTTCTGGGTAGCTGCCGGAATCGTTGCAGGCTTCTTTCAGCCTCTTGCGTAGACTGTGGGCGGAAAGTCCTAGATTCCGCTCCACGGCGGTGAACGGATGATTGATGTGGGCGGAACGTCCTAGATTCCGCTCCACGGCGGTGAACGGATGATTGATGTGGGCGGAAAGTCCTTGGTTCCGCTCCACGTCGTCGTGTTGCTGGTGGTAGTGGGCGGAAAGACCGGGACTCCGCTCCACTTTGTCGGCGTCTTTCATGCGCCAGTAGGGGTCGGAAAGTCCGGGATTCCGATCTCCGTTGCACACCCGGACGGAAAGGCCTCGATTCCGTTCCGGATGTCACCTCTCCTTCTTCAAGTTCCGACGCATCAATAGTGATAATGTCCCCGTCGAGTTCTTCGGCCACTTGCACACTCCATGGCCTGGTGTCGATTGGTTCGTCGGTCTGCAGATGTAAAGTTGTATGGTGCTTGCCCTGGCATCGCCTGCATTTTCGCGTGCTCGTGCATGCTTCTGCCCGGTGTGCTACCGAAAGACAGTTGGCACAATACTTGCCCAGGAGTGATTCCCGCAACCTTTCTTCCGGGGTTTTCGCCCGAAATACCGGGCAGAGTCTTATAGGGTGCTTTCCTTTGCAGAGGCGGCAGGGTTGTGGGTAGCGGTGAGCTTGTTGCTCAGCTCTCCTTAGCATTGCACCGAAACGAGTCATGACGATCTGGAAATGTGTAAATTTGGTATTGTTCCTAAGAAATCTCTCTAATTAGTTGGGTGGCGAGTTGGATTTTATTGCACGGAGGATCAATTTCATACATATATATATATACATATATATTTTTTTTTTTTTTGATGTGGGCTACTTTAAATTTAGACTGGGTGAAACCCAAGCCTGCCACCCGAAAATATGAAAAAATTACTCTTCATCATTATGCCTTCCGGGATAATTTAGCCGGCATTATTAATTAATGTTTCGAAAATGGAAGAAAGGCCAGTAACCATTGCAATCTCTCGACGCCCCGAATCGCATGTTCGTTTTCGAGAAGATTTAACGTAATTTGTTAGGGTTTATGCTAGCCTTGCTTGAAAGCAACTTTCTAGTGACGTGAGTGACCTCGAAAACATACGAAATTTTCTAGTGATATGTTTACAGTGAAACAATTATCATATGAACTTTCCAGTGACGTGATGGATGTTAGCTGGAAGACACACACGACGGGAATTCAATTCATAAAAAAAAAATTATTCGTGAAATCGTACTACTTGTTTAGTAGTAAAAGAATATTGAGATATTATTTTATATTTAAGCAGATATATATGTTAACATCATACAATGATATTTGTTTTCGATATCTTCGCTGCATCTGAACACGGTGTTATATACATAAATCGAAAATTTGTGTACAAAATTTTATGATATGTTTTTAACTGCTGCCAACCTAAATATTATCATGTTTTCCACGAGGTAAGTAGACATTTGGAATATTCCAGGAGTCCATTTTAATTTTCATTCTTTCAGTGCTCCGACAAGAAGCACTCCTAAAGTGTTTCGAGTGTTATTGATTGGAAAGTTTTAATTGAAAGCGAAAAAATAAGAATGGATCTTCAATTTATTGAAAAATTAACGGGTCGGCTTTGCAATAGTGCGCCAGGCTTTGAAACAAATTTCCTCTTGGGTGGGTTAGAGGAGGTCATACACATCATAAAAATATATGCCGTTCCCCGAGGTAACTTATAGTTTTCGAGAAATTTGTTGTTAAAGTTGATTTTTTGACCCACCGAAATCTCCGAATAAAAGCTAATATAATCACCCGGAACACTTAAATATCGCATATAGTAATGGCTAATAACGTTTACAAAGATTTTATTTAATTAATTTCTTCAAAATATTAACATTTTCCATTAATTTTACAAATAAAATATGCATTCTCACGTTTGTTTACTTTAGTAAGAAAAATGAAGTATACATGTCCGTTAGAACAAGAAAAAACTGTGCTGCCACCTTTGAAGAATAAGTATGTTAATTTAATATCCCGCTTGAACTTACAAAGGTGTTTCACTTAAAAATACTGTGCAAGGCGAAGCCGGTGTTGGGCCGGCCCTGGGTTATTTTTTTAAATGCGGCCGAAGGCCGCCAACTTACAAAGGTGTTTCACGTAAGAATACTGTGCAAGGCGAAGCCGGTGTTGGTCCGACCCAGGGTTACAATCAAAAGCGCGGCCGAAGGCCGCCAAATTAAAAAGGAGTTTCGCTTTAAAATACTATGCAAGGCGAAGCCGGTGTTGGTCCGACCCAGGGTTACAATCAAAAGCGCGGCCAGAGGCCGCCAAATTAAAAAGGAGTTTCGCTTTAAAATACTGTGCAAGGCGAAGCCGGTGTTGGTCCGACCCAGGGTTACAATCAAAAGCGCGGCCGAAGGCCGCCAAATTAAAAAGGAGTTTCGCTTAAAAATACTGTGCAAGGCGAAGCCGGTGTTGATCCGACCCAGGGTTACAATCAAAAGCGCGGCCGAAGGCCGCCAAATTAAAAAGGAGTTTCGCTTTAAAATACTGTGCAAGGCGAAGCCGGTGTTGGTCCGACCCAGGGTTACAATCAAAAGCGCGGCCGGAGGCCGCCAAATTAAAAAGGAGTTTCGCTTTAAAATACTGTGCAAGGCGAAGCCGGTGTTGGTCCGACCCAGGGTTACAATCAAAAGCGCGGCCGGAGGCCGCCAAATTAAAAAGGAGTTTCGCTTTAAAATACTGTGCAAGGCGAAGCCGGTGTTGGTCCGACCCAGGGTTACAATCAAAAGCGCGGCCGGAGGCCGCCAACTTACAAAGGTGTTTCACGTAAGAATACTGTGCAAGGCGAAGCCGGTGTCGGTCCGACCCAGGGTTACAATCAAAAGCGCGGCCGAAGGCCGCCAAATTAAAAAGGAGTTTCGCTTTAAAATACTGTGCAAGGTGAAGCCAGTGTTGGTCAGGCCCAGGGTAATTTTTTTAATTCCGGCCGAAGGCCCCAACTTACAAAGGTGTTGCACTTAAAATATATCGCATCGTGAATACGTTATTTGTTCATTCCTTTCTAAAATACTTATTCTTCAAAGGTGTGGCAGCACAGTTTTTTCTGATTCTAACGGACATGTATACTTCATTCTTTTTACTAAAGTAAACAAACGTGAGAACGCATTTTTATGTGTAAAAATTATGGAAAATAATAACATTTTGATAAATTTAATTATGTTAAATCGTTGCAAACATTATTAGTCATTATTATTACCGCTATTTAAGTGCTCCGTGAGCTTATATTAGCTTTTATTCGTGAATTTCGGTGGGTTAAAAAATCAACTTTAACAACAAATTTCTCGAAAACTATAAGTTACCTCGGGGAACGGCATATATTTTTATGATGTGTATGACCTCCTCTAACCCCCCCAAGAGGAAATTTGTTTCAAAGCCTGGCGCACTATTGCAAAGTTTCCCCAAATTAACTTCACTAAATTATAAATATTGGGCTCTTATGGCGCGTACTTATCTTGAAAAGGAGGAGTTGTGAGAGAAAGATCCAGCTGCAAATACTTATGTTAGAGAAAAACGCGCCAAGTTCATTTCACTTTGCACAATTGAACCAACATTCGTAAGGGACCTTCCGGAACATGTTAGAACTGCAAGAGATATTTGGCTGCATTTCGCTTCACGCTTTATAAAGAGACGCAGCTTGTCACAATCGCATGCTACGTCACCTACTGATAAGAAGCGCCTCGTGCTTTTTTTAAAATAAAATTTATTTACCACCGGAAAGCTACTCAAAGAAACATAGATCCATACAGCAAGAAATGTTGAAATGAAAGCTATAAAACACAGTCGGCTAAGCATTCAACAGTTGCAGGCCATCTCTTCTGTCATGTTAATGATGGTGAATTGGAGGGCCACCACCGGCATGTGGCCGCAGTGAACAGCGGACAACGTTAACCAAACGTTTCAATGCCTCATCATTGAAACAGTACAGAGACATCATTGAAGCAGGAAGCGATGATGAGAGGCCCTGAGCAAGCAGGAATAAGTGATATATATATAGTTATTACTTAGAAATGTTTTTATAATTACATATATAAATTTATTACTTATAATTGTTTTTATAATTACAGCCAGAACATGAGGGGAAGATCATAAATGTACATATTGATGAAGCCTAATCGAAGCGGCCAGGAAAGGGATGCAGCGAGATGTGTATACCCTCGCACGTTCTTGATTCCAGTTACGCGATGTTAATCTGTAAGTGTATATATGCCTATCATTTCTCCATCTTCTGTGACACCTTCATATGATTTGTGAGGTTAAATTTAGGATAGACATAGGGAAAAGGCCCTCTAAATTTTCCCACGGCTACAAACGCAAATAAATTACAGCACTGTTAGCATGCATTTTTGTTCCGTATATGAAATGATGTATTCTGGCTAAAGTTGATGATGTTTTCTTTAGGTTTCTCTTGTTGAAATATATATTCGGCACAAGCTTCAGCTTCTTCGCGACGTCTACGTTCCAGTATAGGCCTGATGGCGAAAACGATAAGTGCCCACTATGGCCAACGTCGAGAATATTCCAGCAGCCATAACGCCAACTGGTCGCACAATATCGTTTTCTAATTTCTTCTAGTAATGAATTCAGTTCAACGTCTTCGCTACAAATTGAATTTATGTTCTTTGAAGCAATAGAGAAAACACACTTAAATCTCTATGCAATTTATATATATATGTGTAAGTGTTGTTGTCCTTGACAATTGCACATCAATCATATTGTTAACGCCTTTTGAATGTACGGAACAAATGAAGTCATTCAAGACATACATTTTAAATTGAGTCACATACTTTGAGTTGTGACTTATTTGTATTGTATAAGCGAAACGGGGGACTTAGTGAAGCGTATTTAGCGTGTATTTACTAAACATACATATTTTGTATGACAATAAATTGATTTTAGTTCATTTTTGAAAGAAAAAAAACATTTTGTTTAAATTTTGCTTTAAGATCTATGAACAGTTGCCTAAATTATTTGTTCTGATATAAAATTCACGAAAAGGATTTTCAATATTTTCAAAACAATAAAATTAAAGAGAAATAAAATTCATTATACTATCTACACTGACATTCCCCAATTCGTCAAATATTTAGTACGTGGTAACCGTAGTGTGAATGAAGCATTAGTACGACCGATGGTTGAAACGTTTCGATAACAGCAAAATTTATCGGTTAAACTTAACGCAACTAGTAACTAATATTCGTAAATTTGCTTTGTTATAAATACTGAAGAGCAAACAGACATCATAATCAAAGTGCTTGAAGTGTTTTTAATTTTCAATTTTACTTTGCTGTATACCCTGTCTATAATACATTTGTTGTACATTGCAAATTGTTGTGCTTTAAAAGATGAATTCAAAGAATAAGCAGATAATAACAAAATTAGGAAAGAAAGTCAAATAAATATTGAAATTCACTCAGCACAAAATTTTGCAAAACGTATTTTACACAGCACCAAACAGTTGGGTGGAGAAAAGGAGAAGCTATGGCTGTCTGCTCCGCGGATTGACTAGCTACAACGGATTCAAAGTTGTAAATCATGTACAGGTTAAATGTTTCAATTATATTTTCATATATATATATATATATATATATATATGTATATATATATATCTAAAAATGCAAATGTAGCACACTAATAAAGCAGAGATACAAAACAAAAGTTTCAAACAGGGACGTGTCTAATGTAATTCAAATTGGTTTACCATCTAGAGTAGAATATAAAGTACATAGTTAATTGTTCAATAAGCATGAATACATACAACCTACCCAAATTGTTCATTTACAAAAAAAAACAAAAAAGAAGAGAAAATTTGTATAACTTTTACGTCTTTTGAGGATGCGTGTGTCTTACTAATAAAATTTGTTATTTGTTTTATTATAACAGAAAAGTAGAATAAATAGAAAATGGAATTATTTCATCACAACTAAAAAAGGCTTGAAAAACAAGCCGTTTCTTATTATAGGTCAAACTTTATTGCATGAAGACTACAGTATTTATATATGAATAAACAATAAGTGTTTCTAAAGCAAAATCATTTAAACCCCACAAGTATACTCGTACATACATATATACATTTACTGATCAGTCTTAAGATTAAGAGTGTATCACACTATCGTACTTCGCAAGCGGTTACTTATATAAATATTATTTATGTGCACTTTGGATGCATATTTATGTACAAGGGAGAAGGTGTGGCTTCTGTGGTTTGCAGATTGCATTATACTTGGGGAATTCTCCTATGGATTTAACGGCCTTATCAGTATTTTATTTTTATTTTAATATTTTTCCCCAGAATTATGCCATTTTTAATATATACGTATATATATATGTGTATATGTTTTAAGTTCACTTGCAAAGATAGCAATATCTCGAATAGTTACCGACCGATGGACTTGACAGGTTTACCATATGAAAATAAGTTTTCGAACTGGCGCATTTGGAAAAATGGTATTTATGGTTCGATTTACTTGACTTTTGGTACGAAGTTGGTTTTTTTTTTTTGATTTTCCCTTTTGGACGATAAGCCTAGACGGAAAACTTTGATTCTTGAAATTTGACCAGAGACCTGGAACCAAGCTCGCTATACTCAAAATGTAAAGGAAACACCAGCATAATTGTCAGAAATTAGTAAGATTTAGACATAGGCATAGATCGTGGGTAGATAATACATACTAATTTAAAATAAAGATTCTAGGTTTGACTCTCTTCGGGGCATTCATTTCGACATTTTTGTGAAGGTTTTTGAGCACCGACGGAGTGACTCACGGATACATATAAGTGTAAATAAACATTTTACCAATCTTACTGTTGTTTGAATTTTCACGACCACCGGTTGTGAACAAAGAAATATATATTGTAAGAAAATGATACCGTTCGTTCTTCATTTATTTAGTGTTAAGAGTAAAGTGTGTTATTATACCCATCAAAATGAAATCAGTAAGATCCAGGAAGGAAAACTTTAGATTGTGTCAACAATAAGCTGGTAGTGCTGTGCCACCTCAAAATCCGACATTGTTGACAGATACTCCTCGCAAATCTCCAAGTTCGTTAAAATCATAACGCCAGTAAAATATTCGTACAGTTTGAGTGAGTTGAGCTTCAAATATGGCCTTAGTCTATACTGGAAATACGCTTCAAATACTGCTGTATTCTGCGGTTGGAGTTGAACGCCCACAGGAGCCTAAGAGCTGTATTCAATCTAAGCGGAAACAACCAGAAAAGTAATTTTTTAAAAAGTTATTTCCTGGTGAGAATACTCTCTAGATGTGAATATAGAAAAGATGATGCATCCAAAAAGAACTTTGGGCATGTGAAGAAAAATTGTTTTGAATATTAAGGATGCTTCTCGTGATAATTAGTTTCAGGCTTTGGGAAAAGACCAGTGGGATCCGCCCAATTTTTGTTACGGGCCTAATGCTTAAATAAATTCTATATTTCCTCTTACCCTCATCGTTATGTGAGGGTGCTGCCTCTGCTAAACCTGCAATATGTTTGTATGAGGCATAGCATCCTCTTTAGCCTTTTCTCACGGATGCTTCTCTGAAGTTACCGTTTCATCAGTTCCTAACTTTTCAATGGGTAGTTCCTAATGCCTATGTGTTGTTATTACTTATGTCAACCGGCACCTTTTCTCCTGTAGCCATCTCAACCTCTTTGTCTACGAGTTTTATTACCTCATTATAACCATCTACCTTTTTAATGCCCATATTTGATTCCTGCCTGATTCTAAATTGCATTATGGTATTGTATTGATGATGATACATTGATGGATTTTGATTACTTTATGAGTGTTAGCGGAAGTAACAAGCCTTAAAGCTTTAATTCTTCTGCTATCTGCGTTTAAACGCGATGAGTAATAAAATCCATCATTGTTCTTTTCTGTGACAGAGTCGTGAGATTCTGTAAAGGTTTTGTAAGCACGTATGTCATGTACGTTTCTATATTTTATGCTGCTAATAAGTCTATTGGAATGAAAAGGAATGGATTGGTAGTAATTTCAAAATGTGGAATCGAAGCAGACTAACAGGAGTGGAATTCATCGCTGGTTTTTACGTCGTTTGAGATGTGGATCTGGTCTCGCAGATTCTTTTCTCGGTCTGTTCATTATAGGGCGGTAATAGTATCAATTTTACTAAGGGTCGAGTGACTTGTCCCCTTTGCGTTATCACATCGACGACCCGGACATGGTTGTCCGATCCTGGGTGTAGGTTGACGACCCTGCCCAATTTCCATTCATTAGGTGGTAGGTTGTCTTCTTTGATCACAACAAGATCACCAGTTTTAATGTTAGATCGCGGGAATCTCCACTTGTTGCGTTTTTGGAGTTCAGATAGATATTCAGTTTTCCATCTTTTACAAAATGTATGGTGTAGCGCCTTTAGCCGTTGCCACCGATTAACGATTGAGGCTCGATGTTCGTTGGCGTCTATTTCAGGAAGAGCCAAAAGATGTCCACCAACTAAGAAGTGGCCTGGAGTCAGTGGTTCCAGGTCGGATGGTTGGTTTGATGCGGGACTGAGTGGTCGAGAGTTGAGGCATGACTCAATTCTGCATAGAAGGGTCGAGAGTTCCTCGAAGGTATACTTGTGTTCTGAGGCAATTTTTTTGAAATGAGCCTTGAAGCTTTTAACTCCCGCTTCCCACAAACCTCCCATGTGGGGAGCTGAAGCGGGAATGAAATTCCACGTGAGCATTTGATGAGCGTATTTTGTCAAAGTGCTACTTCGTGCTTCGGCTATAAAAGCCTTTAAGTCTGATCGTAAAGATCTAGAAGCTCCGACAAAATTCGTTCCGTTATCGGAGTATATATTTTTGGGACAACCTCGTCTTCCTACAAATCTGGCAAAGGCTGCCAAGAATGATTGCGTGCTTAAGTCTGAGGTGGCTTCTAAGTGAATTGCCTTTGTGGCAAAACAAACAAACAGACAGACATATCCCTTGGAAACTCGACATCCTCGTCCGTTATAAGTTTTTATGTCAAACGGTCCAGTGAAGTCGACTCCAGTGTTTGTAAAAGGTCGTGAATATGTGGTCCGTTCTTCCGGAAGTACCCCCATAAGTTGCGTTTGTGACCGTTTTCTGTAAATTGTGCAGATTTTGCAGCTGTGAATTGTTGACCTAATCATATTCTGTACTCGTGGAATCCAGTATTGCGTGCGTATCAGGCGAAGCATAAGCTGATTCTCTCCATGAAGTGACACTTTGTGGATGAATTGTACTATAAGACGCGATAATTTGCTTTTGTATGGGAGGACAATTGGGTGGCGCTCATTATACGATAGATCTAATGATTTTCCCAGACGACCACCTGATCGTATTATATTTTCCCTGTCAATGAATGGATTAAGAGGTAAAATTTCACTTTTTGGACTTATAGGTTTTTTCAGTTCGAGTAATGAGTATTCCTGACCATAATGCTGCTTCTGGCAAATAATTATTAAGCGCTGAGTCATTGCTTTGATTTCATCTGCTGAAATCGAACAAGATCTCGCTTGAAAGGAAGCCTTAGTGTGTGGGTGAGTCCTTTGGAAGAATCTTATTACATAAGATAAGACTCGCAAAGCTCTCGCCAGGTCAGAAAATCTTTCAATAATGTCTTCACTGATACTGATTGCCATAGTTGTATGAACTTGTACCCTTTTCTCTTCTAACTCGGTACTATAGTTTTTGTCTTGTGTGGGCCATTTTGACTTTTCTTCTTGCAACCAAGAAGGACCTTGCCACCACAACGAATTTGATACTAAATCTTGTGCGCTAATGCCTCTACTTGCCAAATCTGATGGATTTGATGCTGAATCCACATGTAGCCAATTTTGGTTTCCTACTTTTTCCACAATTTTCGTGACTCGATGAGCTACAAATGTTGACCACGAGCATGGGGGTCTTCTGATCCAGGCTAAGACAATAGTAGAATCAGTCCATAAATACGTGGTAACCTGACCTAAATTAAGATTTGTTATTATTGAATCGACTAGCTCTGCTAGCAAAACAGCTCCGCAGAGTTCTAATCGTGGTAATGAAATAGTTTTCACTGGTGCTACTTTTGACTTAGCGACCAGGAGATTGACATATATTTTGTTTTCTTTCCTTACACGAAGGAAAATACTAGCAGCATATGCCTTCTCAGAGGCATCACAAAAGCCATGAAGTTCTACTTGATTTGTTGGCGAAAAATGTACCCAGCGCGGAATACGGATTTTATTAATTTCTGAGTAATTATATATGAAACTTTGCCAACGGTCTGACGTAGTTTCGGAGACTGCTTCATCCCAACCTGTACCCTCTAACCAAATGTTTTGCATAATTATTTTTGCGGTAATTACGAATGGCGCGAGCCAGCCCAGTGGGTCAAATAACTTTGCAATAGCCGAAAGTATAGCCCTTTTTGTGAAGCTGACTTCAGTTACCAATTCCTTGGCTATGAAATAAAATGTATCAGAATGAGCATTCCATCTAATGCCCAATGCCTTTACTGTGCTGGTGTCTTCAAAATCCAGAAAGTCTTCATTGAGCAGGTCCGATTTTGGTATTCCCTCCAAAATTTGTTCGTGGTTAGACGTCCACTTGCGAAGTGGAAATCCAGCTGTTTTTAGTGCTAATAACACCTCGTTCTTAGCTTTGATTGCAGTCTCGATGCTGTGTCCTCCTGCTAAGACATCGTCTACATACATATAATTCCTCAGAATATCAGACGCTAGAGGGTATGAATTTTCTACATCATCTGCTAGTTGAAGTAGTGTCCTAATGGCTAAGTAAGGTGCGCAATTGACTCCAAAGGTTACAGTCTTCAATTCATATAGACTGATTGGTTCGGTTGGACTTTTTCTGAAGACTATACGTTGGAACTTGGTCTGATTTGAGTTTAGCATTATTTGGCGGTACATCTTTTCAATATCACTATTGAAGACGAATTGAAACAATCTCCACCTTAATAGCAAAATTGTAAGATCGCTTTGCAGAATTGGACCGGCGTGGAGAACATCGTTGAGGCTGACTCCGTTTTTAGTTGGACACGACGCGTTGAATACTACTCGTACCTTAGTAGTTGTGCTTTCTTCCTTTCTAACAGCATGATGTGGCAAGAAGTATGTATCACATTCGTCTCCGGGAACGTGATTTGAAATCCGCTGCATATGTCCAAGCGTCTCGTACTCCGCTAGAACTCTATTATATTCCTTCTGCAAAAGCGGATCCTTTGCCAGGCGTGTTTCGATGCGAAAGAATTGCGAGCAAGCAATTTTCAGTGATGGTCCTAATGGCGCATTCTTCTGGAAATCCTGTTTGAAAGGCAGGGATACGATATATTTGCCTTCATCATTACGCTTAGTTGTGTCTTTATATAGCTGCTCGCAGTAAGTCTCTTCAGTAGTGCAACTTCTCTTCCTTGGGATGGCCTCCAATTCCCAGAATGAAGCTAAGCGTTTGTCTAAATTGACTTCGCTGTAGAAGGAAACACAATTATTGTTTGATGTAACTGTGTCAGTCCGACCAGTCAATATCCAACCGAACACCGTTTCCTGTGCCAGAAGAGTCTCCAGTACATTCTTCCTTATGCCGCCTAATAATATTTGGGCGTAGATGTCACCGCCGAGTATGAGATCCACCTGTTCATTAGCAAAAAAACGTTTGTCTGCTAAGACTAAGTCCGGAAACGCTTGTTTAGTCATAGCGTCGATCTGGTAAGATGGGAGATCTCCGGTTAATTGCGGTAATACCAATACATTGGTATCTATTTTGATTAAAGGGTCGATTGGTGACCGCAGTTGTATGTAACAAGTCTCTTTGACTTGAGCCGACACTGTATTGTTGATGCTTGACACTTGGGCGTGTATCTTTTTTGAAGGCAGATTAATTCTGCGCTTGAGTCTTTCACTGATGAAAGAGCATTCTGAGCCAGAGTCTATTAGAGCCCGCGCTGAAAAATTTGTATTATTATAGAAAACGTTAACTCGCGCGGTCCCTAAGAGTACCCCTCTGCTCGTATTAGCAAAACAAGATTGTACATTTTGATTTTGTGCTTTGTTGGATTTCAAAGCATCGCGCCTTGCTTGAGCTTGCGCTGAAGTTGTTGGAATATCATCCGAATTGTTATTAATTATTGCTGCTTTTGGCTGAACTGCTTGTAAATGAAGAAGTGAATTGTGTCTTTGGTTACAAATGTTGCAGTTGAAACGACTCCTGCACCTTGTTACCGTATGACCAGAAGATAAGCAGTTCAAGCAGCTGTGAATTTTTTTTATATAATCAATTCTGTCTTGAATTTTTAATTTCAGGAAATTTTTGCATTCGGATAACTTGTGATCCGTGCCCTTGCATAATTTGCAAAAAACATTGGAAATAGTTGCTTGGTAGGCTCCAAGTCTCTTTTGCGGTTCTGGTTTGCTGATATTTTGCGGCTTTGAATTTCTTGATGGTTTTGTTGCCTTTATATCCGATATAGTTTCCAGAGTCTGAAATCTGTTCGACAAGAATCTGTCCATATCATCCCATTTGGGGATTTCGGATTTGTCTTGAACAGTCTGTTCCCAAAGAGCCAACGTGCTCTCTGGTAACTTTGTGGAACACAAATAGGTGACTATCGCATCCCAGTTTGCTACGTCTATATTGTGGTAGCGTAATGCGGAAAGGCAATTATTTATGCTCCTTTGTAGTTTTTTAAGTGAGGTTCCACACTCACTTTCTACTGCCTGTAAGTTAAAAAGAATTTTTATTTGCGAATTAACTAATATCCGCCTATTTTCAAATCTGTCGCATAAATTTTTCCACGCAGTGTTAAAGCCCTCGTTGGTAACTTTGCACTTACTCACTATTTCTTTTGCCTCTCCCTGTGTCTTCTGATTCAAATGAAACAGCTTTTCTACAGGGCTGAGACGTCTATTATTAATATATATGGCCGTAAACATATCTCGGAATGTTGGCCATGAGGTGTAGTCACCCTTAAATATATCTGTATCACATGGTGGGAGATGAATATTATGTTCCCTCATTGATATATCCTCCTGTTCTTTATCATATTTAGTGAGTTTTGCATGAAGTTCTGCCATGCTCGACATGCAGCGTAAGTAAACCGTATATGAAGTCTTGTATTTGGCTTTTACTGGTGTCGATTTCGCATCTGCCATGCTGGAATTTAAAAGTTCTTCATGGGAAATTTTCACTTTTCTCCATATAGCCTTTAACTCATCTTGTTGGAGGGAAAGCGTATATTTCGTATGGTCTGTTTCAGCCATCAAATTATAATCAGCTTCGAACTCTGATACCGAGTCTGCTAAGCGAATGAAAGTATCCATTTTGATCTTTTTTTTTTTTTGTCGAAAGTGAAGTTATGACACCAAAGGTAATAAAAGGTAGATTAACACCGAAGGTAATGAAAAAATTCTCCCAAAATCAAATTTATATAAAAATATGAGAAAACACCAGAATTTTAATGCTTTACTGCACAGTATTGCAATATTTTATTTGAAATATTAGATATTTATTAGATATGTATATGTGTATATACGTATGTGTAAATGCTTATGTATTTTGTTTATGTTGCAATAAATAATACTTTCCACTTTTAGATCTCGCCACCCACTTAGAGGAATATGTGTTTATATATATATATACCGGAATTTGAAAAAGTGCAGATGCAGATATTGAAGTGATTTTGTGAAAAAATATAAAAAATATTTAATATCAAAGAACAAAAGAAAGCACAGTTTACTTAGAAGTGATATATGTAAATTAAGCACGGTTATAAAATTCTGTGAATTGTTGTTAGTGCGAATGACTTGACCAATTGAAATACTGTTTACACAAAATATATTGCAAAACGAAATTAAGTGAAAAGAATATCAAAAAAATATGAAATTAATATTTTGCAATGAAATGAACTTAAATAAATTGTGTTCATGTAATTTATTGTCGAAAGAAATGAAAAGTGCACTAACAATTGAAAGAAAGCAAAAATGAAACGTGCCTGTATATCTCACACTTATACCAATGTATACATATACACGAAAAACACTGTGTTCACTTTCACAAAATCACTCGCAATATCACTGTGCTTGCAAATTTCGTGTATAACTATCTTGATGTTGGTTTCCGCGTATCTCAAGAAAACAAAATTTTATTTTTTGGCTCTTTTTTTTTTGAATTGTGCAAAAAAACTAGTGCTGTCAACCACGTACCTTTATAAAAAAATGTTGCTTGTTCAACGATTCTTGGTTGTGATTTATTTATTTTCCTGAGAAGCTTCTTTAGTTGTGGTGCTTTAATTAGCTGCAGTGCCGGCCTTCTTTAATATGGTAAATGGACTGTAAATGATGGTTGCTTGTTAAGTGTCGGTTCGTAAGGACCATGAAAACCCGTGGCGCATAGATTGAAACAATGCCCCAGTGGTTTCGCTCGAAAAAGCTTTTGATTATGGGGTATGGCAGCGGAACGTCGATCTCTTCTAACTGTGTGAAAGCAAGTAGTTTAAAAGGACATAAGAAAAGTGCTTCAAACCCTCAAAGCAGTTCTTTCGTTCCGTTTTGAGGGGAAATGCAACAACAGACCGCTACAGTAAAAGCTCTGCTTTCACCTCTTGTTGTATGAGTGCGTGTGTCTGTGTGTATGGTTTTCTTATACGTGTGTTGAGTGAATTTATGTTAGGGTGGTAGTCTTTGATTAAAAAGTGATTTAGCCTGGGGGGCTAAACATTATGTTTCGGTAGAAAGTGTGGAAAAATTAAGTATTTTAAGTATACTGAGTGAAGAAAAACTGCAATTTTCTTCAGAAATAATATAAATTACACGAAATAAAACAAAAAATTGCAAACAGATGCAGCAAGTTCTTATGAAATCTTTTATTTGCAAGTTTTCAAAGACGAATGCTTTGTGAGAATTATTGAAATTTAATTAAAAATAGATGCATATGTATTTTGTTTTATCAGTACAAAATGACTGACATATAAACAATTTTAAAGAGTTTATTGCAAGCTGTTGCCTATTTTAAGTGATTCCAAGTAAGAACTTTAACAAAACTTTTTTGCCTTTAACATTGAAGCAATGGTACAAAGTAAACTGAAATAATATACAATTCGAGGCAAAATTGCTTATTTATTTCTGAAAACACTGCTGTTTACGAGAAAAACTTACACAACTGACACACCCACCACATACGTGTACCACCCACATTACCATTTCGCCAGAGACTCGTCGTCGTCGTCAAAGAAAATACAGGAGGGCATTAAATTAAGAAATATATATTAAGTGTTTTGTTGTTGTTATTGTATACAACAATCGCACAAGTATTTTGGCGCCCAACAGTTATGCAGAGTTTTATCAAAACTAATTTTACAAATAACGAGACGGAAATGGTCGAAGCACCTTAACCCACCACCACCACCTCCACCATCTGAAACCTTTTCACTATATGTGTATGTACATATGTGCTCGCGTAGACGTTCATTCATATTTCTTTTGCGTCTTAAGCACTTTGCGTAAATTAGTAAATATTTTGCACAAAATTTTATATACCTAAACAGAAGGGTTAAGTACACGCAGTGCTTAAACAAAAGAACAGCTGGCGGTGGCGTCTCACAGAAAATAATTAAAAAGTAAGTAAGCCAATAAAAAACGATGACAAAAACGGAAATGCCACTTTGTGGGGCAGCCAACATATTTTTTTGCAACTTTTGCAATTCTTTTCATCCTCTCTTCATCTTCATAACCGCCTGAGAATGCCTGTAAGGCGTCGGCGTCAAACAAACACACTGAATATTTCGCATTGTAGAAATAACAGCACATAAATCTTTGTAATAAAAATATACACAATAAAAACAGTGCCAATTTATGTACATACGAATGTGTTTGTGTGTGTACATACACACATAGGGACAAACATTTGAACAAGCGAATAGTTTTGTGAAAGTGGAGCAACAAATTTTCTACTACTATTCTGGAGATAAAAGAATTGCGAAAGTCCAACACTTACTACAACAACTGCCACATTAGCTCAAAATGAAGTGAGTAAATTTGTTGGCGAAAAAAGCTTTTAAGTAAATTTAACCTATTTTTTCTATCGCCATAAAGTGGTGAACATTTTATAAATGTTATGCCAACTTACTATAATTGACACATTTACGTAAACAAAAAAAGAAGAAACAATAAAAACTATTCATTACGCTAAAAAGTGACTGGCGTAGACTGGATTGCAACCCATTTTGAATTTTTTATACAGACTGGACAAAGAAGCAAACCGAATCGCTCGGGTAGTGAACGAGAACAAGATAAACAATCCGTGCACTCGCATCTAGGACCACATATCACTACTGACAGTCTTTACTTTGTAAATGTGGAATCGTCTATATAAAAGCCAACATCAGCACCAATAATAATGTCATGTCAGCCCCGAAATACATAGTAGAATTGCTGACTTCAACAGGAGTGATTTTAGAGTAAGCAATTGAAAAGTGAGCTCCTCTCTAAAAAAAGAAACAGCAAACTCTACAAGTCACTCATCATTCCCGTCCCTCATGGCATGGACGAAGGCAATATCTGAGGAGAGTTTTTGTGAAAAAGATTTTGTGATATGTTTATAGAACGACGAGCTCTGTGAAATAAACATTGACGCGAATTGGTTTGCGAATTAGAAGACTATGCCTACCTTACCTAGGTAATGTTGACCGAATGGATGTAAACACTCTTGTTTTTATACTATTCACCAGTAGAAACATATGTATGTCAGGAAGTGGAGGATCTCAAAATCTGTTGAAGAAGGACTTGGCTTCACTTGGTGGCTCTAATTAGCGTCGAGCTGTGTAAAGAAGAAAGGAGTGGGGCGTTTTTGTAGACTCGACATAAGAAGATATAATTGGCGTTTTAGAACCGTTAAAATGGTTATTTGCAAACGCTTATTCCAACTTCCACCACTGTCTCTAAATGGCTAGGAAACTACAATTTTCATGTCAGAGATAGACTAGTGGGTATTAACATTACTTTCGGCGTCTCAAGAGGTGTGACGGTATAGAAAAAAGTAATGTTTTTTTTCTTAATTCTCGCCTCGGTTATTTTCTTTTGAACCCTATGGTCATAAAACTCCACTCAACTACAGCCAAAGGATCCTCTTCCTCGCCTTTCTGCTTAGAGGACCCAATTATGTTGGTTTAAAATATACGCGATGGAATATTATAGTAAGTTCAGTCCCTTACATGTACCTCGTTGGGATAACATAAGGATTTTGAAACTTCCAATCAACCAGCGAACTTAATGGCAAAGGAACTTCAAAAATCAATTCCCAAAGGTACTTTCAGTAGGAGATTAAAAGCTAATTTTCTGGTATTCAGTAGTCTGTAAAGGCACAAATTATATCTCCTACTAAATATAATTAGACTCTCCAGGGAACCATTTGCCACAGTCTAGTTACGCGAGTTTTACTTTATCAGCAGTGAAGTTGAATACCTGCAACTCCTGAGTTTGAAAACTAATGTCAGTTGTTAGTTTAAACATCTCACACACGGTTTCGATCACATCTATAGCATGTAGAAAACACTCTATCTCTAAATTAGCGCTGCTTGCTTTTTCTCCATTTCCAACGTCTAACGGACACCTAATTCGACAATGGGAGGTCACTGCAGATTTCGAAGAAAGAGCCGTATCACTTTTGGGCGGAGAGGAAAAATTTGTAGGAGATTTCGGTGAAAGGGTATTCTGTTCGAAACTTTGAAATAAAGCGATGTTTAGGCTGCTGCGACGGGCTCGTAAGATCAGATTTCGGCCGAGTACTCCTCTAATTTGGAGGTTTTGCGTCTTGATGTTTTCCCAATAAATGAGAGCTTCCCTGTCAAAGGACGACCGCAATTAGAAATTCCGAACGTTAGTAATAATCTCAAATATTTTTTAGAAATTGTTTCTGGATTCAAGTTAGAGCAGAAGCATCGGTCTCCTTAATTGAAATCCAAGCTAACCGTGCACAAGGACAAACTTCTTTTGGTTCACCGCGAAACGCCAAAGGCCAGGTCGCATAGAGTGTACTTTCCAACTGCTCATTTTCCGATCAGCTTTCACGAAGGTGCCCTATGATCTCTTCTAAGTCCAGCTGTGAAAATATACTGGAAGCAAATTTGATATAAACTAAACTCTTTTATTTCATTTTAACTGTCACACGCAGCCGGTCGAGCATTTAATAACTTGTGCTACCAACTCAGGTTCACACGCCTTCTATGAGTTCAAATGCAGTTAACAAGTATGCGTGGTAGTACAGAGCAACCATTACCAAGCCTCATACGTGTATGTCCTTCTCATGTCGACATTCACATAGTTTCTACAGGATTAACGGTCGTTGACTACCAACTAAGCTTATACACGCACTCACACAAATACACTATACCACAGATTACGCATAAACGTGAACACTTATACCACTTATACCACTTCTTATGCTCTTATGTCTATGTAGATAAATATGTATTTATGTATGTATGTGAAAAACTACATAAAGTGGGCTTGGCATTTGTATACATAGATAGACACTTATGTATGTATGTCGATATGTAATGAAAAGGCAAAAAAAGAAATATAAAGAGCGGAGTAAAGAAATAGAGCAATCTATAAGGCAAAATGCCAACGCACTCGTAAGGCTTCGTAAGCTGCGAAAAATATTGAATGGTTTACACAGTCGTATTTATATACGTGTATGTTCGCATATTTGATTATGTATAGATATGTTGCTATGACTGTATATACTCGTACCAGCTGGAGCAACGTTGGACCGCTTGACGCATCAAAACACGACTGCTAGAGTCGCTTTGAGTGCGGTCGCGGTGTTGTGGTGTCATTGCCGCATAGTTGGCGTCACAACTACACGCATTCAATTCATTATTCTTCTTTAAATGGCGTCGCTCCCGTTTTGAAGACGCGTAGAGACAAAAAAACATTTACGCATCTCCATTAGAGATGCGATATCTACGGAACCGGTATTAGGAGCGAACCCAAGACATTTTGTAGACTCATCCTTACGGAACTGAAGTCATTTTCAGCTCTCTGTGACTTCAAGGAGAGAATGAGGTCTTGTATAGAAGTAGAATTCAAAATTTTTCAAGCCAAAAATTTTCATATAACTCAAGCAGCTTCCGACTTCAGATCTCAGACCAAATACAAACTAAATAGCTAAATAAAACACCCGTTTGGAGATGAGCTAGTGTAAGAAGGCGAACACCCTGTGGATTGTGCATAGAGCTTAGGACTAGTAACTTAAAATTTGATTTAATGAAAGATAACAAAAGATCTCGGATGCGAAATCCCATCCATGACATATTTAGAAGGGATTCAAGACAGTTAGATTTCTTATTAATGAGTCAGAGCCCCAATCGGAGTTAAAGGTATAAGTTATAACCACAGTTGCAACCTCCGGTAATCGAGATCTTATTTTTCCCCCGTGGGCTTTTTGATTTTTTCAGAAACTATTTGACCGACCATAGTTATTAAGCTTAGCTCAGAGTCCACGCTGTTTGTGTATAATGAAATCGAACCTTTGGAAATTGTAGTCATGTCCAAATCTATCCACAAGACAGTCATAACCCTCTGATTAGCGTTCCCTCTAAGGAATAATAACTATTAGTTGAGCACAGGGTAAGTACGTGAGACGAGCCAAAATTTAAAGTGTACTTTATCAGGGATATATGTAGTTGGAACACCGCGCTGCCAGACTTAGAAAAAAGTCACTATAGGCAGTCGCAGTTCCACTCAGTGATTTATTACAACTAGATTGAGACTCAGAAATGTAAACTTCAACTCGACTTCCGATTTTTCGTAGTTAAAGCGCAGCTCCTTCACATCCCTAATATGAGGCAACTGCAAACGCAGCTTTTATACTTCACTACTGAAAGTTGAGGTTGTGCGGTATTCAGTTTAATGGCACGCACAAGGAATTTATTGCATTGAGGTACTTGTAAAACAGCTGCACTGTCCGTCTACGAAAACATATTGACTAAGTAAAATCAGGGCGGCAGCTCGTAGTCTCATTTTATAAAAGCAACATTACAGAATGCAAATGAGGCGGGCATGCAAAGGAAAGTTCACAACGAGAGTGGGGATAAAATATTGTAGGACTAAAGCTCGTCCTTTTCTCAGAAACGCCAAAATGGATGTAACCGGAATGGGGTTCGTAGGAAGTTTTATTTTGCCACGAACTCCGTCTTTGGATTCAGGGGAAGATCTGAAGTGAATTGTTATATTTTTGTAGATTTTGAAGATTCAGACTAACGCCTTCTTAACTGTTGGCATCTTTGATTTCGAATTTAAAGCACATTATTTGCTTTAGGCATTTATATTTTTTATTTCTAACGAACGAACGCAACTCTCTATTTGAGTCCGTCGAAGCTTTCATAACATTCAGTGCGGTACTGCGAAAGATGTGCAGAACTCGCATCCGCTAAGAATATATATTGTGAGAATTAGAACTCTTTTCGAAGGTAGTCGCTAAAGGTGATGAAATATCTTTGAATTTAATTTTTAAAGAAATAATATAGATAATATTCACCAGGAGCCCTTTACATTAACAGGAGCAGTCTCTTTTAACTCTACTTTTCAAGTTGACTTCAGTTAAGTTGAGTTGATGTAACTGCTGGCTAGTGACCGTTAAAAAGGTCTTGTGATCTTCGAAAATACTTCAATCATTTGGTGTGTCTAATAAATGGTGTGTCATTTGTAATACTGGCTGTCATTGGTTTAGCGATGTAGGCAAAAAAGCATTTTCCGAGAAAGTGTTATCGCGTGGGGTATAGCTTCGTAAGAGCCTTTTTCCCCCACCATCATGTAGCTGAAACGAAAGTTATATAAAACGAATCCTGTTTTCTCTCGCAAATTTACATCAAACAGTGGCTTGTTATGATGACATTTGTCATACTGATGGAAAACCAGCCACCGGCTTGGTGGCGTCTGTCGCTGGCCATATTCACCATATATGTACTTATTTCACTGAAATTGCTTTTTTATTGAAGTCCAATTTAGCAGTGGACATACTTTTGCCTTTGTATATAGTTCGTTTTAGTTTAGGTGGTTCGTTCTCTCATAAGCTCGTCAGCCGTTCAGTTGTGCTCTATATCTCTAAGTCCTGATACCTGGATTGAGATTTCCTAAATAGCTTATTTAGTGTACTTGAAAATTTTAATGCCACATGACTTGGCTTTGACGTGGTGGAGTTGCATGGTAGAGATCTGGTGGCAGCTTGGCTGCCAGAGTATGGTATATATTGTAGTAATAGATTGGTTCGGTGGTTTCTTTAATTGTAATAACGTCTGCTTGGATCCGGTAGCCTCTAGTTCAAGTTGAGTGAGGGGTCATTGAGTTTTCAGACATCTGACTATTGCTTTTTGATTTAGAATATTTAAACTTTCCCATTCTTTCCTCATAAGAATCCTTGTGGAAAAGGAGTTCTGAAAACCCAAATTTTCAGGTTATAAATACCAGACACTATCTTTTCCGATCCTTCCGAGGCTGAGTTGCGTTCAATTTAACTGCGTCAGGGATCGAAGTTTGCAATATAGATCTGGTAGCAAAAAGTTTAGAAGAGTCAACCTCTAACCAGTTTGCCGCTAAGAGTGCGAATCGCGATGGTCTGACTAGAGCTATATACTATATATCCTCGGGACAATATAGTAGAAATAAAGTTAATAAAATCTAACAATAAGAGTGGGGTTCGCTTTGGTCCCACGATGCGCTGAATCTACGATAATTCATGAAAACCATCTTAGATTCAGGAAAGGTTTGAAGAGTACCAATATAAATGTTTTCTTCTTCAACTGCTTAATGGACTTTTAAAAGCAAGTGATACCCATACAAGAGGTATGCATTATCTTAGGATTTTCTCTTTGGTAGGTGAAGTGATTTATAGGTCCTCTAGAAGCAGATTTTAAAGATTTCTAAATTCAATTAAAAATTGCTTGTCGTAAAATTGTAAGATTGTAAGATTTGCGTTAAGAAATAATTGAGAATTCTGTCTGACGGTGAATAGTCTTACGAAAAAACATATCCGCTAGGTGAAACTTTGGGCTTACTCCTTTCATTCATATATTTTCAAGGAGATACATATTTACTTCGCACAAATCAATTTTAACAATTCTATAAAATATTTAAATGGAAAAAAAATACAAAAATTTAATATTAACACTTCTCAGAGTTTATGCAAAGTGGTGTGATGATAAACTGTTTCAGTGCCAGTGACCTAGTTTCACACACAGAGCTTAACTTTTCTTTTTGCTGCCAACATGTTTCAGTTGGCAACCAAGAGAAAAAGAAATTGCAGTAATGCTGCCGCATAAGCAATTTGAATACCAGAGAGATACCACCATCTTATGTATGTTTGTAAGTGTGTATGGTGTGTATATATGTACATTTGTATGTTTGCGCATTTTCCCGTTGTTGAGCAACCCTGCATTCGTTTGCCGGTTTTCGTGCTGACGAAGCATAAGAAGAAGTAAAAAAAGAAAAGTAGATGAGAGGAGAGTTAACTATAAACTCGTGATACGAAGCTTACTAAAATTTAAATTTAAAATCAGCAAAACTCAGAAAATGATCACAGCTGTACATATAATCCTACTGTTTTCTCACATCAGCACAGCTAAGAGGTGGTGCCCCAAAAGGGTGCCGGAGAATCTGAGAGACATCGACGGAAATGGAGAATGAAATGATTTTTGATGCATGTAAAGCCGTGCTAATGGAGGGCTTTTGGACAAAGTTTACTAGATCGGCTCAAATTCGGATAAAAGCTACATTTTTGTAACTTTTTTCATATAATTCTAGCTTTATCTACAATTTTTTGGGCGTATTTATGTCAGAAATATACTCTTTTAGCCCTGGAAATAATCTGCTGTGAGAGTTCATATGAAATTGAACAATATCCGGATCGAACTTCAGCTACCAAATTCAATTTAAAAACAATAATTATCATTCAGAATCTTGTAAACGGACTCTGTATCCTTCTGACTGTGAATTAAAATGCTTCAAATGAAGCTGCTACGGGATGGTTTGTTGAGAGGAAGAGATTATGGACCTGATTTTAAGCACTTAAGGCATTATTTCGATTCATCTTGTTGCCCTGTATGTCAAAACTAAGCGTAAGCCATTAGCTCGTCATTAGAGATTTGACATACACAATCGAATAAAAGCCTTACGGGTAATACAAAAACCGAATTTCTAATTTTTGGTGCCTCCATCTAAGTTTGAACCTATAACTACGATTAGCAACGGTTTTTTATTGAAATCTGCATTTTTCCATTCCAAGCTTAAGCGCCATCTTACAATCATGTCTTTCATTAGTATAAGTTCGTACCTGGCGAAAGAATCCTGCTCTATTTTTTAATCGTCCCCTTTTAAATCGTACATATTCACTTAGTTGAACATATTTTCTATACGAAAATACTTCACTCTGATTACGAAACTTTTCAAATTACCACTGATCTCTATTTTAGTCCGCGTCATCTACCTGATGGTTTTCAAAAACTCATTTATGAAAATTTCAAGCAACTAATGAGCTCCAACTCAAGCATTTCCGTTTCTACTTCATCACTTTATTGCACACCGAGTTTTTCCCCCAACTTTTTACTTCCTTTTATTTACCAATCTATCTATCGTGCGCGTAGAATGGGCTACCTTTTTGGTGCTGTGCCAATGATATCGATTGTTTTTGTTTTTTTCTTTTCTCAAACTCATGCCACGTAGCGCCCAAAAGCCTGATTGTCTGTGTTTCAGTCCGTTCGTCGCCTCATTCGTCAGTGAGCTGCAAGTGCATTCATTATGCCATTCACAATTTTATTTATACTTCGTTTACTTTTACTTTTATACAACTTTTATGTTGTTTTTTCTGTTTTTTTTTTCAATTTTTGTTTTGTTGGTGCTAAAGGCAGGGAGAAAATCAATAAGCTGAAAGGAAGACGGTGTTAATGTGGCTTGACTGAATGAAATATACACTTTTGTCTGTTTGTATTTGCCCCACTTTGCGTTTTCTTTTTTCTCATCCTTTTTGTATTTTATATTTTGCTTTCGTAGCGTTTCAACTCCGCCGAACGGTACAAATGTACTCCCTATACCAATACGGCTCTTCAACCCCTCAATACTCAGTCATTCATGGACTCGTTGTGGTGATTACGGCAAGTTGTTGCTTCTGGCTTTTGTTGTGTTTGCAGCTGGTATTTTATTCCTTTTTTTCCTTTTTCGCTTTTTCTTTTCTCTTCTTTTATTTCATTTCCATTGTTCTTTCACATTGGCATTCGTCTCATTTGCGTGCCAATAGAGAATTGCAAGTATATTATGCGATTGACAGTTGTCGCCAGTGGGTCATGGGTTCACACCAACACCTCTACACAAACTTGTCTGCCTTTGCTTGCCTTCTTCGCCGCTGACAATGCGCACATTTTAACTGTTCATCAATGTCCCATTGTTTGTTCCGTTATCAGATGTTATCGGCTTTTGACTGACCACAGTGTCGACGTCAGCCTGACGGCTGTCTTTTATATCTTTTATACACACACCAGCCCCACTTGACGTACACACTTTGCAGGAAGTCGCACAGATATATAAATATGTATGTGTGAGTATATATAATATTAAAATTAATTCTGAGTGTTGTTTTGTTTCAATTCTACGCGTTCTCTCTTTCACCCCATGCCGCCCCTAACTAAACTCTGTCAAACGTCAGTCCAACTCTCGGCTTTCGCTTGTCATCCACAAGAGCAACATGCCAACAGCTAGGACAAGTGCTACTCTGCTCTGTAACTCTCAACTCTCGTACAGTTGATGGGAAAAAAACTCTCTACTGTCATATTTACTCTCAAACTTTATCCATTATGTTTGCATGTTGATTTTTATTAGTTGTTCACACTACTCCTCCTTCGTGTCCCAGTTTCCTTTGCTCTGCTTTACTATATGTATGTACTCTCCTTTATAAATATCTACAAAATTTTAGTGCATGCACAATGACAGATAACGGTTATGTCAACACATTTTCTGTTTCGGTTCCGTTAGACAACAGACACACATACTAAATTCATACGTACTTACGAGTATATATATGCAGACATGTTGCTCGTTTCGTGTGTTCCCGTTTCGACGTTTCGTTTTAATAGAATTTTTGAATTTTACGTTTGTTTGCTTTTCTTGACATAATTTTCTCTTCCTTTCTTCTAATTATTTGTAATTAACTGTTAGTCCAACTTGGTTGTGTTGTATGGTAAACAATGATGTCTTCTTTGTTTTACGAACTTCGTTGAATAAAAGAGAAAATTAACTTGGCTTACCAACAGCTAGCTTAACGGTAAAGGAATGTTTCTGGGTCATCACTTTTTAGAAATCTTTAACAGGTAATCTTCAAGCTCCCAAGAAAATTTGATATGTTGACAGAAATCACGACTCACCGATGGATAAGCCACCTCGTGGCGCACTTCGTCTTTCGAAACGTTGAGATTTCAGGTTTAAATTTAAATTGTAAATCGACTCTCAACTCAATAGTAAACGAGTTCATAGTGTCTAAAAATGAAAGGTAGAAGGGACAAGTTGTTTAGGAGTTGAGAAAAAGGTACGGGGATGAGCTCCAAAGGAGAAATGAGAGGTGTTGTCGGAAGATCACTCCTCTTTTAACTTGGTGAATGTATTTGATAAATTTAAAACTTCGAACTTACAATGTTACGATTTCTGATCTTTGGAGATAGAGTTAGATTTTGTTATACACACTTTTGCACATTTTATACAAAGAAATATAGTGTTTAGGGCGTAATGGGATGTAGTTCTGCTTCTGAGCATACACTTACACTTGCCAAACTAATCCCAATTTTCCTTTGGTGTCTTCGTCGCACATCCAGGAAACTTCAGCAACCCCTAGGTTGTGGTAACCAAACCGTGTTGAGCTTTAGATGACAACTAAAAAGGGGAAGCTTTAGGTTCACTAGAGTTTTTTGTAACGACTGTTCACCATAGTTGTGGCCACCGATATTAAGGCAAGCGCCACGTTATACCTATAAATATATACTCAATCCATACCCGTTTGATCTTTGGTTGGTCGATTGCTTTTTTCCGGACAACAAGAGTTCTAAATCTCTATAGTCTTGCTTAGTCTTTCTCAGTCGTTCTACGTCCAACTCCATCGCTGGTGATTTGTCGCTATATATTGCATATTGCAAAAAAAACCGACAATTTTTTAAAAGAAACTAAATGCATTTTTTTAAATTTTAATCAACTTTAATCAATTATGTAATTTCCATCATGTTGGATGACCTTTCGTCATCTTTTCGGCGACATCATTATTCCCTCGTCATTTTCGAAAGTATTACCATTTAATGAGTTCTGCAAAGATCGAAACAAATGGTAGTCTGATGGTGCAAGATCAGGGCTATTTGGTGGATGCATCAACAGTTCCCAGCCAAGCTCTCTCAGTTTTTGGCGAGTGACCACAGATGTGTGCGGTGTAGCTTTGTCCTGGTGGAATATGACACCTTTGGCACTTTTATGATTGACCAATTCTGGCCGCTTCTCGTTGATGGATGTATTCAATTTGTCTAGTTGTTCACAGTAGACATTCGAATTAATCGTTTGGTTCAAAATATATCCAATCCCACCAAACTGACAGCATAATCTTCTTTTGGTGAATATCAACCTTTGAAGTGGCTTGTGGCGCTTCATCATGCTTGGACCATTATCATTTTCGATGAACGCTATTTTTCATCTCCAGTTATGATTTGCTTCAAAAACGGATCATATTCAATGCGTTTAAGATGCATATCACAAGCGTTGAAGCGGCTTGTTAAATGAATTTCTTTCAATTCATGTAGTATACAAATATCAAGTTTTTTACCAGTTCAAGACGTCGTATATGATTATGAACGGTTGATTTTGGTATACTTAACTTCTCCCCAATCTCACGCTTAGTTACATGACGATCGAATTCGATTAAAGCCTTGATACCGTCATCATCAACTTCACTTGGCCGGCCTTAACGTGGCTTATCTTTGAGTGAAAAATCTCCAGAACGGAATTTGACAAACCAACTTCAGCACTTTGTTTCCTTTAAGGCCTTATCACCATAGAAATTATGCAACTTTTTAATCAACTGCACAGCATTTTTTCCTTTAGCAAGTACTTTTTTCTAAAGCAAGCTAATGCTGCAACTACCCATCTTACATAACTAACGTTCATAACACCCGACTGGAAGAGCGATGTATATACACGAGTTATCGACGCTGCAGACAGCGGCGAAATGTTGCAACTGCCAGTGTGTTTGCATACTTTTAAACAAATTTATAATTTTCGTCAACAAATTTCTTAAATTATATATTCGAATATAAACGCCGACCAAATATACATGATCTATGTATATGGTAATAAATAATTAATTACGAATTCAGTTTTCTCTTCTTTTGAAAAAAACTATGCATTTTCTTAGTTTATTTCCTATTAGTTTAAAAAGTTAATACTGGCAACCTTGTATAACAGCGCGAAATCAAATGGCCGCTGGTTTCTATAGGACAACTGTCAATAACGGCATGGGCAAGCGGTGACAACTTTTCATTTATATGGCGCTCTCATAAGATAGGTTGCTATGGACGGAAGCTGTGTAAGATGGGTAGTTGCAGCACAAAAGTGAAACACCAAAAAAAAAATTTTTTTTTCAGGACATATAAACGGAAAGGATAAACCTATAAAATTAAAAAGAAAAGGATAAAATCCAATATAAAATCAGCCTTAAAAAAAAGTTACGATTTTGAGCTATTTTTTTGACCCTTTTGACCCCAAAAAAATATATAATCAATCAAAAATACCTGAAGTTTTAGGTTTATCCTTCCGGTAGTAATGTAGAGAAAAGCCTCATCAAATTTCAAACAAATCGGTCAATAATTTTTTTGAGCTACAACACGAGCAGTTTTTCAAAAAGTAGTTTCGAGATAATCGCGTTTAAAGTTTCAGTACACAGTACAGTTCAGTACGGCCCGCTCCACTGTATTAGCTATAACTTTGTAAATATTCGAGATTTTTTTTCCGGCTCGTCAGTACACGCTCAACATAGTATACTTTCAGAATATCGAAAAAAAAAATCGATTTTTTGAAAATTTTACATGAGTCTCCCCCTTTAATCGGTTAAGGGGTTATAAAGCTCCTATGATGTATACATACGTGTAATTCCGTATGCACTTTCTAAACGTTACTTTTATTACAACTTTTGTTTAGATAAAGTTTTTAGTACTAAATATTACGAAACTAAAATTTTAAATAATTAACTTTTTACACTAAAATTTGTAGTAGTAAATTTTTTATAAATAATATTTTTGAACTAAATTTTTTTGCGTAAAAAATTTCATTTTAAATTTTATTGAACTAAATAATTTAGTACTAAATATCGTTGAACTACAATTTTAAGTACTAAATTTCGTTGAACTAAAATTTTTAAAACTAAATTTTGTGGAACTAAATTTTTAAATACTTATTTTAAAATCATATTTTGTTGATCTAAAAAAGTTAGTACTAAATTTTCGCTGAACTACAAATATAGTACTAAATTTTGGTGAACCAAAAATTTGTAATACTCTATATGGAGGTAAATAATTTTGGTACCAAATTTGTTTGAAATAATATAAAAATATTTAGTGCTAAATTTTGTTGAACTAAAAAATTTTAGTACTTAATTCTATGAAACTAAAATTGTTAATAAAAAATTTTGCGGAGTTAAAATTTTTAGTGCTAATTTTTCTGCTCCCAAATATACATTAAATTTTTAGTACTTGAATCTTAGTACAACATACATCGTTCAATGTGTAAAGTTTAATTGCCAGAACGGAAAGCTTAATACGAAATATATCTAAATAAAATGTGTGACTTCCAAGTGCATAAAATAAGACTGGACAGATATTTTTTCATACTCGTCTTTAATTTATAAATAAGACAAAAAAACATTTCAATCAAAATGCTTTTAGATTTTATTTAAGATATTTTTTTTAACTACTGCGTTTGCTTATTTCCACATTTCTAATGAACTGAAAAGTGAGAGTGAAATTTACCTGACAATAAAGCACAAAAATTACCAGCAAATAAGCGTTTTACGTGCATAAAACCATTGCGTGTCAGGTCCAAGACGACAAAACTATAAATACGAAAGAAATTATGTGTTCACGCTTATAATGATTGTATTGCTGCCATTAACAAATGTAATTTATTTACTATTAATATTGCAAAGGCAATAAATTATTTTACAATTATTTTTATTTTATTTAATTGCTTATTTATGGGGAAAATAAAATGTTTATATATATTTTTATTTAAAAAAATAATAATAATAATCTATACATACATATATTTAAAACTTTTCGAAGTGAATTTGAGCAAGATTAAAACTTTTACAATTGCTTATCCAAATAAATATTTATGTACATGACTCCACTCTTGATTTAGACTTTAATTATTTTAATAAATGAAATGAATGACACTATCTCTGCATTACTTTTTGCGTTGTCTCAATTGATGCCAGTATTTTTTAATTCTACAAGGAATATACTAATCTAATATAATACAAGTGCGCTTATACATATTATATGAATATACATATGTACATATGGTTGACTTATACCCAAGCAGTTAAATATAGTAGTCATTAATTTTAATACTGATATGAGTTTAATCTTCTAATATATGTAACATTCCTCATATATGTATATATATTTACTATGAAGTCATATTCCTAAATAATACAATATATTTGCTATAATGTCCATTATAATACATATATAATATATAAAAAAATATTATTATTATTATTACTTATAAGTGCAAACATTGCCTTATTTTAAATAAATTTTAAATTTTTTATATTATATTAACATGCATATCTACATTTATATTATACATAAAGTACTCCGCTATAAGGGTTTAGTTATAATTAATTTTCTCTTTTCTATCCGCTGACAAAATAAAATTAAAGAGGAATAAATATCAAATATTAAATCGCGTGTTTGAAAAAGTTGCATTCTCTTGAACGCATTGAGAAGAAGTCGAAAGTTTATCGATAAAAATGTGTGCATTTGTCATTACTGCACCAGCTGTTTAATTTAGTTTAAAAAGAGTTGTGTGATTACTTCAAATAAATACTTATTTTTACGTAAACATTTTTTTTTTTTTGTTGATACATCAAGCTCATGCAAAGGAGAGAGTAAAAAAGTTTTTAAAATAAAAAATATATACAAAATATATTTATTTAGCTCGCTAGATAATAAAAACATATTGCAATTTTAAATTCGCGGATAAGAATTTTAAGATAATTTCTTTTATTTTTAACTTAGTTGCTGATATTTTAGATCATTTTAGATATGAGGACTATTATCGGTCCAACAATACTGCCTTTAAACACGTTCCAGAAGCAATTAAGCTTCAATTGTGAAATGAAATCTGCACAACGTCTGTATCGAATTTTACAAATTTTGGTGACTAGATTACGGTTTCTGGACTCATATCAGACAAGTGTTTGAGACGTCCCTCAGTTTCAACTTTACCAGTCAATCGCCAGTTCGGCACTGTTGAAACAATGATAGACTGGTGTCCAAAAACCTGTGACAATACGGGTTGCACTAAACCCGAGACCGATCCCGGAAGTTCGCAGAAACATCTAAATGAGTCGTGCATTTCAAAATTTGTTCTACATGAATACTACGAAAGGTACCTAAAGTATCTGGATGACCTTAAATGGATCGTAAAGTTAAGCTCGCCAAGTAGGAATCGGCTATTGCGTCAAAGATGGACAATAGCGAAAAGAAAATACGCTATATTTAAAAGATTGCACAAAAAACCGTTACGAAAAGAAAAAACTAAACCATTAAATTTTAATACAAAAATAATGGATTCGTTTTACTATACCCTAATTTACCTATACTATATTTCATATGACAGACGCCAGAAAAAAAAAGTCAAGAAAAATTTTTATTTTTTGAATTTTTCAGATTTTTCTATGAAAAAGCATTTTTTAGTTTATATTCTAGGATTGTAAGAACAAATTATATGTATTTACGCTTAACAATTAGCTAGAACTCGGTTCATGATAATAAATGTTAAAATTATAATTGCGCAATGTAATAATAAAAATAAATCGATAATAACAAAAGTCGATGGATGTAACAACGGTGCGGCAATATTACAGGGCATACATACGACTCTATAAGAAATATTTAGATCGATTGTATTACTTTATTTGTTATAATTCTTTAACTTATATGTATATTTAAATTAAAATTCATAATAAGCAATAAAGCATCCTGTCTCGTTAAATTCTGTTTAATTTTTTAATTTGTACTTTGCTACAAGTGTAACCGGATTCAAAATTTCAGCTATCTCTGCGAGGTCAATGCAATTATCAATATTAAAAATAGGTAAAGGCAAATTTTATTAGAGTTTCGATATTTTTTTTAACGAACATATAGAGATGCACGGTGACATTTATAGACGTCTCTATGCACGAGTATATTCTACAAGTCAATGATTTTGTTTTGAAATGCCTGCCAATTTATAATATAATATATACATATATTTTATATATGTAAATACAATACATAAGGTACATGACGTCTTTGGTGTTTATAAGACAATTCTTAGCTATGAAATTAAACATTGATAATGTGGACTATATAAAATGAGAAGTTCAATAGGTTATCAAGCACATATAAAACTCTTAAAGGGCGTGCCAGTTATCAGTTTGTATTTATTTAAAATAAAATTTACTTTTTGGTGTAAACAAAGCCTTGAAATGTATAAAGCTAAAATAATAAAATACAAATAAAATATACTATAATTAATTTTTTTTTATTAAATATTTGAATTCATGCGTTAAAAAAATAATATTGGAGCACCTTTTGCACCCGAGGCAATAAAAAATGGCAAAACTTGCATTCAATTTATTTTTTAGATAAATCCTATAAATTATTTTATTTATTTATTTTTTTTTATTAGCAAATATTTAATTTGTTTTTTAGATAAATCCTATAAATTATTTCATTTATTTATTTTTTTTTTATTAGCAAATATTTTCTCAAATTATGAAAAAAACACTTTCAGTTTCTGAGTTATTTTATGGTGGCTCATTCTGGAAAAAATTAGTTTCCTTCACTAAACTTAAGCTTTAGTGTATTCAATTTTATTTAAATCAACTCAACTCGTTGTTGCTTCTATCGAATTACATATAGATTCAACTTAATATTCTTTTGCAGTTTTGTTGTAAAATAATAAATACATTTTTTTCCTTTTTACTTAATATATTTTTTTTTTTACTGAGAACCAGTAATTATTATTTTTTTTACTCAGGCTTACTTAAAAAGTTATAAAATAATTCAGTATAATTTGTCCTTAATTAATTATCACATAAAATATTTAAAAAATATAAAGAAGTTTTGTATTTTATTTTAACAAAAATGAGAAGTAAAGGTATAAAAAAAGATATATTTTATATTTATATTTTTAATTTTTTGTATACCTTTACTTCTTTTTTTTTGTTAAAATAAAAAGACAACACTTTTTATATTTTTTAAATATTTCATTAATATGTAAAAATTAATTAAGTGCAAATTATACTGAATTATTTTATAATTATTTTATATTTATATTTATACTTTATATTATTATTTTATATTAATTTTTTAATTTTGAAAGTAGTATACATATATTTATATATTCATTTCATAATAGTTCCGGTTTCTTCTTACCGTACACGTTTCAAAACAAAAACAATTTTTTTTTAAATATTAATAATATTGTTATTTAATTTTCTTCTCAAAATGAAGTTGTGTTCATTTTGCTAATTGTGCTATGAAATCTTCTAAAAAATAATATTCTATAAAATAAAATTTTTAGGACAAAAAAATTCAGGCACAATTATAAAGAACACACACCCTACCAGCCAATAGAAAATAACAATGTATAAATGTAAATAATAAAAATATATATTTGAAATTTATACATATTTCATAAAATATATTTTTCAAACTAATCATTATTTTAACTGTGAGCTAAATTTAAACTCTTGCATTTCACTGGAAATTCACTAAGCGTCTGTGCTAAATATATATTATAATCACCGCCTTATATTATATACTGCTATACAGTATTTTAAATTAAATTATTTTAAGCAGACGTTTTTATCAAATGCAAATGTCCGGTAAAATTTATTTCCACAAACGATTTGTTGTTATATAAACAACCGAATATGTATTATAACAATATGAGACACACCTTAAACCAATTGTTATACTTATATTTTATTGTATTCGACTTTGTTAAGCCGGTTTTACAAAGCCAATGAAGACATAATTATTTTGCAAATAATTACCATACACATTACTGCAAACATACGTACACGTGCCAGCTAATATTGTGCAGCCGACGATTCACGACGTTATCGCTGCAATAATAATCGATTTTAAGTTCAACAAAGAATTGCAGAAAAAAAGAATTCTGCTCATATAATAGTATTTATTTTTTATTTTTTTTGCTTTTAATTATGACACCCGAAGGAATATATGGGTGTATAGTGTAACGCATCTCATTACATACATACGACTTAACATGACCGGATAACCGTTTATTATAAGTATGTGTATATATGAGTATGTAGATGTGCGTGGTTGTGTGTACGGGATATGTTAAAGTGGGTCGATATTTGCAGGACTACTACCTTAGCTCTTGGCGATAAATTCGTTACCTCTACTTCCTACTTAGTCTGCATTTTTGTATGCAGATCCAAAGAATTTTGTAAAGAAAATTTCTACCAGCTAAAGTAACCATTTTCTTCCTCTATTCATGCGAGCAGACAAAAGCGCTTCACCCTAATACTATCTCTATACAACAAAGTTTAAAAGTGCATTTCATCCATAGTTGTTGGCTCTGCAGTTGGCGTTTGCAGCGCTGCTACTTTGTCGAATAGAAAACATGCTGTGCAGTGCTGAGGTGCGTAAGCGTGCCTTTTGTCCACGCTTGCACCCAGTGTCCTCGTGTCAAACGTAGCAATTTATTATTGCTTATAATTAGAATACTCTCACTTTGCATAGAAGTAGATGTGTGTAGCATACGAGTATATAAGATACAGGGTTATCCATTTCGTGATTTCAAAAGTACAAGGCTGTAATTTGATATATGTCAAACTTAACTGTCACCCCAAAAATGTTTTATTTTACTTAAGATACAGATATTTATAAAAATGGAACGCGATAAAATTGTTAAAACCTTTTCAAGCAATTGATAAAATATTAGCGAAATTTGAAGAGACTGGATCGGTTACAGATATTGTAAGACCTGTGCATCATCACTTTGCTGGTTCCATCGTTCCACCTCAAAAATCGTTAGTGTAAGGGAAAATGTAGTCGAGCATACGCCGATTGGGAGCTTAAGCAAAGGACGGCGAGGCGAGTTCAGAAAATCCTCAAATAATTGAAGAGAGGTCAAAAAAAATTATTGTCTGTTGCGCTCTTTGGTCCGGAGGTGTGATTGGACATTAGTTCTATGAAAACAACAACTGCGGGACTGTCACTGTCAAATCGGAGCGTTATGGCCGTATGATAACCGACTTCTTCTGGCCTGCAATTGAAGAACACGACTTGGACAATATGTGGTTTTAACAAGATTAGAAACAAGAGCCAATATGTCAAGGTTGAAACTTTATAATAAAAACGGAATTTCATGAAAAATATTATTTTAAATGCATTTTATTTACGTTTGTTTTCCAACCGCAAAATGGATAACCATGTATATATGAAAGAAACATGTAATCGTAAACTGAGCAGTTCATTATGTAGAGAGCGGCTTAATTAAACCGACTTTAGTATTTAAAGTCTGCAGCTGCTTTAAATGCTTAAATTGATATTATTAATAATTATATTATTATCCTAAATAAATATTTAACATTCATATAGTTTGTGCTTTATAACACCTTAAGCGAGCATATTTTCTCCCAAGCTCCACCTCTTGATGGTTTCCTAACAAATGGAGCGATATACAGTTTATTCTAAGACGACTTTGAACGAGTGATGGTTTTTTATGAGGAGCTTTTTTTATTTCATGTCAAAAATACACTCAGAGGGGTAGATATTCGCTGCCTAGAAGCGAATAGAACTAGAATTTTTTCATAAAACTTTTGATATTGATCAGGCTAGAATTCGAGCACTATTATGCTACTGCGGTGCGGCTGCATACATTGTTATTATTATTATTAATTTTATTGTTAATTATAATTAAAATTACAAAACAATT
Source organism: Ceratitis rosa (assembly GCA_037013455.1). Classification (NCBI taxonomy): domain Eukaryota; kingdom Metazoa; phylum Arthropoda; class Insecta; order Diptera; family Tephritidae; genus Ceratitis; species Ceratitis rosa. Next base: position 2,302,095 of record JAWMAG010000046.1, on the reverse strand, counting down.
ATATTAGCACAAGCTACCAGAGCTGTCGGCTTGCATACATTATAAAGTAGGGTTTTCTTGTATTATTTGTTTGCAAGAAAGTTACTCATACGACATGGTGGTACATCGGAGGTTTTTACAACATATAACTAAAAAATTTATATTTTTGTAAGTAAAAGCAATTATTTTAATTAAAACGGTTGAATTTGATCTGAGCAATCTGAATTCGTTATTGCTAGTTATCATTCTCATTTAGGACATCAGAAGGGAAAGGCCAATTTTTTTATTCGCGATTCCTAATAAATAAAGTTTTTTTAATGGTTTATAAAATATATATAAAACTTTTAGCAATAAAATTCTTGCACAAGTGATTTGGCTGTTCCGGCGACTATCTTAAAAGCTCTTTTGAAACTTTCGAAATTCAAATTTATAGACCGTATTTCGAGCAGGTCGTAATGGCAGTAGTGATGACTTTTTTTACAACTGAATAAAAAAATTGAGGAAATAATAGCTGAAAAAATACATAAAATACTGTAGATAATAAAATAAAACGATAAATAAAATTAGGAAGTACTTTTTTTTGCATAATAATATAATGCTTCGCTCCAAATCGTCGACTAAATAAAGAAGATAATTGATGCAACAAAGAGAAAAATAATAAACGGAAAAGAAATATGACCATTTTGCTCTAAATTCACGTTAAAACAGGGCTCCAACTGCAAGAGTCAGGGGAAGAGAATTAAATTAGTGATGATAAAAATATCGTAATCGCTCCGGTGTGGTGCGCTCCTTCTTTGCAATTGTAGCATTTTAATAAAAGTTCTTTTTTGTTAATTTTCTCTTTTACGCATATGGCAGTCATTTGAAATTACCTGTCAAGAAAACTTTTCTCTACTTTTTCTCTCCAGAGAGAGCTTTTCTCGAAATATTTATTGCGTTATTAATGCTTAAAAATCGCCAAAGGCTTTCAAATGTATTTTCGATTGTTTTTCGAAACATTTCCAACTTCTAATGTCAAAAGAGCCCAAAAAAGTTCGCATCATTTTAATAAGACTTCGAAACTTTTTTTCACAGAGAAATAATTATACATTCACATTTCTTCTTTGTTCAACAAATAATCCAATCATCAATACATTTTTTAAATGCATTTTATGTAACTCACTTCAGTTCTCGCCGGGAATTCGCTCTTTCATCTTCTATCGATTGAAAATGGCTTCCTCGAAATGGTAATTTGAGCACTGGAAAGGAACCATATCAGATGATGGTATTGTGAGCGGTGTACATTTCAAGAGTTTTTTTACATATTCTTAAATCGCCGTTTGGCTTTCTGACTAGAATAACGAGTGCCAAGAAAAACATTGAACATTTTTTATTGAGGTTGACGGGTTTTTTTCGGTTTCAGCTCAATTGGAAGTCATTTTTGGTTATGATAAAAGACTTGTAAGTCCATATTTCATCTTGACAGCGCCTTTTGTGCGATTGGTATTTCGAAAGTTTAGCGATTACGCGTTTCAAAAAAAGTAAGGTTATGTTCAAAATTGTCGTAATATGAAAAGCATTTAAGGATTCTCATATAATATTGAAATAAAATTTTTTCAATCTCTCATTCAATTTTATATGGCTTTATGCAAGGCTAACGACACTCGTTGACGTCATCGAATCAACTTCGTCATATACAGTGGACGAGACTTGATATATATATTATCAAAAAAAGTAATTTCTTCCATTAAAAAATAGATGTGTATGGAATTCTAATAAAATGGGAAAAATTTTTTTATACAAAAGAAAACATAAATTATGCAATATTTCTTTTTAGGTTTTTTGCAAGGCGTAGCCTGTTTTGATTAAACAATGGTCGAGGTGGACGAAGACCACCAAATGTGAGTAAGAGTCTTACATAAAGGTACACTCGCGGTACCTAAGCAGCAAAAACAATATTTCCTTTTTACATATGCATATGTTATATTTATTTTTAATTATCCGAGAATTCACATTTTCTTAATACCAAAATTTCAGCTCAAAAACTTATATCACTAAATTCCTAAACTGGAGCGGTTAACGAATCTGCATCTTTTTCATAAAATATTAATATGAGTTACTCACACAAGTTTTTTTTCAAATTTTTGTCGAATTTTTAAACACGATTTCTTCACAACAGAAGCATCGCCCATTTCCCAAAAGCCTTTCAGCAAATAAAGAAGATAAAGTTAGAGTTGCTAGCTATAGAAATTTTTGTTAAAAAATAATATTAATTTTTATGATTTAAAAACTTTTGAAAATTAAAATATATTTGTTCAACATAAAACTATTCAGCACGTTTTATATAGATAAAATTATGCAAAACTATTTTCAAATCTTCGGCAACAAAATTGAACCAACTTCGTAATCAAACATATGATTTCGCTCTTTTCGTAACCTTCTTGGGCTTTATGAGTATCGTAGATTTAAAAAAAGGATGTCATATTGGAAAGAAAAGTAAAACCCGATTTTTTTTAAATACTTTTTTTGTCTAATTATTTTTTAGCAGAGCTTCTTATGTTATTTGTTGTTGTCAATAATACTGTATTTTTATAAAATCCGTATTTTGTCCCTTGAGTGAAAATGTGAAAAGAAAATGATTTTTTTATTAAAAAAATTGGTTTTCAATTTTTTTCTATATAGCGTACCATTTTTGATAATTTACGAAATACCTAAATCCATAGAAAATTGCACGATCATTTTGAGAAAAATAATTTCAGAATTATAATTTTCTTAAGAATTCAAATTGCGACAATTTCCAACATAATCTCGCTGTTTTTGTATTTTTGAAGAATCTTTTGAACCGTTAGAGATCATATTTTTTCCATAGAAGCTACTTACTTAGAAGATATCCAGAATTTAAATCAATCGCTTCACAGGGCCCTACGAGTAGAAAGAAATTATTTCCTGATTTTTGCAAAATTTTATGGCATTTTTAATACATAAATTGCACTCATTATTCCAATTAATGTAATGCATGCTTCACCGTCAAATCATAAAGAAACCAGTTAAATTGTATTTTGTGTTAGTCCTCTGAAAGGAGGAAGATTAATGTAAACAATTTGTCGCTTTAATTTTCAAAAAGGATGGTTGAAATACTGAAGTGAATTTCGAACTCTTTTTCCGTATTTGCCGGCAATGTTAACTGGAAATTATAGAAGTTCTTCTGATTTCCTTTTAAATACGACTTTTGTGCACCTGAAGTTTAAGGATGCATTATCGTCACTGTGACCGTTGGCCTTTAGTAAATTAAAGAAAATTAACTTGTATTGTACAATAAATTGAGAGTATATATTAATTTTATGTCTTCAACATTCCTAAATTCCAATTCCTCAATGCAAAGTGGGTGGTGTGCGGGCAATGATTTCACTCCAATGCCACCACATTTTCGTTTAACGGCTATCTTTACTATTTAATTGAAACGCTGGTATCAATCAATTAAAACTAACATATTTCTATTGGATCACTTCTATTGTTAGTTTTTTAGTATTCATATTAAATTTTTTATTTTCAATTTAAATAATTTTTGTTTTGTGTACAAAACTGCAACCATATGATCACAAATCAGCTAATTTTCATACTTGCCAGTTTTTACTGGCTGAAACTTTCCCAGCAAAAATTTGTTACTTCCCCGCTCAAATAGATACTTTTGTCTCTAAAGTTTTATTTTGATACTATCACGAGGTTTACAGTTTAATAACAACTTCAATAAATGTAAGTTAATTCAACAATCTCAAAAAATTTCAAAAAATTAGTGCTACCCATTGTAGCATTCAATTTGCACCTTTGTGATTCTTTTTGTGCTTTTTGAATATCTAAAAATGGTTGGAAATAATTAATTATAATAATTAAATTAAATAAATATCAAATTATTTACTCAAATCTGTTGTTGCAAAAATTTAAATATTTATATACGCATATAAAGATGACACGACATGGTAATTTGAAATTGTAAACTTTTTTAAATAAATAAAAATAAAAATCAGGTCTTTGCTAAGCTATTACTATAAATAATTAGCAGCTTTTGTTTGTTTTAATGAACAATTATGGCTTTAAAAGCTGTTTAAGAAAATTTATCGCATGTAATCGATTAGCAATTTTTGTTAAATACTTGTATGCATTTCTAGCAAAGGAATTAATTTTTCGATTTATTTTTCAGGCGAAGTTTTTTATACTCTGTTACTGAATTGTAAAATCGCCTATGGTCACAAAAATGGTATCTATCAATTTGTGAATTGGGGACTTTATCAAGTTGCTGAATGCCCGGGTAAATGTCAAAATTGCTCTCTCGCCAGTCGCTTTTTGTCTTACCGAGCCCGGTTCATTAAAATTCAATAGAAATTATTACTGGCCAGACTGACTTAAGCGGCTCATTCAGAGTTGTATTTGAATATGTTTTCTATCAGAAATGCCAAGGCGCCCTGTTTAGAGATAAACAGAGCGATAACTTGAGCAGTTTATGATTTTCTATGAATCTATGATCATAATGATCATAATAAACTCAGACACTTGCATATACATATTTACGTTTCCAAACAAACAACGTACTCTAAAAATATCATTATACCATTATAATTTATGCAAAGGAATATTGCATAATCTAAAAAAAAAAACATTTATTATTTAAAATTCTACTTACTTAACCAGTTCAAAAATTCAATGACGTTCTTGACCCCACTGAACTAAACTGCTTGATGCTTGACTCTTTGTTGTTATTGTTACAGATGCGGCTGCTGCTCCAATTGCTGCTGATGTTGACTTTGTTGTTATGGTATTATTTTGTGTTTCTTTTTTTTTTACTTTTTCAATTTTGTTTTTTCTTTCTTATTTGTTGTTGCTTTATGCTCGCTGACGTTTATTGCGAAGAAATATTGTATAGAGTCTGATGTTAATAACAATAATGCGCTGGCCACAACTGACTTAAATAGGCAAAATTAGTATGAAGAAAACAGCACGAAACCGGCAATTTTCAAAGACGCACAATATTGAAGAATTTCATTAAATAAAAGCGCAACGGAAAGAGAAAAAAATATTTAAAGTTTAATCAAGTGAGACGCAATGTGATAAATGCGAACGCGTAGTTAAAGAAAATAATAATAATAAATATAAATATTTTTAATTGAATTTATATTATATTTGCGCAAATATATATGCGCAAATATGTATTTTAAAACTTAAGATAACACAGTCACATATGCACGAAGGTATGTATTAATTTTATAGCTACGTAAATACATATTATACTTATGTACATATGTATGTTCGTAATGTTTTGCAATTAAAAAAAAAAGTGGAAATGAAAAAAATAAATAAATTGTACATATGCGCAGTTTTTACCGTATTTGTATGCATATTTTACAATTTTAATAACACTTTTATTCATCTATACATACATACATAAGTGCAAATGTAAGTGTTAGTACTTTTTGCTTTTTTTGTATTTTGTTATTTTTTTCTCTTCTGCGCTAATGTGACTACAAATATTATCGTCAGGATAATGACACTTGCACATCCACTTTGACATAAATACATGTACGCATACATACATACATATGTATGTGTATACATATGTACATATGTACATATATGCAACTACTATTTACAAGCCAAACATATTTTTGCCAACAACACTTTATTCACTTACACTTTTTTGTTGTTTCCTTATTTGACACAGTTATTTACAAAGTACAAAATCGGAATTTAATATTTCATTAATTCTTTTTTTTTTATTAATTTTTTACTTTATTCAACTTTTTCGCTACAGTTTTCACATAGAGTTTTTATTTTTAAGATTTTTTTTCTGTCGCTTGTTTTTTTCAAATTCGTTTCCGTTTCGTTCAAAAAAGACGTTCATCGCGTTACGCTTCTCAGGCACAACTGTCAATTTTTCGCTTTCATTTGCCGTTAGACTCGTTAAGTCGTACAGAAAGCACTCGTTACATTGCGCACGTCGAACATTTTCGGATTTTCCATAACATTTTCGTTTTGCGCTCATTACATACGTGTACATACATACGTATGCACATACTTGTATGTTGTTCATTCTCCAAGATGCAAAACAAGCATCGTTGTTTTTGTGACTGCGTGCCTTACCGGTGGGGCAGAGAACTTATTTTAAGTTCTCCGGTGGGGTCGTGTTGGTCACTAGTGCTGTTGAAGGTGTGAGTTCCAACAATTTGTTGTCAGTGTGTGACAATTTTGTGTAAAGTATTGTGCAGTCTTCGCTTATCAACGAAAAAAATCGCTGAGTGCTTTTACATGGATGATGGATGTACAAATGTGTGCTTAGAAGTGGGCCAGAGAGCACTTATACATACGAATATGTACATCTGTCGCTTCTCAGTGTTTAGCAGCTGATAAACAAATTGCGCTACCTCGCTCATTTACTCTCCTTGTGTTCTCTGCCATTATGAGTGATTGTGGAAGCTATTGTTAACTGCATAACCGTTAATTTCAAAAGGTATCCACTATTTTTCTAAACTTCAATCACTTTTGAATATTTGCTCATTCTCATTGCGAGATCGGTGGTGTTGAGTTTCTTGCGCTACATTTCAAAGAGAAATCTCCTTTATGTCTAGCTTGCGCATTTTCCATGAACTCAACAGAGCTATGGAATGTAGACCTGGAGGGAGAGCACCTTTCCAAAATAATTTACCATCTCATTGTTGTATTCTATTCAGTTTAAGAATAACCAAAGCTAGTCTATATCAACGGGGTCAACTAATGAATGATAGAGGTAACGCGCTGCCTCGACGGTTTCCGACCAAAGAAAATCGGGACGCTTTACACGCTGGTCATATATTGAATAAGTCGGGGTCGTGCCTTGTTAGGCAGAAGTTGACACTACTACAGTGTGCATCTCGTTATCCGTTATTCTTCAGGTATCTGTGCTTACTTGTACATTCCCTCAAATAGCCATACACGTTCTTCCTCTCTTTATGTTCAAGTCGAATGATTTTCGGAGTTTTCTCAGGCTGTTCCCCATGTTCTTAACAATTGAATTGTTGCTGCTTTTCGAAGGCACGCTCCTGTAACAGAGTGTGTCTGTGAAATATTTTTCTTCTCTTTGATTTTTACAAAACTGTCTAAGGCTCCGACATTTCCATTCAATAGTAATGACTCCTTCCCACCCCTAGTTAGCTCGGCTAGATATGCTTAATTCAGCATCGGTCCACTTATTGGTCATTTGTGTATGATAAGATAAGACTATGATAAGATAAACTTTTAGTGGCCGATTCACTCATTTCTCAAGGAATATCGCTCGAGCAGAGAGCTTTGTAAATGTTTGGATATCTCTTATATATATAAATGATATTTTTTGTCCGTCCTCGACGTTTTTCCACTTTTTTTCTGAGGCGCATCTTTGCCTAGTGGTGACGGCAATTAGAGAAATTAATTTTTTTTAATTTAACTTTCTGTAATTGTGAAAATTGTTTTTGTTCTTTGTTTAATGGTTTAGCCATATTAAATATTCGTGGCTGGTTCTCAGTTTGTATAAATCAGGCTACCTGGTAGACGATGAAAGGAACTCCTGAACATATCAATTTTTCATTTGAAGATAGACAGATATAGACTATTAAAGCCAACCACGTGGATTAAACAGTTAGTGGAAGGATAGCCAAGTTAACCGGTGTTTCGATACGGTTGGACCGTAGAGTAAATGGGTGTTACATAAATCATCATGGCGTCAGTGAATCTGGATAGTTCAGAAAAATCTTCGCCTGTGGCGTTTCATTAGTTCCTGGTACTCTTTTTGTGCACCATATTTTCACTGGGATGACACCCGTGAAGAGGAAGCTCTTACGTGGACTGGCGATATAGTGGTATGCACAGTTTTCAATCTTACAGTTGTAGCCTCACCAACCACACTTCCATATAACAACCGCTCCCACTGCGAAACACCAATAAAGTATTGCGTCACGGGGCTGGTTATCGCATTATTCATAAATTTCATCGTAAGTCCTAGTCCCTAGATACCTTTTTCAGCTGCCGATTGAGGTACCTAGTTTCCACTCCGTTGCTTTAACAATGGGCTCATTATCGTAGTTCGAAAGGCCTTGTTTCCCATAAATGTCTTCAACTTCATTAATGTGACTTTAATTTCAGAATAGTACTATAAGAAAAGATATCATTGAACCAAATCCTGAATAGGATATCCTCCCATCCTTTTATAATAGAACATAATTATGGACTTCCCAGTTCCACTCAGGGAAGAGTGAAGCAGGTGCAAGAAGTAGCCTCGCTTCGGCAGGCGAATAGACTTTGGGAACGAGCAAAGGGCTACAGAATCCCGAAAACTATGCTCAATTCATTTGATGCTAAAATTATAAAGTTTTTACTAGCAAAAAGAGGCGGTGCTTCAGGCGCTTCTAGTAGGATTATTGACGGGTCAATGTCTTTTGGTATTTAATCTAAGTCTGGTGCAGAACAGCAGTTGTAGGGAATATGTGGAAACAGTGCAACATGCATAATCTGTGAGTGTACAGCATTTGGCAGACAAAGTCTTTGCTTACTGGGCACAGAAAAGCTACAAAACCTTCAGTCAACAATGAGCAAAAACCCCAAACGACTACTTTAAATTGTAAAGGAAACAATAATGTTCTTCAAACTAGAGTCACAATAAAGAGTTTGGCACTACAACTTGGATTTAAGTTAGGCTCGAGGGGTCAACCAATTTAACCAAACCTAACCTAATCTCGGATAGAGAAAGAAATTAAATCAAACTCACAGGTGTGTTACACAGATGAGCCAAAGACAAGTGAAAATTGCTGCGAGGATCGTGAGCCCCAGAACAAAGAGACAATGCAAAAATATCTTAAAATATTCAAATCAAAAGTGTTTGCGAACTCGTCATGCGTACAAATACAATAAAAGAAACAATCAAGTCTGCATTAGTTTTTTGGGGGTCTGTGAGGGACGGTGCCATGGAATATGATAAAAATCACAGATCACAATGAACCAATGGCGGCGATAATCATCCTTGCACCTTATCTAGCTATCTATCTATCTTGGTGTCAGGCAGCCGGAAAGACTTTCGCTCCGTACTGTGTGTATACGAAAATTTTTCGTAGTCGAAAAATCCGCTTGAATAAAGTAATCTGTTATGTTTACTGTAACATGAGTCTTCGCGGAAATACCCCTCACTTCTTGGTGTAAACATCGGAAACGCCCTGATATAGACGGTGTCTTCAAGGATTCCCAGTTGTTTTTGTTGTTTTGTAACCTTAAATTAAAAATCACTCATACAACCTGTCAGTCAAGAATAATTTTCCATCCGCTAATGAAAAAATCACTTCAAAACTGAAATCAAATATTATTAAATTTCATACTGCGGCATTTGTTTATTTTACTCAAAATTCTGAATAAAATATGTGACATAAATTATATAGTAGGTATGTATGTACATCCATATGCAAATGCTTAGTCAATTGTGAAATAATATAAAAAAATTACTCATACAACACGTAGCACCTTCGCTGATTCTAATTCCGATTCTAATCAATCCCGGATACAGATTCTTATATTTAAATAATGAAACGCTTTAGACTTATCATTAAACTTGTTTAATAAAAAAAAAAATTTTAAATAAAAAAAATTAATTGTGGTGCGTGGTGTGTGGCACTGTGGTTCACCCTCTCAAAAACTTGAACAGTACGGTGTGGTGTTTTCACCTCTTCTACCATATATATCTAGCACTACGTAGGTTGCTATAGGTATATAGGTCTGGCCTAAGCAACACTAAGTGTTGCCAGGTGCAATCTGACATTTCCATTGGAAAGTTTGACATTTTTTAGCATAACATCACTCAGAACGTTTTGTCATTTAATCGTGAATTGTTTTATTTACAGGGAATTAAAAAATTCATCTCGGCCAAAAAATGGAATTAACTCGTGAACATTTTCGTGCGATAATTTTTCACAACTTTCGACGTGGATTATCACGACAAGAGTGCATCGATGAACTTAAATCTTTGTATGGCTATGAAGCACCATCCTATAGCACTGTGAAAAACTGGTACAACGAATTCAATCGTGGCCGACGCTCGCTCAAAGACGAATTCCGTGAAGGTCGTCCAAAAACAGCCGTTGTGCCAGAAAACATCGATGCCGTACGTGAACTGATAATGCAAGACCGTCATGTAACATACCGTCAGATAGAGGCACGCCTATGCATTTCTCCCACCAGCATACATTCGATATTGCATGAACACCTGGCCGTAAAAAAGGTTTGTTCTCGTTGGATCCCACACTATTTGACAATCGCTCAAAAAAAGGCTCGTGTGGATTGGTGTAAAGAAATGCTGAAAAAATACGATCGCGGTGCTCCAAAAGACGTTTATAAGATCGTCACAGGTGACGAATCATGGATCTATACGTATGAACCCGAAACAAAACAGCAATCGACCGTGTGGGTCCAAGGCGAGCCAAATCCAAAAAAAAAAAAAAACAAAAAAACCATTTTCGTTGATAAATATTCGTATTTTCATTATTAGGCCAGAAATATATATAGCAGTCCTCATATGAGTACAGCTATCGTCGGAACTAGAGGTAAGAAAAATATGCAAATTAACAAAATACGCACTCTTGAAATTAAAATTCTAAAAATCGGGTTTTTACGATAATTCAATTAGAATAATATGAAATTATGGCGATAAAAAGATGATTGTAGTACCGACGATAGCCGAGGCGGTGCTTCAGGCGCTTCTAGTAGGATTATTGACGGGTCAATGTCTTTTGGTATTTAATCTAAGTCTGGTGCAGAACAGCAGTTGTAGGGAATATGTGGAAACAGTGCAACATGCATAATCTGTGAGTGTACAGCATTTGGCAGACAAAGTCTTTGCTTACTGGGCACAGAAAAGCTACAAAACCTTCAGTCAACAATGAGCAAAAACCCCAAACGACTACTTTAAATTGTAAAGGAAACAATAATGTTCTTCAAACTAGAGTCACAATAAAGAGTTTGGCACTACAACTTGGATTTAAGTTAGGCTCGAGGGGTCAACCAATTTAACCAAACCTAACCTAATCTCGGATAGAGAAAGAAATTAAATCAAACTCACAGGTGTGTTACACAGATGAGCCAAAGACAAGTGAAAATTGCTGCGAGGATCGTGAGCCCCAGAACAAAGAGACAATGCAAAAATATCTTAAAATATTCAAATCAAAAGTGTTTGCGAACTCGTCATGCGTACAAATACAATAAAAGAAACAATCAAGTCTGCATTAGTTTTTTGGGGGTCTGTGAGGGACGGTGCCATGGAATATGATAAAAATCACAGATCACAATGAACCAATGGCGGCGATAATCATCCTTGCACCTTATCTAGCTATCTATCTATCTTGGTGTCAGGCAGCCGGAAAGACTTTCGCTCCGTACTGTGTGTATACGAAAATTTTTCGTAGTCGAAAAATCCGCTTGAATAAAGTAATCTGTTATGTTTACTGTAACATGAGTCTTCGCGGAAATACCCCTCACTTCTTGGTGTAAACATCGGAAACGCCCTGATATAGACGGTGTCTTCAAGGATTCCCAGTTGTTTTTGTTGTTTTGTAACCTTAAATTAAAAATCACTCATACAACCTGTCAGTCAAGAATAATTTTCCATCCGCTAATGAAAAAATCACTTCAAAACTGAAATCAAATATTATTAAATTTCATACTGCGGCATTTGTTTATTTTACTCAAAATTCTGAATAAAATATGTGACATAAATTATATAGTAGGTATGTATGTACATCCATATGCAAATGCTTAGTCAATTGTGAAATAATATAAAAAAATTACTCATACAACACGTAGCACCTTCGCTGATTCTAATTCCGATTCTAATCAATCCCGGATACAGATTCTTATATTTAAATAATGAAACGCTTTAGACTTATCATTAAACTTGTTTAATAAAAAAAAAAATTTTAAATAAAAAAAATTAATTGTGGTGCGTGGTGTGTGGCACTGTGGTTCACCCTCTCAAAAACTTGAACAGTACGGTGTGGTGTTTTCACCTCTTCTACCATATATATCTAGCACTACGTAGGTTGCTATAGGTATATAGGTCTGGCCTAAGCAACACTAAGTGTTGCCAGGTGCAATCTGACATTTCCATTGGAAAGTTTGACATTTTTTAGCATAACATCACTCAGAACGTTTTGTCATTTAATCGTGAATTGTTTTATTTACAGGGAATTAAAAAATTCATCTCGGCCAAAAAATGGAATTAACTCGTGAACATTTTCGTGCGATAATTTTTCACAACTTTCGACGTGGATTATCACGACAAGAGTGCATCGATGAACTTAAATCTTTGTATGGCTATGAAGCACCATCCTATAGCACTGTGAAAAACTGGTACAACGAATTCAATCGTGGCCGACGCTCGCTCAAAGACGAATTCCGTGAAGGTCGTCCAAAAACAGCCGTTGTGCCAGAAAACATCGATGCCGTACGTGAACTGATAATGCAAGACCGTCATGTAACATACCGTCAGATAGAGGCACGCCTATGCATTTCTCCCACCAGCATACATTCGATATTGCATGAACACCTGGCCGTAAAAAAGGTTTGTTCTCGTTGGATCCCACACTATTTGACAATCGCTCAAAAAAAGGCTCGTGTGGATTGGTGTAAAGAAATGCTGAAAAAATACGATCGCGGTGCTCCAAAAGACGTTTATAAGATCGTCACAGGTGACGAATCATGGATCTATACGTATGAACCCGAAACAAAACAGCAATCGACCGTGTGGGTCCAAGGCGAGCCAAATCCAAAAAAAAAAAAAAACAAAAAAACCATTTTCGTTGATAAATATTCGTATTTTCATTATTAGGCCAGAAATATATATAGCAGTCCTCATATGAGTACAGCTATCGTCGGAACTAGAGGTAAGAAAAATATGCAAATTAACAAAATACGCACTCTTGAAATTAAAATTCTAAAAATCGGGTTTTTACGATAATTCAATTAGAATAATATGAAATTATGGCGATAAAAAGATGATTGTAGTACCGACGATAGCCGATTATTAAGATGAATACCATATTAAAATTTTAGAGGATTCGTTTGAACAGTATTTTTTTTTACAACACCATGCCGAAAAAAGAAGATTTGATATAAATAAGTTTAAGGCTTTAAGCAATACACCGAAAGTATTGTAAATATCTTCAAAACTTTTAGAGCATGTTCTTAAAAGTCTACATTTCTGAAATATCGAAAGAATTCTAGACATCCGGGACCGCTTGTCTAAACTATAGCTTCAATCTACAGTCTGTATGTGCATATGTATAAGTAGTATTTTATTTTTGAATTATAAAACTCACATAATTTAAAAATAAATTATAATTGTTTTTAAAAAAATGAAAAATTATAAGTAAACATAAATATTTAATGCATTACGCGATTTGCGCATGGCAAATTTGTTTAAGAAAAATCATCTAATTTGCATATATGTATGTATACTAGAACATGATGGAATCAAGATGCTGGAGTTATGATCCGAAGTTATTGCCTTTGAGCAACAAAAATTGAAAATTCAATTAATCAACTACTTCCTACCACAATAATAAATAAATGCGTTTGTGTATTTTATTTAAATTAAATTTATTTGTAATGAATAAAATATACATTTATTGCCAATAATTTCTACTTATCAACTATTAGTGTTAAGGAAATCACAATATTTTTGTTTAGTTTTCTTTTTTTTTTTTGCTTGTCTGCTAGCTTTTTTATTTTATTACAACGTATACAGATTACTACATAATATTTGCACAAATTTAGGAAATTATAAATGAAAAATTTGCTCAATATTTATATATTATATATGTATTTACGCATTTCATCAATTAATTTATGCGTTTAAGAAGCAACAGACTACACTTGCGCGTTCATAATTTCTCGCAAATCATTTAATTTACGCTTATTTGTTATGTAAAGCAGGCAAAACAATGGAATCCGTTTAAGCTGTTTAATAATTTAATTAAAAAATAATTTCGTTTTATATATAATAAATGTTTAATTTATAGATGTAAATACTCCTTTTAGGATTTTATTTTATACATGGAAAAAATTTAACTAATAATAATTTAAATAAATGTATGTATGTATGTGAAACTGCTTGACTATAATTGAGCGTAATTTAACTAATTTATTTTTATGGTTCAAAAATTTTTCAACTTTTTTTGTATCCCTTTTTTGGATTTTTGCTGTTTGTTTATTACATCAAATGGACACACCAGGCGTTCTGGCGTTTTACTATTCAATTTACAAAGCTGGTTGCAAGTTATATTTGCCAACTACACTTCAATGCATAGAGAACCAAGCCACTATTTATGGCTGTTAATACCTGTGTATACTTTCGAGTTTCGCAAAATTAGCTTTAATTTTTCTTTTTACCAAGATTTTTTGTTTATTTAAACTACAATAACTACTCGTGCATGCGTAGGGAAAGCAAAAACACTTGCCGGCAAGTATATATTCAAATGCTAATGGTTGACGATTGCTTAAATGCCGGCACGCTCCAATGCGGTTAGCTGATGACCTAAACGTTCTTCTTTGGCCTTACGTTCGGCACTAATTTTCTTTGAATGTGTGTAATTATTTAGAAATGTTTGTACATCGATTTTACCATTAAGAAATTGCTCTACATGACGTTCGCATTCACTATCAGCATTCGAAGCGGCAATTTGCAGCAATTCCTGTGGATATTTAAATATATTATTTTTTACATTATTATCTTTAATTAAAGAAGAAGTAAATATATATAAACTTACGCGTATGTGTTGCGGCGCATATTCCTCTGATTTCTTTAAGTACTTTTTATTCAGTTGATCACATTTTTCGCCAAGATTTTTGAGCGCAGTGACATCATCACTCAATTTACGTTTTAGTTCAACTAAATGTGTTTCTTTAGATTCATTTTCACCTGCATAAATATAATGAGAGCTTAATTTTTTTTTAGGTGGTAAAACTTATTTTATACAAACGTGATATAATCTCCACTTGACTGATCATCGAATCGAGTTCTTCGTTTAAATGCTGCACTACAGACATTTCTTCAATAAAATCATCGAAAAATTGCGGATCACTATCCAATTGCTTGAGTTCGTCTAATGATAATGTGGACAAGTTTGGTAAACTAGTTTCGTTCATTTTAGATGACTTCGAGGAGTCCAGTGGTGAACTCTCATTGCTGCTGTCCAATGATTTTGCCGCATAAGATATTGGTGTAGCTGTGGCATTATTTACGTTTGACGCACGGGTTGGTATGGTTATGGGACTACCTATATTAGCAATCGGTGGCGGAAAACGTTCGTATTCACGTATTATAGCTTGCACAACGCGACCAAGATCAGAATGTTGAGAATACTGAAAATAATACAACAAAAATTAAGCATAAATTAATGTACTTATGTATATATAAACACTTTGTATGTTTAAAATTCCTTAAACGGTTTTGTAATGCATTTAAGTAAAGATTGTTGTTATTATATTGGCCAAAAAATCTGTGAGCCATGAGAACGGTTTTACATAATTAGTATAACCAAAACCAAAAAATTTTGATGGCATTATTATTATTTACTACAGAGTTAGTCCATACATTTCAGAACACATATTTATATAATATAAGTATGTATGCTTTAAATAAGAATCAAACAAAAATAACTGCCGGTCACCCTTTTAACACCAACATAAAATCCAACTGGAAATAGTAAAATTTCTACACATATGCATATTTACCTTATATGCATAGTGCAGCATCCTTTTGCGTGGTAAATACAGCAAGTATCACGAAAGCATATGAATACTCAAAAACCCTCAATATATAAACACATATTTTTATGTAAGTACATTAATTTTTGTACATATATGTATGTACGTATACGTTATTGCTGCGTGTATATGTATTATCCTTGGTAGTCTTTTGAGTGTGCGCGCAAGAAACCTTGACTGCGTAAAAAAAAAACAAACTGACAAAAGTTTCTCTGATGAAAAATCGTTAACGTGAAGGCCAAATATCAATCAGAGAATTCAAATTGTGAAGCAAATAGCAGCTGTTTAATGGTTCCATGGTATCCTTGACCGTCACGATACATGTTATAATGACACAAAGGTCATTTATGAATTTTGCAAAAAGAACAAGTCCTTCAAGTAAGCTAGTAAACACCTTAACACTTACGTTGAGTAATCCAGGCGCCGTTTCCACTTCACCCGTTGCCGCATTAACCCAATGGTGTTGCACAGTTGGTGATATAACTATTTTTGGCCGCTCATTAGGGAAATTTACGCTCAGTTTTACTGTGAGTAACAATGTGCGTCCACTAGATTCGAAATGTATGCAATATTCCTCCTGCTCTACCACTTCGACAACACTGGAAAGTAGATGTGTGAAATATGATAATTACATTGTTAAGAAAAGAAATAAAATTACTTTTGTTCATCTTACTTATCATTAAATACTTTGAGCGTATCAATTTGGCGTTTGCGAAAGTCCAAGTTATTACATTGCATATGCTGTTGTGGCTGTGCGGTTTGCTGTCTTGGCAGCATCTTCGGATGCAGTTTGCTTTATAAATGCTTTTTCCACCACCACTATACGTTTTTTCTTTACTTTTATTTGGTCGCCAACTGCTCTACAATAGGCCCTACATAAAATTTGCAAATTGGAATTTGCTATTACTCACATAACAAATTCTTTTTATTATATCAGTTCTCCTTAGACTTGTTTGTTGCTCTCAGCCTGGAAGGTCGTCTGGCTACTATAAATTTTATCTTCACACTTTTATTGTATTTTCCAATATTTAAGTTAATTTATTTATTTTTCTTTTTTTTCCTCGTTGCATTACTAATTGCAAGTTGTGGTTGTACATATGAGAAAAGTCATTAATGATTGTGTATTAATATATTTTGTAAATTTTGATTTTATTTTTATTTTATAATTTGCTGTTCGATTAACAATTTTGCAATAAAAATCAAAAAATTGTTAAATGTATGAAAAGAGAATTGCTGGAGAACAAATCTTATATCCACAGTAAACAAAAAACGTATGACGACGTAAATTGCGGTTAGAGTTGCCAGCAATCTGTTATGGGCAATAGGGGTTGAACGTTTTGAAAGGATGTGTTAGTGTTGGTAAATGCTTCAAAACATTTCATAGCCCTTTTCCCAAACAAAAAAATCTGTGGGGCAACAAAAAACACGATGCGAAGGCTGAAAGGGGACGCTTCGAATTTACCGTCACTTTGTGAGCTTTCTTTATATAAAGGCTGTGTGCCAAACGGTATCTGTTTTTCATATGGTTAAATAAGGTGGCAAAAATTTACTATGGTGTGAAAAATTTTACAATTTGCTGTGCCAAACGAAATTGTAAATGCTGGCGTATACAAAATAAAATCATAGTTTACACGCTGGTCGGCAATTGAACCTTCTCGTTGTATTTACGTTCTCTGACTCCCACATGTTTGAAAACGAAAGTTGTCACGAAATGAACGCTTAAGGCCGTGAGTATCTACAATAAATCTTTTTATAAACGTTCATGTTAATTGGGTTATATGTCAACATTCCGAACAGCTGATTTCCAAAATTTATCAGCACGTAATATTAGGTAAACATTTTTGAGTAAATTATTAAAGATTTAAGTGAACACATTGCTAACATTTCAGGTTATTATAAAAAAATGGCGCTCTTTGAAATGAAATGGTTGCGTCGCTGGGTACGAAGACACACAAGCCCTATACCGGAGGACAATGCAGTTCTATGGAAAAGGCGTTTGAGTGTCGTATATGCGCTACTCGCCTGGAATGCTTTCGGCTTTGTATGTTACATGATATATACAGGACGCAATGATTGGGCGAGATATTATGGTTATAAGAGCGAAGAAGAAGCTAAGCTAACGCCGGCACAGCAATTTGCAACGCAGTTGAATGTTGATAGAGGTAAAATCATACGTTTCTCAGGCTTTAAACGTGTCGGTGAAGTGGAATTTGACAATACCAGCGGAAAAGCAGAATAAATAATATAATTTGAAGACGTGCAAAATGGAATAAATCAAAGTTTGTTGTTTAATTAAATATCTATGTATGAATTTTGTTTTTGTTCTGATAAATAAGTGTGGAAAACAGCTGATGGCTGATATGCTTTGTAGCAGAGTTGCTCTAAGTTGTGTTGTTCATTATTATTTCAAACAAAATATTTACTTAGTCTGAGTTTACATGAGGATACTTTTTGTCGCTTTTTATCGAAATTTTCTCTTTTGTGTCGCCCTTCACGTTCACACAGAGACACTTTCGTCAAGCAATTTTTTTGACATTTGTTTGGTGTTCATTTTTTTTTCCTACTCCGCTTTATTTTACACTCGCAGTTTTTCGTTCGCATCGCGCTTTCTAATATGTCCAAAATAAAAACACTGTTTGTGTAAAGGAAGACACAGCTTTTATTTATCTATTTCTTTTATATATTTTTACATTTTATTAAACATCAACTCTACCCTTTCCAAAGTGTAATCTATTTACATATCTCATGCTTTTCATTGTCATCAAAATCAATCTCAGCGGCTTCTTCAATAGTCTCTAATATTTCTCGCATTAATTCAACTTTATCTGCAAACTCCATTATCTGAAATATTTATTAATAATCGGGTACACATACACAAAGGCATATATGTTTGCATGCATATATTACATATATGTAAATATTGTAGTAAAAACCCCCAATTTCAATTTCCAAATTTACGGCATTTATTCATTTGAAATTTTAGACAGTTACAATCAATTCAAAGTGAGAAACAAAATAAAAGGGAATGCCAAAATCTACAGAGACGAATAGAAACACAAAACGAGTCGAACGAGCACAGCGACACTTTGCATTGTCGCCTTCGTCGTCACCCCCTCCCCCACAAACGAGTGTTTCGTCGACAAATAATATCCCCGTGTAAATTCAGACTTATATAGAATGTATTCAAATTTTAGTACATAATAAATATTTTAATCAACTTATTGAAAGAAATTGTCACGATTTACTTTATTTTGGTTTAAGTATTTTTGAGTTTTTTTAACTTGTTTTCGTTAACGACTATACGTTCTGATTTGACATTACGAAAATGTTAGTACTACAGCTAAGTTCAGCCACTTGACGTTTGTCATTCATGTTGAAGCGGCGGCAAACATTCGGCTTCTGACGATTTGGTTAGTAAAATTTTGCTGAAAGTGATTATGAAGAATTGATTAATGGTATTTAAAAAATAAATTTAATTATGAAGTGTGAATTGTGTAGTTCGGATAAGCTTGATAGCATTAGGTACGGTGAATTTCTTACGAAAAATGGTAAAGGCGTGCACACTAACTGCTTGGTAAGTAGACGCATACGCATAAAAATTCATATGCATACATACATACATATGTATATGTTTGTAAAAAATGCTTTTAAATTAAGCAGGAAGTAAGTGTAGAATTTACTTCAAATTCTGGCGCTAGCTTTAGTGAGAAAATATAACATATTTCCAAACTTTCAACGATAATATTATATTACTAAAGTTTATTGAAAATTAACAATTTTTTTCATGTATTGATTTTAAATTGAACTAAGTTTTTCTAAACAAATCCTATTCAGATTACATTAGTTTTGTTTATAATGTTAATTCTAATTTATTCCGTACTATGTCCATAGTATTTATCCTCTGGTATGCATCAAAATGGTAAGGACGATGAGGGAATTCTCGGGTTTCTTATCAAGGACATTGCAGTAGAGCGCAAACGAGTGTCCACTATAGTGAGTATCTAAAATATAATAAGTAATATTACAACTTAATATATTTACGTATATTTTTCCCTCAGCAATGTTATTATTGTGGCGAGATGTCAGCGAATATCGGCTGCTGCGAAAAGCGTTGCTATCATAACTTTCATATGATTTGCGGCATGAAAAATGGTGCTATGAATCAATATCTTGGCACATATCGTTCTTTTTGTCATAAACATGTGCGTAAAATTCAATCCAGACCAAAAAGGAATGACGATTGTGGAATCTGTTATGAGAATATCTTCAATGGAAGTACTCGTTTTAGTTCAGTGAATATGTTACGTGCAACTTGTTGCCGGAACGGATGGTTTCATAAGTATTGTCTGCAAAAATTCGCAAAAATGGCCGGTTATTTCTTTAAATGTCCACTGTGTAATGACTCCCAAAAGTTCAAGAAGGATATGTCCTTTTGGGGTATTTTCATACATGATAAGTAAGTATTTTATTTTTTCTTTTAGACCTTAGCTGTAAACTTTTACACATCAACTGAGCTACAAAGTCTTAATAAATTAAAATAATTTAGTAGACATAAGTTGCAACAGTTTTGGGACAACTGTTGCATTTTGCTATTAAATTGTATATTATTATTTTATGTTTAGATAGGTAATTATTCTTGTATTCCTTTATTTTAGAGATGCCGATTGGGAGTTGGTGCCGAATGCATTTGCTGAACTACTTGAGCGTCCAAGTGTATGCGAAGCGCACATCTGTCGAAATGCAGAAGGTCGCAGACAGAAGAAAAATTCAAATCCATTCATATTTTGTTCATTATGCGGCTCAGTGGCTATGCATAGACTGTGTTTGACCCAAAAAACCAATTCATTTGAATGTGACAGTTGTAAAAATATAATAAATGCTGCCCCAATTTTAAGTAGTACACAACAAAATCAACATAACGTAGATGAAAGTCAGCAAAATACGGAAGTTACGTATGATGATGAATGTTCTGATGTAGATGTATGTGGTAATAGTGATGATGAATATCTCAGTTGTGATGATTTCACACCCCCGAGTTCTAAGAAAAGGAATTTGAAGCAAATAATAAGTGATGTTGATGATGATGAATATGAGAATGTAAAAACGGATAACTGTTCTATAGTTACAACAAATACGTCTTATATCGGAATTGATTACATTGATAATGATAAAACTTCAAACTCTATTGAAACCGACCACAGTTACGCATGCGATGATGAAATTGTACTCGGCGTCCATGAAAACAATGAAGATCAAGAAGAGATCGAAAAAAATATACAACAAATTGGATCTTTTAATAATTCTTATATCTCACAAATTTCGCGGTCGCCATCATTTAAAGATGACGAATCTGAAGGTGATAAAACAAGCTTCACACATTTAAATCATTCATCTGAAAAGCCAAACTCTACTGCTAACAGTATTACCCCAAATTTTGTTATGTCCGATCACAGTTACGCTTGTATTGAACTTAGTGATGATGATGATGAGTGGGTTAATACGTTTGGGGTTCAACAAAATACTATTAATATAGAAAACTTCCAGATGGATGATAAAGGTAAGTAGTATAATGTAAATGATGCTAAAATATTACATATTGACTTTGATAAAATATATATATATATATTATTTATTTTTAGCATCTATTGCAAATATTTTAGCTACCAAAAACATCCTAAGTGATTCTGAGCTAGAAAATGATGATTTGAAAATACATGGCTCTGCACAACGCACATCTTTAAGTGAGTGTCCGCCTTCAATTACATGCGATGACTTTGAAACTGATCATATGAACACCTTCACAAGTTCATGCCAATCAACTAAATATGATCAAGTATTTCATTATGATGATGGTAACGATACGGAAAACGAAGATAACAAAAATATAGCTAAAGCTTCATCTAGGAGAGAACATAGCGAACCTGAAACAATAAATCACATGGATATCAGTTGTATAGCCAATCGGACACGTCGGCGGTCCTCGTTTAAAAACCAAATATCAAATACTGACAGCTCATCAAACGTTAAGGGCTCTCGTACCGAAATTATTGATGAAGATCATAGCTCCACGTGCTCTGCCGACTCGTATCAAGCACATCGTCAAGAAGACAATGTGGTTTTCGACTACGAAGCCGATGAAGATTCGGAGGCTGAAAGTGGGCGTAGAACTGATGAGGGAAAACGACTAAGAAATTATTTTCACCGGCTTTTGCACGAGGTGAAACGTAATACGAAATTAAACAACAATTTAGAAAATGTGGATATGAAAACGGAGGAGAAGAAAATATTAGAAATTTCTTGCATCGCTAATCGTACACGTCGTCGATCGGTTAAAGCGCAAAAAAGTACCCTTCCTGCTTTAGGGGTTACGGCAGAGGAACCAATCCATTTGGTTAAACAAACATTAGGCGGCTTAACTGCTTCGCATACATTCACCCCGTACAACGGCAAAATCATTGATAATAGTGATGCTAATTTCAAAGCAGAGAGTGGTAGGTCATTCATTTTACTTTTATTAATATTTATATATACATAAACATATACAACTGTGAGCGTAATAGTAGCAGTGGTTAATGTAAATTTAAGTAATAATTGTCTTACCTTTAAATAATACCCGTAATTTAAATTTGCCAATGCCAGGATGTAGGCCCAAATACTACCAACCTGCATTTAAATTAATTTCTGATTTAGTGTTACTCAGTACTATTTTAATGTGATTTAAAATAGCAGTGCCAGTAAAAAAGCGGTGTAATGTGAACGAATTCAGGTCAAACTTGAAAATTTAAATTATTTTTGAATGCTGGAAGAATTATTTGTGTAAATAAAGGGTGGTTAAATTTTCAAGGGCCGATGTTGATTTTGAATAAAACACAAACTATTTAGGAAATTATTGAAATTTTATTTTATTATGATATATTGGTATTACTCAATTATGTATGTAACAAAATATCGGCCAAATGAGCGCCGCGACCTCGGCGGCACACCTCCATACGATGGTCCAAATTTTCGATGACGCTGAGGCATAATGGAGTTTCTATGCCGTTAATGTGCCGAATTATCTCATCCTTTAGCTCTTGAATTGTTGCTGGCTTATCGACGTACACCTTTTCTTTCAAATAACCCCAGAGAAAAAAGTCCAACGGTGTCAAATCACATGATCTTGGGGGCCAATTGACATCGCCATTACGTGAGATAACACGGCCATTGAATTTGTTGCGCAAAAGAGCCATTGTTTCGTTAGCTGTGTGGCAAGTGGCACCGTCCTGCTGAAACCACATATCGTCCACATCCATATCTTCCAATTGTGGCCATAAAAAATTCGTTATCATCTCACGATAGCGAACACCATTCACAGTAACTGCCTGACCGGCCTCATTTTGGAAAAAATACGGCCCGATGATGCCGCCAGCCCATAAACCGCACCAAACAGTCACTCTTTGTTGGTGTATTGGTTTTTCGACAATCACTCTTGGATTCTCATTCGCCCAAATGCGGCAATTCTGTTTATTGACGAATCCACTGAGGTGAAAATGTGCCTCATCACTGAAGATGATTTTCTTCGAAAATTTTCATAATAAGTCTGGATAACTTTAACACGTTGTTGGATTGTGTATCTCTCCATGGTTCAAATTGAGTAAGTCTGAAATAGAGAAATGTCAAATTAAATTCGGAAAAAAACTTGGCGTTTAGGTGTGGTTCACATTCAACATCGGCCCTTACAATTTAACCACCCTTTACATAGTTTTTAAATTATTAGAATATATTCCTTTTCAAAAATGAGCCTACATTTCTCTGGAGGAATAACCTTTCATGCATTCCTCACTACAGTCCACATTTTTTCATATTTGATGGATTCTCTTTCCCTACCGCTTCCTTAACATCTGCTCAAAGATTCTCAATAGGGTTAAAAGGTCAATAGACTGAGCCGGCAAGTCCATGACCTCATCCCCATTGGAAGCAAACCAAGTTTTTGCTAAGTTGCTGGTGTGCTTAGGGTCGTTGTCTTGTTGGTAGACCTATTTCAGCGGCATCTTACACTCAGCATGCGGTAGCATAGTCGACTCCATTATTTGGATATAAATTTTAGCATCCATGTTTTTTATAAAATATATCGGACCTGTACCATAGTAGGAGAAGCACACTGATTTTGCCACCGCCTTGTTTTACAGTCCGGAAAACGTATCAGGGGTCAGATGAAGCATTTTCTGGCCTTCGCACATATTGTCGACGTCCATAGGAACCAAAACAAAACAATTTTTGTTTCGTCGGACCATAAAATATTACGCTATTTCTGCACTCACCAATGCTTGTGTTCTTCATCAAATTTAATTCTGGCCTGCACATGTCGGGGTTCAAGTAATGGCACCCGTCTTGGACTTCGGACAGAAAGATTGGCTATTATCAACTTTTTTCTAACTGCGAACGAGTCCACGGTAAGATTTAGCTCATCTTTAAAATTTTTTTGAGCTATAAAATGGCTTTTCTCGAGCCGAAGCCACAACATTTCTCTATTCTGGCCGAGAAAGAGCTTCTTTGTGTCGTATTGTTTCACGATTTGGTGTGAACTTTTTTGAATTAGTAATCAGTTTAGCTACAAGTTTTCCCTTCCAAAAATATT
This sequence comes from Ceratitis rosa, assembly GCA_037013455.1. NCBI lineage: Eukaryota > Metazoa > Arthropoda > Insecta > Diptera > Tephritidae > Ceratitis > Ceratitis rosa. The sequence goes on along the minus strand of JAWMAG010000046.1, from coordinate 2,277,716 downwards.
TTTTTTAATTAATTCTCGTTTTTCAATAGTGCAAGGCTTGTCGCGGCCTATTTTTGAAAAGGAATATATTCTAATAATTTTAAAACTATGTATTTACACAAATAATTCTTCCAGTATTCAAAATTAATTTAAATTTTCAAGTTTGACTTGAATTCGTTCACACAACACGGCTTTTTTACTGGCACTGCTATTTTAAATCACAGTAAAATAGTACCGAGTAACACAAAAAGTAACGGATTTTATGAATGTGGTAACTAAATCAGAAAAAAATTTAAATGCAGGTTGGAAGTATTTGGGCCTACATCCTGGCATATATATATATGGCTAATGGAAATTTAAGTAATAATTTTTTTACCTTTAAATAATACCCGTAATTTAAATTTGCCAATATATAAATATATAAATATTGTATTTTTAAATCTCCTAACAGCGGTGAGTGACAATGCAGAGCATAAAAACCGTGATAATGCAATACGAAGTAAACAAAGAGAGGCACAAAAACGAAAAAGCGACTTACAGGCAAACATACCGGCAAAAATGTCTTTAATATCGAATACGTCCAACAACCCAAAAGTTGCCACCAATATATTAGAAGTGAGTTGCATAGCTAGTAGAACGCGACGGAAGTCGGTTGATGCTAATACTTATTTGAATACTATTATTGCGAGAGAAAAAACGAAACAATGCACAATTAATACAGACAGAAATATACCAACTAAAGCATATAATTCACTAAGTAGTTGCGAAAGTTCATCTAATGATTTGTCTACAGAAAGTGCAATGTGTGACAACAGCAATGATTGTGACATGCCACGGGCTCGAAGTATTTTACCAATACCGGAAACACCTAGCCGACCTAAACGCACAGCTCCACGACGTTTTCTCGAAAGCAAAAATGCATACGTCGCTCACAAAACGAAAATGCCTAAATTGACAAATTGGGCGAATGTGAAAGAAACTGTTGATGCATATGTGATGCCCAGATATAAGCGTGTTAATGGCAAGTTAAAAAGGGGTAAGTGGTGAAGTGTTATACTGGGAAAATGTGATTTAGAATTTTAATTAATTTTTTATTTTTGCTTGAAACTTCAACAGAAACTGGTCCACTGCCAGAAAACAACGTAGCACCTGCACGCAAACCCTTCGCGCGTAGCTATCAACTGCTCTTAGAAGCAACAGACGTTAATCAAGGCGCTAAATCTGCTAGAGCTTAGACAAAGGTGTTGTTGAACCTGCAAGCCATAAAAAATCTCATTATACTACATATTTGAGCATTATATGCTTATTTGTTTGCAATATTATACATATATTTATTCCGTATCTTATAAAATTTATATTAGTTTATTTCATAGTTTGTTTAATTATTTATATATGTATGTTTATTTTTGAGATGTCTTAGGTTTGAAGTTAATGTTTTGGTTAGTTCTTTCTTAATATTTGTTAAAAAATTAGTTTCTATGAGGTAATTTGTATGGCAGAATAATGTATAAACCTACTAACGGTGTAAATTACTGCAAATATATATATATATATATATATATATTGCATTAAGATATATTTTCTTTAAAAATAACCGTTTTCTTAAAGTCTTTGACTTGCTTATCATTTCATCGGCAGCTTTGATATAAAAGCACATGAATAAATGGATATACCTTTATTACTACTATAATAATATTATTAGGTTAGTTGTAACGTTTATTAAAAATTAGCATTATGTATGTGACTGTAAATATACTACATATTGTATGTAATTTAAAACCAAAATTTTTGTGATGTTTTTCATTTTAAACTTGCTTAGCAGTACATTTTAGGGTAATTATTATATTTATTCTTTTTCATTTTTTGTTTTATTTTATTTATTATTTTAAAAAATTTGCATTTAAAGTTTAGATTTTTAACTTTATATTTTTTTATATTTTGTCAATTTTATATTTATTTATTTTTTTTATGTTTTTAATTTTGTATTTGTCTTTTTTTATTAAATAATATTTATATTTTTTATTTAAGCTAAATTTATCAAATTTTTGTTACAAATTTATTAATTTTTTATTTTTATTTCTTTAATTTTGTATTTGTATTTTTTTATATTGGTTTTATTTATGTAAAATTTATAGTTAATTATTTTTTATATTTATTTATTTTTTCGTCTACATTTATTAATTTTCAGTTTATTTTTTACTAGTTTTAATTTTAGTAATACTAACACATAAAATATTTCACGGCGGCAACGTCACAAAACTTTATTTGTGTATTATTTATTATTATTTTTTTTTGTTGTTATTATTTCTTTAATATATATTATTATTTCTATTTAATATCTATTATTATTCTTATTTAATGTTCATTTTGATTTTCATTTAAATTATATTTCTCTTTTATTATTTATTTTATCTATATTTTTTTTAAATTTTCACTTTCTGTTTGATTGTGGCAATTCATGGAGTTGATTTGAATACATGATTTTGGGTTAACGTCCTCTTAACTCAGGCTGTTTGCTGATACTTACCCCTCCAATCACGCCCATAGTAATACTGAGTAACTTCTCCTAACAGCCAAAATTACAAAATTAATATTGTATTTTTGTCATTAGTTCAATACAAACTTAGTCATAACAAAAAATCGATACGCGAATACATACATATATTACATAAAGTATTTTGACTACAAGTACACAAGCATACAAAAATTTTAAATAAATTAATTTAAATCTTTATACCGCTCTGCTAATTACTGCAGTGATCCATTGACACTTAAGTAACCGCTACAACAACAACAACATTGACACTTAAGACATTATTCTGTCGGTTTTTATATTATTGAGCTTTGTATAAACTTTCCATTCTTTTAATGAATTTGTACTAGTGTTTTTATTTCAATATTTGGTAAATTAGTAAAACAATTTATGTTTACGTATTTCGTTAGTCTATTTGAAAAGGCCGCTTTGTGGTAAATCTAATTATTTTGTTTAATAAAAATCATCATTAAGAGCGTAACAAAGTGCAATCAAGTACTTAAACTATGTTTTCGCATTTGATTCTATTATCAGCGAGCGAATGTTGTTACAATATTCAACGTTCGTTTGGACCTTCAATCGGTTTCATAAAATACAATGCATATTCGCGCTTCAATACACTATGTTGTGCACGCTCATATGTAAAACATATGCCACGTTTATTATAATCCAAATAGGTACGCATAAAATGACGATTTGTTTCGTGTACATCTGGATGTTGCAAATACTCCGCAACAGGCATCCATTTGGCTCTAGCAATTTCACGTTCACATTTATGCACCTCCAAATTGAGTGGTTTCAATGCCACAACCACATACATATCCGAACAACCAAAACTGCCACCATGTGAATGTCGTATACTGAGCACAGTACGAAAAACACAATCAATGCCGGTCTCCTCCTTCACCTCGCGTATAGCTGCGTTCACAATTTCCTCACCTGCAATCGTTTAGTTAGTATGAATATTAGTAAACTCAAAAATTATAAATTTTAAACTGCACACCTGGCTCAACATAACCACCAGGTAGTTTCCAACTATTTGCGATCAATGCAAAACGGTCACTAACAACTAACACTTCATCATTGTCATTGACTACAAGACCGCCAACACCAAGCATGGTGTGACAAAAGGTTGGTATATTGGCGCATTCCTCCGTGGGTAGCCAACGATACATCACAACAGAGGAAGATGAGGTACGAACATGATGAAATTCAAAACCGGCCTAAAAATTGAGAAAAAAGTTATATATACGAATATTTATATAAGAAAGCAATATTCGTACCTTAGCTAATTCTGGTACCCATGCAGCATGTTCCTTCTGCACTGTAAACCAAATGGCGCGGCGTTTAATTGATATCCAGTAGTCCAGAGATTCTATGAGCAAAATTTAAATACGGCTTTATTATTCTACGCTAATTAATTTATTCAGAAATATGTTGTATTTAAATACAATTAATTGCTCAAGTCACATGCTTAATTGTCTTCCTAGTGCATTTTACATATATGTATATGTAAAGATGTATACACCTAAGAATATATCTAGAAAGTTGTTTTATATTGCTCGAAATTTACATTTAGATAACATATTTTCATATCGTAACGTGTTTCTCATATATGTGTACCACCACTTTAGAAACAAAAGGCGGTAACTGAAAAATGTAAAATTTAATTTACGTTGTTGCTGTTGCTTTTGTACCCGCAAAATATTCCATGAAAACCAATTCGAGAGTGACAGGCTTTGGCCGGATAAAAATCCGGGTCGTTATGGTATAAAGACCCGACTGGGAACTATTGGATTTTAGACGCCTCTTACGGACGGGCATGCCTTACCACGGGTAACCCGCAGAGCCAAAATAAACTTTATAACTGTATATACTTAAATTAATTAAGCTACCTGATTTTCTCCGCATACTCATCTTCTGGCGACCACGGTAGCCGAGTGGTTAGCATTGCGTACTGCCATTCGGAAGACCAGGGTTTAAATCCTGTCACGACCAACATTCAAAAATTATAGAAAATTAATTTAAATAAAAAATTAAGTTAAATTTTCTAGTTGCGGCCACCCCCGCCGTTCGGAGGTGGCTTAGTATAAGCTGTATAAACGCAAAACCACAAATTCGAGGACTCCTCCTCAGCTCGGACGAAAATCGCTGCAGCGGTTACAAAGCGTCAATTATACATACATATATATATGTATATGCATACTCATTTATAATATAATTATTTTATTAAAAAAATCAGATAGTTTCCACCCAAAAGTACGCCACATTAAAAATAAAAGCATTAGCTTTTTATGTCAAATAAAATTTTGTTGAGTTATGTCTTTTTTCATTTAAGATGACAATATGCAATTATGTATGTACATATGTTAGCGAACCGCTACAACAACAACAACAACAACATGTATGTACATATATATAAAGCTTCAAAATACACGTCCGACATCTGTTTTTGTTTATCTATGAAGTACTAACACTTGTTTTAGTTGGAATATTTTCAGTTTAACTAACAATTTGATAAAAGCTAAATGTCATATGCATTTAAATACTTGCATTTGTACTTACTTACATATTGATCAAAAACTTTAACCTCTAAGAGGTTAAAACTAAAAATCTACATACATATATTACTTTTATTAAATGTTTTTAGCGCCGCTTGACCTTCCATATTCCATCACACATTGGCTGTCACCGAAAATCACGTACATACATACATATGTATTTTGTGCAAAAATAATAGCAAAATCCCTAAAACCGTTCTTTCCAACAGTTTCTAACAAATCTTATCTTTTTTGCCAACTCACTTTGTAGTTTCTCTGCAAAATCCGTTGTTTCATCGTGCTCACTTGCTGATTCGATTAGTACACCATTGAAGCGGTCAATAGTTCCTTTAAATACTCCCTCTGGTGCATCCATAACTACTCCACGGGTGAAACTTTTTCTAAATTAATTTTTGCTAATTCATTTACTTATTTCCATTTGTATTGTAAATATTACTTAACTTACTTAAATAATTTGCTTGCACTTGAAATATAACGCGTTTGCGTTCGCGTTTGTATTCGTTGACAATCACTTAGCAGATGAATGGGTTGCAAATGTGAATGGGACGACAGAACGTTATGACAACAACAACGTTTCTGATTGTGCACGAGATATGAACTGTCAACTGTGCAAATTTTTTTATTCTTTATGCGAAAAAAATTCCTATTACACAATAACAACGGCGTCGCCGTAAGTAATCGCAATGACGACAATGCTGTTGTCACAGTTGGTGATAAAAGACATGCGATGGTGGACAAAAACATCGTATTGGGAGACGAAAATGTCCAGCTGCGGTTATAGTTAGATGATTGTCGCAAGGTTAGAACACTTACGGCAAGTTTTTGTTGGCAGAATCGTTTGGTTAGGGTGGAAAATGTATTTGTGCGCTGCAATATTGACCAAGATCGACAACTGGAAGATGTGATAATCCATGTGCGTGCTAACGAAGCCATGGTGTACAAATAAACGCTAAACACGCTTAGGTAACTATGTATTTTGTTAGTCTTCCAAAATTCTTTGCTGTATACGTCGGTATTTGCTGTTGCTACTGCTGACTATTTTATGTGTCTGTACCACAAATATCGTTATCATTTATCTCAATTGTGTGATACGATAGCAGGCCTGTTACCAGCAGAAGTTTACATGTATAAATGTCCTGCATTTATTGGTTAGTTACAAAAATATTTGATAAGGAGCAGCAGCTATTTACCAACTAAAATACATATGGTTGCACTTAAGCCGACATTCGATGCTTTCACTCACTTATTCACTAAGTATTAATATACTTATATTTTACACTAAAACTAATTGAACAACATAGCACCGTAGTTACGTACATATGTAGATATAAAATTTAATTTCTTGCATTAGATATCACAGAATCAAAACAAACCAAACGGCAGCTGCACATCAAAAACAAGGACTGATAAGAATTTGAAGAGCGTTGCCGATTGGCAAACAGCTGACCACATTGAGCTGCCACCAGCGAAAAAAATATGTACTAACTAAATTTTAGGGTGTGCATAAAGAAATTTATAAATTATATCAGAACAAAACAAATAAAATAGCAACAAAATGAATTCAAAGTAAAACAAAATAAAATAAATGAAATAATAATAAATATAATAATAATAATAATAAAATCAAATTAATTTAAAATTAAAATAAATTCAACAAAACAAATAAAATAAAATAATATCAAACAATATACATAATTATAAAATTAGAAAAAAATTAGATTATATTAAAACAAAAGTCAAGCAAAATAGAATAAAAAATAAAATATATTAAATAAGACAAAATCTAATTAAAGAAATAAAAAATTACTTTATTAGTAAAGTAAAATAAAATTAAAAAAAAAAATAAAGTTAACTGAATAAAATAAAATTGACATGATGTAAAAAAATTTAAAAAAAAAATAAAATAAACCAAAATAAAGTAAAATTATTACTAAAATGAATTAAATAAAGTACCAAAAAATTAATTTAAATAAAAAATGAATAAAGAAAAAATGCTAAATAAATTAATTGAAATATACTATATATATATTTTTTTTATATAATTGGCACTTTGTAACCATTGAAGCGATTTTTGGCCGAGCTCCTCCTCCAACTTGTGGTTTTGCGTCTTGATGTTTCTTGGAGGGTTTCTTGATTTTCATGTCAGAAATACATTCCGACGGGTTGACATTCCCTGCCGAGGGGCGACCGCAATTAGAAAAGTTAACTTATTTTTTTATTTAAATTAATTTTCTATAACTTTTGGATGCTGGTCGTACCAGGATTTGAGCCCGGGCCTTCCGAATAGCAGTACGCAATACTAACCACTCGGCTACCGCAACCGCCAAATGAAATATACTTAAAATAAATAATGTAAAATAAATTTAAACTAAATAGGAATAAAATAAAATAAAATTAACTATTTAAGTGGTTAGGGGTAGTCAGAGGCACGAAAAAATGAGAATTTTCAGTATTTTTTTTTGCTATTAAATAATTTTATTTTACAAAAGTAGTGATATGGTATTATTAAACAATGTTTTGACTTGAAGTCACGAAAATTTCGAAAAAAAAAAATTTATTTCCGAAGTTACAGCTGTCTGTGTTAACCCAGTTCCAAAAAAAGGTCCTTGCGGTGACAATCATAAGTCCTTGGAGATTCATCTGAAATCAATCGGATAAAAAAAAATAGTTTTATAAATAAATAATCCTGGGCCTGATCGAAGGATTTTATTTTTTTTCAAAAATTAACAAAATGGCGGCCTCTTAACAAATCGAAATTTTTCACAAAATAAAAATCCTTCGATCAGGCCCGAGTTTATTATGTATTCTACAAGCTGTATAAATTTCATTAAAATCAACTGAGCGGTTTTCGAGTTACAGTTGTCACCAGTTCAAAAAACATAGTTTTGAGAAAAACGCGTTTAAAGTTTCACACAGCGCTTTGAAAGGCCCGAGCTCTCTTTGTTATTTGTCGAATAACTTAAAAACGAATTATCGGATTAACTTGAAATTTTCAGAGATTATTTTTAAGATATTATACTTAACGAAAATGCAAAAAAAAAAATTTTTTTTTGAAAATCCTGACTACCCCTAACCCCTTAAAACACATTAAAATGAAATGAAGTAAAATCAAATAATTAATTTAATTAATATAATATATAATATAATATAATAAAACCAAATTATATCAAATAGAATAAAATGTAAAAAATAAAATAAACTAAAAGTAAATATGAGAAAAAAATTAATAAAATGATATAAAGTAAAAAATGCAAATAAATAGATTTAAGAAAAATCAAAGGAAATAAAACAAAAAACAAGTTAAACAAATAAAATGTTTAATAATAAGTAAAGTAAAATAAAATAAAATTAAATTAAGCAGAAGCAAAACAGAACAGAAATAAAATTAAAGTAATGAATAAATAGAGTTGAGTTGTTGTGGCTGCTAGTCGCTACCAGCACACTTAGGCCTATAGGCCCATTGTGATACTGCTGAGGCTCCTGCCTTCACCTTCTCAAATGATCGAAACATTTCGTGTGCCTTATAAAGGCAACGAGATTTCTGATATTCGCTGAGGCTATCTCCGCAAGACAGTCGAAGAAATGTTTTCCAAGGAACTTTTGTCGTGCAAATACACGTATCAACGCTGGACAGTGGCAGAGATAGTGTTCGATGGTCTCCTTCCCTCCTTCGTCCCTACAGCTGCGGCAAAAATCATTAGAGTGATAGCCCATTCTTGTCCCGTGAAGCCCCATTAAACAGTGTCCGGTTATTATGCCAGTCGTTATGTTAATGAAGATTCGGTCGAGAAGGATAAGATGTTTTGATTTATTCGCGTCCAACTTCGGCCATAGCTGTCTGGTCACGTTGCACGTGATCTCGTTCAACCTTCTTTAGTAAGCTTCCCTGATAAAAGCCATTTTAAGTGTGTACTCCGTAATGGACAGAGGTAAACCAGCCTCATGTGCATGTTTCATCGTGGGTAGAAGGGTTCCTTCCTTTGCTAGATTGTCTACCATGCAATTCCCTGGGATGTTCCTGTGTCCAGGTACCCAGACAACGGCAGTGCTGTATTTAGTTGAGAGAAAGAAGAAACTTTCTAAATTGTATGGCCACTTTTGACGTGTTACCATTACATTGAAGATATCTGATTGCAGCTTGACTGTCGAAATATACTGTAATCGACTGTTCTACTGCCGTAGATTTGTGCAACCACTCAGCGGCCTCCATGATTCTCGTGGAGAAAAGATTTTTGAAGCTCCTTCGGCACTTTTGTAAGAGATAATATTATAAATACAGCAAATCTTCCAAGGTTGAGTTGCATTCAATCTGATTGCGTTACAGCCCGCTTGTATTATAGTTTGCCGTAGGAAGAAAGTTGAGAAGAGTTAGCAGTGATTTCGAGGGATTTGATGGCAATACTCCCGTTATCAGGATAGACACCGATCGTTGAACTCTCTCTAATTTGCTCCTGAAGATAATTTTATGGATTGCTGGCCACCAAACCGTGACTCGTAGAATAGGATTGGTCCAACTACCGATGTATATATCCAGTGCACGTCTTAGACCCTATCTCTTTCCTATCGCCGTTTTCCAGGCGTAAAGTGTCGTTATAGCATTACTTAATCTTTCTGCCGTGTTCCGGCTCCAGTTTAGTTTGCTATCTATGATTACCCGAGATATTCGTCTTCGGCCCTTTAGTTTATGTGGTTTAAAGGCATGCGGTTTGTATCTCCTGGTAAATAACACCATTTCTGTTTTATTAGGGTTCACATCCAGCCCGCTATCTCTGCACCATCTGTCAACTATAAATAGAGCATTTTGGAGTAGATCGCTTAATGTTTGTAAGTGTTTGCCTGTCGCTGTCAGCGCAAAGTCGTCAACGTATGCTACCACATCACAACCTGTGTTGAAGTAAGCATGTTGCGTTCTCGAGAGGCTGACTGGGGGTAGAAAGGTGAGACTAATTGGTCGAAAATCCTTTGGATTTACGTAGTTGGTTCTTCCTCCTTTTGAGATGAAAATTACTTTGGCCATTGTCAATGCTTGCGGGATATATCCAACACACAGACAAGCTTGGTAAATTTTGCATAGAAATGGGGAAAATTTTGAATAGAATAAAAAAGGAAATAAAATAATAATAAAAAAAACATTTAAAATGAAACAGAATGAAGTAAAATAAACTAACATAAAATAGAACAAAAAACAGTAAAATAGAAATAAAACTATGTCATATGAACGAAAAATATAATAAAATAAAATAAAACAAAATAAAAAAAAATAAAGTAATTGAAAATAAATTACAAGAAAGGCAATGAAGAAGACGAAATGATATGGAACGAAATGAAATAAAATAAAATTAAAATTAAAATAAAATTAAACAAATTAAGAAATAAAAAAAATACAATAAAATGATATTAAATAAAATGTATATAAGTTAAATAAATATATAAACAATATAAAAATATTACAAACTCATTATTTTTTCTTTCTTTTATATATAATATACATATATAATTGGCACTTTGTAACCGCTGAAGCGATTTTCGGCCGAGCTCCTTCTCCGATTTGTGTTTTTTTGCGTCTAGATGTTTTTCCAACAAATGGAGGGACCTACAATTTATATTAAGCCGCCTCCGAACGGTTGATGGTTTTTTTACGAGAAGCCTTTTTTTCATGTCCGAAATTCACTCGGAGGGGTGGATATTCTCTGCCGTGGGGCGACCGCAATTAGAAAATTTAACTTAATATTTTATTTAAATTAATTTTCCATAACTTTTGGATATTGATGGCACCGGGATTTGAACCCGCGCCTTCTGAATGTCAGTACGCAATGCTAACCACTCGGCTACCGCGGCCGCCTTTCTTTTATACTGTGTATAAAAAAGGATTGTTGCATATGTTAATGTGTAGGCTAAAGATAGATTATCGTATATTTTTTATGTTGCTTTATTTCCATACAGAGCGGGATATTTACTTCTACTTTTGTCTCGAAGAAACTTTGACTTTCACTTCCTGGTCAAATACGGAAATCAATTCAAAGCTAAAGGTTTTTTACTGCTAAACAGTAATTATTCTCGAAAGAATGACCCTTTCATATCAACTGCAACAAAAGTACGCGGAAGTGAAAGGAGTTTAATGAATGACAGGGTCCATAAAAATACCAGTGACCAACTTATACTGATAGAAAGTTGCATAAAGGGATTGCAAAACGAAGCGACATACAACAACTGTCATTTAATTATTTAAAAAGTTTTCCTTTCGCTTACAGTTAACTGTAAATAACATTATTACACTCAACAGAAAGAACTGTTTCTTACGCTCTCCAAACTTTCTCTCTCCTCGACATGCTTTCTGCGCAATCACACTGACCTATGTACCCGTCATAGAATTTAACCCCACTCAATCACTCCCTCAGGCGAATTACTTCCGTCGTTAAAATGACATTAATGCCAACATAACAGTAGACACTTCGGTGGTTATCTTTTGGAAATGTCGTCTGTACATATTTTACTACGCAATTAAAAGCCTCAACTACATACATATATTCCACCGCTGGAGAAGAGGCATGTTATTTTTCTGTTGTGGTTTGTATAGTTACGTAGTAGAATTGTAATAAATTTCATACCTCTTGGTTGTGACGACGCAAGTGGGTGCATCGTTCTGCATAATTCGGTTTGCTACTTTTGCCAGCATCTGCATTGTCTATTCTATAGTAGTAGTGGCTTCCTGGAATTGTTTTACTTGTAAAATGGAGCCATGGAAATTAAATAATTAGGTATAGAGCGTAGCCTAAGAGACCTCTCTCCTAGAGCAGTCACTGATTTGATAAAATCAGTTAAGCACATTTTGTTTTATAAGGTTAGGTTTGAAGGAGATTTCTGGCGACAACTGCACTAGCTACTAAACTTCCTCTAAATTGTGATGTGCTAACGGCTGATGGTTTTTCATAGTAGAAATAGTCTTTAAGGGGCTGAAATTTCTATAATTTTAGATGTTGGTCTGCTAAGCATTTCGTAATTGCATTTCTCATCGTATCAGTATGAAGAGCTTGAGAAGCTCGACGGCAAGGGTAAGATACAGGGACTTTAAGAAGGTTTCAAGACCTGAGCAGACTCTTGTTGGACATAGAGAGGTGATCTAGTGACTCTAGGCTGCTAAATGCCAGTGAAAATACAACACCCGGAGACAGGGAACCCGAAACGAATAGACGTCCCATTACCCGACTATGACGAGATTCGAATAGTGATAGAGCCAATGACTTACCTGCTGAGCCATTTACACATGGCGGTGAAGAGCTGACAAGGAACACGTATCAGCTTATTTGAAAAATATTGGAACCTTGGTGTACTCTGCTGAATCCGCAAAAGGGAGGGTACCTTAGTCTGCGCCAATTACCGTAGGATAAGCCTCCTTAATATCACATACAAGGTCCTAGGCTGTATGAAAAACTAAACCGCGCTTAAAGACTAAGCCGTCAACAAACTGATTACACCTTATCAGTGTTGCTCTAGGTAAAGAACCCTGAAGAGAGAATCGGCACACATTACTTCTTTGTCAGCCTTCGACAGCACGAAAAGGATCTGCCTCTACGCCGCTATGTCTGAGTTTGGTATCCCTACACAACTTTTAAGGCTGTGTAAAACCTCCGTCAGGATCGGGAAGGCCCTCTCCGAATCGTTCGATATCAAATAAGCTTTCATACAAGGTGAGTCCTTATCGTTCAACTTATTGCTGGAGAAAATAATACGAGCTGCACAGCTGAATAGAGAAGATACAATCTTCTGTAAGGGTGTACAGGCTGGCATATGACGATATTGACATAGTTCCATCGAATCAAGAAACAGCAGCTACGCTGGCTAGGTCATATGGATAGATAAGAATACTCCAGCTTTGAAGCAGAGGAAGAGGAAGGCCTTCACTCCGTTTGCACTACCAGGTGTAGAAGGACCTGGCTGATCTTAGTTTGTTTAATTAGCACTAAAAAGCGAAAAGAATCACATAAGCGGTGCCCAAGCCAGTAAAGAAGAAAAAGAAGATTAATGCTGCAATTTGTAACCACTACATCCTTGACGTTGCCTTAAAAATTATGGGAGCCAAATCAGATTCCATTATTTAAGCTGATTTTTCTACGGCGTCATCCCTCCGAATCAAACGAGGAGTAGTCATTTTCAAAGCTTGTTCTCAAAAATCCTATGCCCGTTATTGTGGGGTAAGTCTATATATATATCTGTTCAATTTGCTCAAATTGTAAATGAAGATTTCTCCATATGCTCTTAGCAGTTATTAACTCCGTCTTGGATTCGCCAAGAGAAGCTTGCAACTTGTCCAACCCGGAATCCAGAATATGGGCAGGTCGAGTTGACCTGACCAAGGAGACGAAGTTAGGGATGAGTATGACCAATATCTTATTGACGCACAACGGAGCCAAAGCCATCATGGCTTTTGATGCAGCCTCCAGCCACTTCAAAGGCCTTACATCCCGTAGATAAAAGGACTTACTTATACTAACCCCTTTAAGTAGATTACACCCGACCCAATTATCTATTTAACTCAATCCGACTGTCTTCTTCTTCATTGGCGTGGGCTCCGCTTACGGTATTATAGCCGACCATAGTGCACCATTCGGTTCTTCTCTTCCATCCAACGGAGTGTTTCCACCGGCTGGTACTGCATCGAATACTTTTAAAGCTAGATCGCTTTCATTCAATGTAGGCGCTGTTTCTTCATTCGCTGAACTTTATCAATGTCACCATATCACTCGTTACATTGTCTGCTTTATTCAACGTTGCCAATGCGCAAAGGACTATAAAACATTCGCAAAACTTTTCTCTCGAAGACTTCCAGCAGACTCATCGGATATCGACATTGTTCACGCTTCTCCACCATATAGTGTTATGGGAATTTTGAGTGACATGTAGGGTTTGGTTTTGTTTCGTCAAGAGGGAACTTTACTTCTCAACTGTCTGCTCAGTCCAAAGAAGTAAGACTGTTAGCTCTGCAGCTCTAATTATTGTATGCAGCATTAAATTGAAGAAATCGCACACGATAAATAGTCATCCTGTCCTGGTGTTGGCCAGCACCAGTTTATACAACCGTATAAGTTTTTCAGGAATACCAAATTGAGACATAGTGGCGTAGAAGTGATATCCAAGTGGTTAGCATTACGTACTGCCTTTCAAAAGGCCAGGGTTCGAGTCCCGTTCCGACAAACATCCAAAAATTATGGAAAATATTGAATAAAAAATTAAGTTAAATTTTACAATTGCGGTCGCCCGTCGGCAGAGAAAGTCAACACCTCCGAGTGTAGTTATGACATGCAATAAAGGCTCCTCATAAAAAAACAATCAGCTGTTCGGAAACGGCTTAGTATAAAGTGTAGGTCCCTCTATTTGTTGGGAAAACATCAAGACGCATACCACAAATTAGAGGAGGAGCTCGCCTTCAACGGGTACAAAAGGCCAAATATATATAAGGCCACAATGATAAGGTCCAAGCAGCTTGTTGACAGTGGTCATTAGTCTTTCACACAATACGCTCGATAGAACCATATATGCGATATTTAAGAGGCTTATCCCACAGTAATTGGCATAGACCGTGGGCTCCCCCTTTTTAAGAATTGGGCAATCGTCCGGACCATCTTGTCAACTCGTCAATGCCATGTTTGAATAGCTCAGCCGGTAAGTCATCAGCTCTTGCTGTTCTTTAAGCGGGCAATTACTATTAGAATCTGGTCATAGTTGGTTAAAGGAACGTCTTTTCCATCATCATTGATTGGGGCTTCAGGTTCGCCATGTTCGGTTATTGCATTTTCTCCGCCGTTCAGCAGGCTGAAGAAATGTTCCCTTTGTACACAAACAGATTTCCATATTGATTCCTATATGAGTATGCTCTGGTCTTGATACCTTGTATTAGTCGCCGCATCTTTTCATAGAATTTTCGAGCATTACCCTTCTCGATCAGTCCTCGAAAGGAACCTGTCTGTATTTCCAAAAAAATAATCCCCTTATATGCTTATATTTAACTTTATGTGCATTTAACAGCTTATGTATATTTATATATATGTATGTATATATGTACATAGGTAACATCTAACAAGTTTTTTTAATAAAATTACTTGATATACGTATCAGATGAAATCTGTGATACAAAGCTTTTACCTAAATTGAAGGCATGCTTATAATTAGATGCCCAGAAATTCCAATATAACTAAATATTTGCTGTACCGTTAAAAATACTGCGTATCTTTTATGTGAATTTGCATATCAAATAAAACACATTACATATATGTACATACAGCGTATATGTAAGTATTTATGGTATATATGTATTCACATGTTCATCAACATTGCCGCCCCATTGTAGGCGCATTATGCACACGGCGCCTATTAAATGACAAGCAAACAAGGCTGGATACAAATGGTATATCCTTGTTTGACTAACCATACAATTAACACAAACACATACACACACAACAGCAGCAGATAAAAGACAGATATGAGAAAACGATGGCGGAGTTGAAGAAAAATACAATCAAAGCCTTTGCTTGCTGTGCTGTCAAATGGTAAAAAATATTGCGCATACGCCATGTTGTATGCTAGCGCTGTTAAGTATAGCATAACAGAGAGCACGGAACTTTATGCTGTATTTACATTTGGAAAAGTGAATTGCTGTAAGGGTGAGTGACGTAAATATAGGAAGGATGTTGATTTTTTTTCGTTCAATACAAAAGCTAATATACACGCGCGGATGAAAAGTAAGTGTGAAGATGATTATTTCATGTGTGTGTGAATGTATTTCATGCACTCTATATTAAGGGATGCTGTTGGATGCATGGGTGCTGTGCGATTATATTGGCATAGGTTAGGTGTATGGACGGCGGCTGCTGCGACTGCGATTGCTACCGCTGAAATAGCGCTTACTGTTAAACTTCGGGAGAGCAGTGTATTGTAAGGACAACAGAAGTAATAAGCAGTTGTTTGGTATAAATGGCGTAGACATTGGGGCGGAACATGTATTAACATTTGAAGACTGTAAGATAGCTGAGCTATGCGAAGGATAAGCAAGAAATAATATAAGGGAAATTAAGAAAAAATTAAAATTAGTAGTAAGTTAAGGAGAAATTAACAGTTTAAGGGAGTGTGAATAATGCTTAAAAGTAATAAAAAAATTAAATAAATAAATATAATAATCCGAGTGCTGTGAGAGTTTGAAAGTAGAAAAAATAATAACGTGTTAAGGGAGCTGATATTCTTTCTGCAGACTAACAATAACATTATTTAAATTAAAAAAAAAATACGAATGCGTTTAATATAAATAAAATTTGCACAAGCAGAAAAAAAACAAAGTTTATTAGTTTTAAAGTTGATCAACTGAAATTTTCCGCTACAAGCACACAAATATACTACCTTTAAGACTAAACAAAATGGATGGCTATCAGGATATGAGCGAATTGGAAAAATCGGTAAATATTGTTTATTTAATTAATTGCTGATACAGTAACATTTAAAATTTAGACAATAAATGTTGACCTACTTCTTAGCCACTGCAAAGCAATAAACATTAAGCTATGATTTTGTGCCATTTTATTTACCGTACACTCGCAATGAACCTACTCCTCTTTCTCTCCTGCACTTAATCCTTAAATATTTAATGTCGTCATTGTTAGTGCGACAAATGGCAATGTAAAAACACAATGACATATAAACAGCTGTATCTGTATGGATATACGTGTAGACATCTACATTTCACCTTACTCACGCTCTCAATTGTCATAATTTTCTCTTTTCCTTCCATCCCACATATATGTATATATGTATATGTGTACATTATGTACAGGTCGCTCATGCGGGCACTCAACTCTATACTGTGGCACACAAATTGCACGAAGTTGAAACGACATTGGATCACACTAGCAACCTGGATGATGTTGATGGCGTTTGTGTTATGGAATTACTTGAGTCCATGGAGGAGGTCAAGGCGGAATATCATCACTTGGTACAGAATTTACGTGAAGTGCATCAGTTGCAGCGTGACGTCACCACATCGATACGCTTTCAAATGCGTAGCATGCAGCAGACATTTGAATCGTTGAAGAAACGTATCGAATTGCGTGTCACGCAAAATTAGAAAAAAATAAAGAAACTGATACTGAAGGTTGTAAAGTACGTACGGTTAATTTGCTGGATGGTAAGATAGAAAATGTTGTGCATACTCGTATTTTATTTTTTCATTTAAAATCTTTCGTGGTTCCACATACATACATATTAATGTATATACAACATTAATTAGTAGAAAGCGGCATTTAATTTTAATTTGTGGTAGGAATTTATATAATTAATATCATATTTAAGCGTGTAGAACTTAAATACATATTTATATACAAAAAATTTATGGGCATTATTTCGACCACCTTTTTTTCCTTTTTTTTCAAAAAAAAAAAAAAAAATGCCAAAAAACGTTAAAAGTAAAAATTAAGTTATTGAGCATTGCAAAGATTTGTAGAAAACCACGATATTGATAAATTTACAACCAACAAAAGATTAAATTAATGATGTCATACCATCTGCGTTTGTAACAACCATAACGATATTCAATGGAATCAATTATTTGTACCATAACCACAAACAACTGATATTTTCATTCTTAATTTCCACTTCAAACCGAAAATTGTAAAAAAAAAGTTAGTAAACAAGCGTTGGCGTAGAAATTTATGGTTTATTTGCGAATATTTTAACACTGATACTAAAAGAAAGCAATTAAAGTAAAATATGCGCTGAGGTGCTCATTCAATTAATGCAAATAAGATTAGATATGGTTATTAATGAAGAAATTTTCTGATAATAAAGGATGTGGGCGAGAAATGATCCTACAAAAACATCATAGAAGTTATGTGAGACTTTTTTGCATATAATTAAAACTTAAAATTTTCATCTGCTATCATTCATTTCAACATTCTTTTAAAATAAATACTACAATTACTCTATATATTGATTTTCATGTCAGAAATCTCAAAATTCCCAGCTGAGTGTAGACCACAATTAGAAGAATTAATATCTCTATAGTTTTGTATGTGCCTGTACTCGAACCTTGGTCTTCAGAGTGGCAGTATGCTGTTCTAACCACTCGGCAAATAATGCATTTTATTTCTGGTCGAGAAATAATCTTTCTATTCGGGAGGTCCAAAAATTATATCATATATATATAACTGACGCCTTGTAAAAACTGAAGCGATTTTCGGTAAAAAATAAATTGGATATTTTAAAAATTTGGAATTTATTTATTACTTACCATCAACTTTCAAATTATTGGCGACTTCCATCCAAGCCTGTATAAAAACTAGATCTGATGTAATTAAAAACCAAAAGAATTAAAAAATACAAAATGAAACTAAAAACAAAATAAAATTATAAAAATGCAACAAAACATTCAAGGCGAATTTATAGAGGGTGAAGTTGTCACATCATCTGATTGCTTGTTCTTCCTTCCATTTCAACAAATTATACAAACAAAATACATGAGAAATAGGTTTTGACACTTCGAACGTTCGTTTACACAAACAAAATAGATTGTACGATTTTCGTTTTTGACTTTGATTAGACAAAGTAAATACATAGGATTTTTGTTTTTGTATTATTACTACTACTGTGTGTAAATTTGCCTTGTAAAGAATCAATCAGCTGCGGCGAAAAACCAAAATTTAGTTGACGATAAGTTTTGACTGTGGTTCTGGCCACGGCATTATGGTATGACACCAATAATTGGAAACAGTATTGCCCATTAAGTTGGTTGGCTATGAGTATGGTTGTGGCATCTCTAATTTAACCTTAAGCTGAGCCTCTAAGAGCAACTTCCTCTCCATGCTGAATGGCAAGTAAGTAAAGTAAGTTTCATTAATTTTGTTGAAAAAAATGTTAACGGTACATCAATACATTTATGTTCACTCACCCTTTATCTAAACTTCACTTTCAATGTCTCACTGGGTCATATTGAAATGCCATTTCGTATACACAGGTAAGCTGCCTGCGGTGTATTGTGTTTACATTTATGTCCTGTAAATGCATTTTCACGCTCAGTATGTATTATTTCCGCGCAAAATGTGCAGACGTCATTGTTACTCGTCAAGATTTTAATACACAAGGGCTGAAATTTAAATAAATACATATGCATGTACATATATATGTTTAAGTGTTGAAATGAATAGAAGTTTTCAATAAAAGGATAAATGGACGTACAAAGATCGAAAAGTAGATTAGTAGTAGTCCAGCAACTGCGTAATTCCGGTGTCCTTAATGTATTTTCTTATTGTTCAGAAAAACACAGATATCTAGGAATTGACCTACTTTTCCCGTTAGTAAAAGTGCTTGCAGGTTTTTTCTCCTACTTTAAAGCAAATGCAAATGTAAATTTTTCCACAAAAATAATTAATTTAAATAATATTATTTAGCAAATTTTTTAAAAAATCACTTCGAACGAACATCTCTCTTTATCAGACAGAAATCGCTGTGGACTGGCTAATCAGAAAATGAGTAAACTTTTTTTAAAACCTTTAATTAACATAATTTAAATTGCTCAATACTTTTTATAATTCTTCAGTATTCTCTTGAGCCGGGTATATCATTGCCTCAATTTATTTTACTTTTTGAAAAAATATTTTTGTTCTATGTAAACATATTTTGATTTCAGAAATTTCTTTTTAATCATGCACTTAGAGAAATAAGACAATTTACTTAAAGTAAGAATTAAACAAAGCAATTTAATGGACTTAGTCTTAAAAACAAAGTTGCATTTATAGTGTTGTCACAGTATTAAAAACAAATATTATTGTATTGTAATCTAAGTATATTTAAGCTAATAAGAAACTCAAAAACTTATATATGAGCAATATCTTTTGCACTATTTATGTATTTAACAACTACTTTAACTGCAATTGAAAATAAAAAAGTCAAATAAAAAATTTCACACTGAAAGTACTACTGAAAAACTCTATTGATTATTCGCGGTTTCTTGATAACAATTACAAACACGATGTATCTATTAAAAATACATATTTAAATAAATGATATTTAACACACAAAAAGGCACCATTATTTTTTAGAGTTAAAAGGTTATGGTTAACCATTTTTATCTTAGTAAAAATAATTTATTGTACTGCATTAGAAATATGGTTAATTTCAATGAATAATGTTTTTGATAAATATTACTTATAAAAAATATTATTTTATTTTATATTTAAGTATAAACCCAACCTATTAGTTTTACTTACAATAATTTTATTTTTTTACAAATTCCAGAACAAATAAAAAACTTTAAAATAGTAATAAAAAAGAAATCTTTTACGAAAAAAATAAGACACCACTAAAAATATTAAAGCTTTTTCTTTGTTATTGAAATATATAAATTGTTATAAATCATTTCAAAAATCTGCGTAAAAGCAGGAAAAATGAATAAAAATTTAATGAATAAAAAAATTAAAATCTACTTTTACTGGACTTGCACTGAAATTATATATGTAGTATGTACATGTATAACAAATGAGTTGTAAGTAAATATGTATGTGTATGTAAATATTATTTAAGTGCCAAGTAAGTAAAATCGTTCATTCCAAGATTTTTAATGGTCCTGCAGGCAGGTGGGACCATATATGGAACAGCTGTTTACATTTTCGCTCCCTTTCTCAATTTTTCTAAGTACATAAATACTTACATATGTCTAAGCACATACATATACATACATATATCGTATACTGTATATTTGTGCGTAACAAAATCTCTCATAAGGATGCCTGTTTTCTTTTGGGTACAATTGAAAATGGCAACAAAGGGAAGGAAAGGCACGTGACTGCAGGTAAGTGCACGACAACTGTGCAATGAGTTCAGTAAATGTATTTATGTACTGGCATATACATATATAGCAATACATATCTATATGTACTTATGTATGCATGTATATACAAAGCAAGCAAACGATCTTTTTATAATTTCTTTCAAAATTAATAAGTTATAGAACGCACGTCAAATGTCCAAACTGTGTGCAGGAAGATATATGTTTATATACATACTATATAACTATGTGCACTATAAGTAGTTTGCTTTGCATTATCCATATATTAATATATATGTATATGAGCTTTTTTGTAAAAATATTAATTTACGCGAAACCATTAATTTGGTTAAATACTCATTCATAATAATTAAATTTTATTTCTTGAAGTATTTACTTAGTTAGAAATATTAAAAATCTGAATAATTATCTCTATATTTATTACCAATTCGCGCCCTTTTAGTATTTCCGCTGCATAAATGGTGGCTTTCCACTAACAGTTCTAGTGCCACTGTAACAACAACAGTTTCTTAGCGAAACACAAAACAGCTGTTGGCAAGCGCCACCTGATTTTTGCAAATACGCTACGTGATTATTTAGTGCATTCCAAAACATTGGTTACACCAAGACAATAAACTCTATTACTACAAATCATTTGTCAGGTAAATTTCTAATTGCAACAAGATGAATTAAAATTGTGAGAGTAATTACAATATCATTGAAATTTACATCATTCCAGCATTTTAAAACAAATAGCTTTTAGCAAGAGCTGGCAACATCAAATAGTTTTTCGTTCCGCAAAACGCACTGGAAGCAATCAGATTTCATTATAGCTCAACAAGAAGCCTTAAAATCTTTAGCTAATTTCTTAAAGTTTAATTAAAGCACATAAAAGTATAGTGTGTATTGTGTACTGCAAAAAAATAACAAAAATAGTTTGTAAAACAACCAATGTGCTCCGTTTTTGTCAGGTGAGTTATCAAACAGCTACATACGTAGACAGGCAGCGCGGTAGCGTAATTACAAGCGACGCTGTCGGCGGCATTTTTTTTTTTTTTGCCGCATGCTGCAAGAAATCCCACAAAACTAATTACCTCCAATTTTGTAATAATCAAAACTAACTCGTGGTATTTATTTCAATACATCTTTTAACATCAAACATCTTTGTTAATATCATTTTCAGGAGCAAAACTCTGTGACAAAAGCTTTGCATATTACAATTTCATGTACAACGTACATAAACGCGAACACATAGTTGTAGCAGCACGTACACATCTTTCCGAGCATACATAATTTGAATCCACATAGCAGCTGCAGCACATCGGGTTCGCAAGAGAAAATCTCTTGTCTTCTTTGCGCCTGTTCCTTTTCCAGCAAGGGTCGTTGCAACAATAATAAGAAAAAAACATTTTTGTACTCTAGTTGCAAGCTCGCGCAACAACTACGCCTGTGTGAAGAGTTGCAGCTGTAAAAGCCGGGTAGTTACACGTTTCGTATATATACATACACCTATTTACCGGTCGTGTTGTACACAGCGAGACGCCTTCTCCCTGCTGAACGTCTGTCTGCAGTCTATAATCGTCAAGATTTTCGCCATTCAACGATTCAGTTCAGTCTCAGAGCGCACATCCACCAGTCATCAACGCACCGCATCACCAGCACGGAACGTAGTTATTTAAATTCTGTAAAATTATATATATATTGTTGCTTTCTTCAAAGTGATAGCAAATGTGGTATTAACCATATATTATACTCCAAGTCTTAATATTAAACGCTAGTACAAAGTAGCTGGAGTTTTCGCCCTACTAAAAAGTCGTTGCAAGTTACATACATACGTCTGCTGTTTGGCATCGACAAATCGTTTTCCGTTCCGTTTGGTGTCTGTTGTGTGTGAGGTTGTGCACATTCGTCTGGCTATACGCGCCCGTGTACTAGAGTTGTGCCGTGCCTTTTTGTAGTCGTCGCGATCTGTGTCGTTGTCGTATCCATTGCCGGTTCCCGTACCCGTTTTCAGTCGGTATTGTCGCTATTGTTACTGTGGTCGTGTATCTCTGGTCTGCGGAATTCACCGAATCGCATTTTCGTTTTGCAAATTTGTTGCTGTTGTTTTTGCCATATATTTGCAAAAAACGAAAAAAGAATCAGCTTGAAAAACGAAACTCAACTTCGATCTCCTACAACAAGAGTATCTTCGTCATTGTGCTGTGAGAAGAGTAACGAAAATTTTAAAACGTACATTGCCGGTTGTGAACTTCGTTCTTGTGTGTCTATAACATCATATCAATTCCAGAGTGGTGGCAAGAGTGAGCCAGCCAGCGCCACATTCGTATTAACGGCCGACGTTGCTAAAACTTCAGGAATACGACATATTGCGAAAGTTAGGAATTCTTTATTTTTCATATTGAAAAAAGGAAGCTAAAAGCTAGAGTTAACAAGACGCGTACCTAGCAAAAAAAAAAAAAATACTTACAGCGAATCCCAGACAAGTTAGTTACACATTCCGGTTTTTCGTTACCTTCAAATAAATGGTTAATATGGAAAACGCTGAAGAGGTTATGCAAATTTTGGAGCGTTTCACGCGTCTTAAGCAAAAGGAGATACCCAAGGAGTTGGATGACTATTTGCAGTATGTAGCCAAAACCGGTGATACGGTCTTTAAATGGGCAAGTCTGAAATATTTGTTCCGCGAGAAGCTGCTCAATGTGATTAAGCATTTCCACGATACATCGCCTCGTGTAGATGGTGAGTAAAGAATTATGTAAATATATTTATCATATATTACAATACATCCATGTGTGTCTGCGTATATATATGTTTGTATATGTACCAACTTAACACGCTTTAATCCTTCTGCTTCGTGTTACCACGAAGGAGATAATGATGAATGAATAAAAGTGGTAATGGTGGTGACTGCCAAAGTTTATTGCCATGCCGGTGATTCCTCTTTACTGGATACTTACTAACCGGCTTTTTAAACGTATACCTACTTATGTAGATGCTGCTTTCTGCTTTCCTTCATTTGCACTGAACCACGAACATTTGTATGAAATTTTTCATGTCACATTTTTTCCTTGTCTTATTTTGCGTTTTTTTTTATTCTTTCGTCGCCAAGTGGCAATCGAAAATTGTCTGCTTTGAAATGCTGTTTCGGTGTGTGATGTGGGCAACTTTCTCCTTGACAAATACCAAAGTTGTGAAAAGAAGCTATTTGTTTTGCGGAAAAAAAAATAAAATAAAAAATTGTCTGATATATTTTGGGTGATATATTCATATATGCTTTTTTAATTAATTTAAAATTTATTAAAAAAATATATATTTGTAGATAATATGTATGTATATATAAAGAACAATGCCCCACTGACAATATAATTTTGTTAACTTAATATGCTAGTAAAGAGCGAAAATATTTGTATGTACATAAGTGTATTTAAAAAAAATAATAATTTAAGTAAATTTATATATATATTTGTATTTCTTTGCACATTCAATGGCAACTCAGGTGTATTGTCTGGAATTTATGCACATTTTTAATTTCGCACAAACACAGTATATATATATTTTTATTGTTTTTGCACGAAATAGCAAATTTAAAATAAAAAATATGAAGGTCACGCGCGTCTAGGCCAGTGCTGATACCACATTAAATATAATTAAGTGACAAAAAATTGCTTATTTTTTGTTGCTGGGTTTTCATGTGCTTAAGAAATTTAAAAAAAAATTATAAAAATGGAATAATCAAATTAGTTAATGAATGATAACTTCATACCGAATTAATTAAAAATATAAAAAGCGTACTTTTATATATACATACGTACACATGTATGTATGTTGGTAAATAGCAATAAGAAAATGAGACGTAATTGTTATTTAAAATTAATTTAGCATAATGGTAAGGGCAAATGTGTTCTTTTTTAAGATTTTGTTTTTATAAAAATATTTTTTATGATATTATTTCTACTACTTTAACCACTTTATTCACCTGTTGACTTCTTTACTCAAAAAAATCTAAATTCTGGTACATACATATGTATGCATGTATGTATAATGAATGCCTGTTTCGCTTGGCGAATACTAAGTAGGCTTTAAACTTGCTTAATTAAGAGCAACAAAATATGAATGCAGAGAAAAGAATAAAGTGAAAAAGAGTGTGCAAAAATAAATAAAGAAATAAAATATATATTTATGTACGCATGTTCCTTTTAATCACAATCGAAGACGGTCAGTGGTCTACATATTCTTCCTTTTTCGCGACAGTTTGTGGTGGGGAATATATGTACATATCTACATACATACGACTATGTATAAGATTTGGCATAAAGAAAGTTAAAAATGTAGCATGTGCGAATTAAGCTCCATATTCTTTAAGCACAAATAAGTATTTATTTACTTGGTGCATAGATACCGTTGAATTCGAACACAAAATAACTACGCAGATGTACATATGTAAAAGTCTTTGTACATAAGCGACTGGAATTTTAATACTTTTTTACTTTCGCATTTAACGCCACCACTCATTCACTCATTTGTTTGTGCGAATTTTTTGGCGAGAGCTGCTCACGGAAAATGTTGAAAAAAATGGAAAAAATTCAATTGTTATTCTTCGTGCGAAAACCTTACTCCCATTACACAAATTCTTACTTTTATATACACACATATATGTATATATTCGTACATACATATTCAATACTATTTTATGCATTTATTATTTTTTTACTTTATTCATAGTTAAACAAAGTTGTTTAATTTATGCGCAAGTATTGGTTAACTTCTAATTATAAATTTGCTTTACAAAAACCCATGCAGCGATGAAAAATCAGTTAAAATTCTTTTTTAATATGCGCTCATGTACATACATACATTCACACATATGCTATTTTCATTATTTTGGCTCTGTGTTATGATTTTATTTACTATGTGGCTGACTAATCGCTCCCAAAGGCTTTCCTGTGCGTCACAAATGTACAGATAATGTTTTTACTTTTTTTTGCGCTGATAAAAATTTGTTGGCATCAGTTGGTAAATATATTTACGTATGTGGGTATAAATGACATTTTCGGTAAACGCCTAGTGGAATTTTTGTTTTATTGAGAATTTCTGGTAAAATTAAAATAATAACATCAGAAAACTATTACTGCACATTAAGGTGTTTGACCCCTATATATATATATATTTTATTACTTACATATATGTACATATATACATAAGTACTTAACTGCTCTAGCCTTTTCACACCTGTTAAGTCTTTAAACGTGAATTATAATTTACCATAATTGATTAATGACGCTGACTGTTGTACTAATTATTATTTTCGAAAAATTAAAGCGAAAATTTGCGCATCCTTTGGTTTTTTTTTTGTTTGCAAATTTTTCAACAGCAAACAATTAATGTTGCAAAAAATACAACAAATATAAATACATAAGTATATAATCGACGATCTCCAGACTCATTTTCATGTCAAATTTAAAACAGTTAAATTTACCTGGCGAACTGTTTAAATTAATGGGTATTAAAATAATACATAACCACATCTGAGTAATTACATACAATGTGTTAAATATTGCGAATCATGAATATTCTATGAGCACCTTATGAAATTAGAGTTGGAAAAGAAAAAATCGAACTTTAATTTTTAGGTGAATTGCGCTTGTGCTCACATTATTAGGCCACAAATTCATAACAAACGTAAAGAAAATAATTTATTTTCATTTGTTTTTATATTTCCAACCAAGCAACCACCAGGTTCCACAATTTTCTAGTCCTTTTTAGAAACCTCTCGCTTTTGGGGTGCAGCTCGCCCATCGAATGAATTCTCTTGCAGTCCACATTGAACTGTTTGCGCTGATATGTGAATATGGTGAAATTGAAAAGAATTCACCTTTCTACTACTAATAATTATTCAATCATCAAATAGCCGAGTGTTATATGTGTAAAAATTTATCAGCGCTTTCTTAACCCATTCCCTCGTAACATTCCGAAGCTCTGCTCTGCTTTCTCTCATAGCGTTAAACTTTTAGTTTTCCCCATTTTTTAAATTATTTTATCCTTTTATAATAATAGACATCCAACCGAATTGTGTTTTCCGAAATTGTACACCTAAGAGGGTTAAAATGGGTTAAGTTTGTATGGGACCACGTAACGTAACGATGATTGCTTTCTAAAGTTGTACCAAAAATAACTGACAAAGGTTCAGAAATTGACATACTTCCCATATATCTGTCATCTATATTTGATCGGTCTGTGGGCTTCGGATCGATTATTTAATGAACTTGACGTTCAGACCAGAATGAGAGGGTGATTAGTTTCGTGCGGGTACTCATTGCATGCAGAATATACGTCGGGTAGGAATTAAGCCGACTACATTTCCCAGATCTTAAATGTGCCAGTATTACTCGGGACTCTCATGGCAGACAGAACTCTTGATTGGCAATAGGTAGTGGTTTGATTTCAAGAATGCTATTCATCGGAAGTGAGTTTACGAAGGTGTTGACGGAGTCTCGGTGATTGGAGTTAAAGTTTCGGTTCTAAAATGGTGTGGAGTTTTTCCGGTCGAGTACTACATACATTCCTTCCTAATGTACCTGGGTGGGTGGTGGTTTAGCTTCCAATAACATAATGCTTCTTAACTTTTGCATAGGCGATGGGGTTGTCAAGGCGATCTTCTGGCAAGCTTGTAACTTCTTCAAATGTGTCCAGATCAGTAGAGCGTAATGCGAGCAACGTCTCTGATACTTTCATCCAAGTGTTGTCGGATAACGATTTGAGAACTTTGCCCGCTCTATACTTTGGGATTGTTTATTGCGTGGTTAGCAGTGTGTACTGCAATCCGGAAGGCCAGAGTTCGGGTGCTGGTCTGACCAACATCCAAAAATTATAGAAATTTTTTTCCTAATTCGCTCCTCATCAGGGAATGACCAACTCATTCGTGTGTATTTCTGACATGAAATAAAAGCTCCTCATAAAACTCAAATAAGACGTTTTAGAATAAACTGCAGACCCATCTATTGGTTGGAAAAACATCAAGTGGTACAAAACAAATTGGAGGAGGTGATCGTCCGAAAATCGAAATCGAAACAAAAGTGGTTACAA
Source organism: Ceratitis rosa (assembly GCA_037013455.1). Classification (NCBI taxonomy): domain Eukaryota; kingdom Metazoa; phylum Arthropoda; class Insecta; order Diptera; family Tephritidae; genus Ceratitis; species Ceratitis rosa. The sequence continues at coordinate 2,249,755 of JAWMAG010000046.1, read as the reverse complement.
AGCGTAAATTACATATACTCGTATATGTATACAGCTGGGGTAAAATTTTAGTATACAAACTTACGGCATGTTATTCTGAAACATATCCCAAACATAAGCAAGAAAATTCACAAAAAAAAATTGGTGGATTGACTCATTTCACTAAGATATAAATCCAATATACCAGGTGTGTTTGTTGAAGTGTGCCGGTTTTACTAGTAGATGTCGCTAGCAATATGTATAAATTTCTATGATTAGGCATGTATGTAATTTTTTTCTATTGACATTAACCAACAAAAATACGCAAGTCACATTCCGCCAAAATAATAGCGTCATATTTGTTTAGCTCAGTGAATATGTCGAGTTTCGTTCCAAGTAAATCGCATTTGCGGAATTCGTTGCTTTTCTTATTTCATCAAAAGAAAAAAACAGCTGAAGCTGGCAGAAACTTATGGTGAACATGCTCCAGTGATTAGAACATGTGAGACATGGTTTCGTCAATTTAAAAGTGGAGATTTCGATTTGACAGACAATTAACAACCTGATGCAGTGAAAAAGTGCGAAGACGAGGAATTGCATGTTGATCCAACCCAATCGCAACAAAAATTGGCAGAAACACTACATGTAACTCGAGGAGCAATTTGCCAACATTTAAAATCCATGGGAAAGATCCAGAAGTATGGAAAATGGGTGCCACACCAGCTGAACGATAGACAAATGGAAAATCGAAAAACCGTTTGTGAAACACGGATCGCTACCGACAACAAATGATCAATTTGAATCATGCGTTGATCGAAAAACGGTCGGAATGGGGCCGAAGACATGGCAAAGTTATCTTGCCTTAATGGCAAAGTTATCTTGCCATCATACCGCTAAACTGGTGAAAGACATATTAAAAACACTTAATTGGGAAATATTATCGCCCCCGCCGTACTCTCCAGACCTCGCCCCGTCCGACTATCACCTTTTCGTATCGATGGGGCACTCCCTTGCAGAGCAGTGCTTCGCTAATTTTGAAGAAGTCGAATAATGGCTCGTCGAATGGTTTGCCTCGAAAGAGAAAAAGTTTTTTTGGAATGGTATCCATAATTTGCCTGAGAGATGGGCGAAATGTGTAGAAACCAATGGTCAATACTTTGAATAAACAAATTTTTAGATTCCTCTGAAAAGTGTTTTCTTTATCGAAAAAACCGGAAAAATTTCAACTAACACACCATAAAATTCTCGTGTAACAGTGTTAGACACGATACTCCTCCGAAACGTCTTGACCGATTTTAATGAAATTTTATGTGCATATTCAGTAGGTCTTAGAATAACACAATATCTATTTTTCACACCGAGAGGAGGGCCTGGGACCGATCTATTCGAAAATTTTGAATTTATAGTCCGATTTAGCTTAGGTAGACTTTTACTTAGTTTAGCAGGAACATTACATCTATGGTTTGGATTAATATATAAAAATTGGTCCATTCCATAACCTGATAGATGGCATCATTCGTTGACTTAAGCTGAAGCTTTGTTGGAAGGCACACCCGTGCGTATGCGGGATCAGTTTCCTTGAATTTACGTGCGTAAAAGCCGAGCGATTCCTTAGCGTGCCCTATGACAATTGTCATTTCAATGAATTATGCAGAAAAGGATAGATATATAATATCCAAGGGAGAGAAAAAATAACTCTCAGAACGAGACATATGGTTAATTTTTAATACATATGCAATCTCGCTCAATGAAGAACCCTTATGTTGAAAACAATTTATAGTTTTTCCTGAATCGACAACGGCTGGACCGAAATAAAATTAAACTTTATTAAGAGAATCTCGAGGACCGATTCATGCGAGATATTCTTAGTTACGATTCGATTTACTTGAAATTTAATTTTCTGGTAGCTTATCGTTTAGATTAACATGCAGAAACTGGTTCTTAATAATTTTATTTATTGTTCAATTTGCTTGAATTTTTCTTTTATTTTCGTTCATATGGGCTGCTTGAACTTTCCTTAGTTTAATTTAAGTAATTTTATGAGAATTACCCATGTTCGCGTGTTTACAAACCATCTTTGTTGTTTGTTCTTTCTTGCCTGCTTACCACATTGATTTCTTCTGGTCAAGTTCATTCAAATAAATCACATTCAGATTTGAACTATCTACATATATTTTATTATCACTGTTAATGTAATATAAAGGCATGTTAAGGCGAGGGGAAGTTCGCTGGGTCTGCTAGTATAATATATATAAAAAAAATACAAACAATTTCAGCGGTCAAAAACTAGCAAGTGTGACAAGTCCTTCAAATTTTGACAACAAATTTATGAAATCATATTTTCCTTTTTTCTTTTGATATTGGTTATTGATGAAACTAGTATTTAGGTACGCGGACATTATTTTCTGTTATTACAGCACAGCGCGTTGGCATGGAATCAACAAGGTTTTGGCTTCTCTGAATCGATGTTGATCCCCATGTGTTCTTAGCCTCCCATAGTTGAGTTGTCTCTTGCGGCTTACAACGACGTTGTCCTTATTGGCCACTTTGCTTGCGTGTTTGGGACCGTTGTCTTGCTGGAATTTTCCAATAAGCAGCATTTCAGAACATATGGAAATGATGATTTCAAAGTATAAGGCTCCTGTTAAATTTTCCCTCATCCAATTAATGGGTCCTACTAGGTTCGTTTTTTTAATTTCAATTCAATCTCAATTTTTGATTCATTCTTCCATAAAATATTGCGCTATTTGGTTGAAGACCATAACAAATGTTCTTTGGCGATCCGAAATATCTGTTCTAGATACGCTTCAGTCAATAACAGTAATTTCTTGGTCCCATATTGTAGTCATGCAAGTGCCGGCGCAAAGTTTAAGTACCTGCAGTTACATTAGCGGCATTCTTGCTCTCAGTAGCAGCCGCGATAAGAAAATGCTTTGAGTAACTGACATCGGTCTTTACTTCTGTTAGAGGCTTTACTGGCTTTCTTCACTACTTTTTATTACTTGGTTGGCACTTGAGGGCATTACATAAAAAAAACCTGAAATAAGAAGCTCCGCAAATGCAAAAAATCCACCTGCTTAGCGTAACAGTTCATTACATGATGCCGATTTCTAACACTAACAGATTTTATGGTAAATCCCAAAAATAAAGATGTAATTTTGACCGGAACTGTATATTATATTATAGAATTATATTGAAGGCTTTATTCATGTCAAATTCCCTCTCTCATAGAATCCCTTGTCCCTGTTGGTAAACAATTTGGGATAAATGATTTTCAGCGGCTTCCCCTGAGGCGAATTCTTCACCAACCAAATCATTCGCCATAAACAAGAACAGATGGTAATCACTTGGTGCGAGCTCCGGACTAAAAGATGGTGGCCTAAGAACCTTCCAATCAAGCTCTTGGAGCTTCTGGCGTGTCACTATCGATGAGTGTAGTCTGGTGTTGTCCTGATGAAACACAATTCCACTGTTGTTGGCCAAAGCTGGGCGCTTCTGCTTCCTTCAGATGGTTCAATTGCTGACAGTGCATATTCGAACCAAATGTTTGAACGTAGGGTTGATTCCTTGTCAATCACACCAAATACAACGAAATTCTGTCTTAGAGGCTGTTTTTGCCGGCCCACTGCTCTTCAAACACGACCGTTTTCGTCATCCACTTTTCATCACAGTTCGGATCCGTTTCAGAAATTAGTCAATTTTGGTACACTTCAGCAGCGATTCGCAGATGGAAATTCGATCTATGAGGTTTTTTATCGCTTACTCTTGTGGCGCCCATTTATCGAGCACCTTTGTGTAGCCTTTATCAAGTGGTTCCAAACTGTTTTTTGTGCAATGTTTAGCTCTTGGGCAATCGAAACAGTGCTCGCATGACGGTCAGACTCGACGTTTTCGACAATTGGAAACCATAAATCGCTCGCTTAAATTGTTACTTGGAAATAATTCAACAAACACACGCACAAACGCCTGTTTACTACGGGAAAGAGTAAGAAAAGTAAAAATCGCAAATAAAAAAAATTTTAAGCCAATGAAACTTTGATAATTAAAAAAAAATAAATAACAAAAGAACTTAAACCAATAACAAACAAAGACTTTCTTCATTGTTTTGTAAATTCCAAGTTTTTCAAGTCTGTATTCAAAGCCAAGAGATCACAATCTCTTAATATTCCCAACAGTCAGCTCGTTTAAATTCGTTCATACGCACTTTTTGCTCTTCAATTTTCTTTCCTGATATATATTTTTTTATTACATTTTACACATTTTGCCACTTCTCCGCCTGTTCGTGTTTTAGTTGCCACTGTAAGCTTCAAAAATGCCAGAAGTTAAGCACTTAAGAGTCGTTCAGTGAACAAAATGTGAATTAAAATAAAATCAGCAGCAATAAAAGAAATATAATGAAGAATCTTTGTTGAAAGAAGTAAAAGAAGAATCTCAGAAAATAAATATAATACATGGAATAAAATAAAATTACCACAAACAGGACCACAGTAAATGTGTATGTATGTGTCTGCTTCGCTGTTTTCCAGCAGTACGAATACAATTTGCGAAAAAATGCTTGCTACTATTTTTAGGCTTTAATGACAAGAACTACAACAAGCAGACACTCGACAACAGCAAAAAAAAAGTTAAATAAAAATTTTACAACCAACAATGAGCAAGCAGCCACAACAGCAATGGAAGCAGTAGCAGCAACAGCTCATATCAGCAACGTGTACTCACATACACGTACTCGTACAAACACTTTGTATGTGTCAAAAACAATAACCACCGTGGCCATTAAAAAGAAAAAGCCAACAA